>OY288252.1:10862061-11304561 GCA_958450325.1 Agrostemma githago
TTGGTGATCCTTAACATGTTATCCGTTAAATATTTATGTACATTTTAAGTACTTCGAACATTTTCCGGCCAAATATTGAAATTGTAATACAAATTCTTTTTTATTATTCATTTATCAAAATTTACATTAACGTAAAACATTTTCGTACTAGTATCATTAAAAAAATTGAATTTTGCAAATACGTGGAACGCTTACTCATCTTAAAGAAAATATAAAATGTGTTATTTTAAAAAAAAAAACGTACTTGCTCCGAAAAAGGTCACACTTTCCTAATATGTGCGTTACCAAATTAAGAAGCTTTCAAGTGTGAAAAGACAAAGCTTCTTTGAGAAGTTTTCAAGTGTGAAAGACGAAGCTTCTATGAGAAGTTTCTACAAACACAACTAAAGAAATACAACTTGGTGATCCTTAACCTGTCATCCTATTGGTCAAATTATAATCAATGGTTTAGATTTGTCCAAAATGGTACTAGTGGTTCATTTCATTTTCAAATGAATGATGACAACAATTTCAATTTTCCATGAATCTTCCCTATTTTATTAAAGCAATGTTTTTTTAAGCCTCCACGTTCACTCTCAACCAATTTCGCCTACGTGTCAAGCTATCAAATTTTTGGGGAATATTTTATTCTCATACTTAACCACTACCAATTAACCACACTTAACTCTAACTTGCCAAAACTTAACCACCGCCAATTAATTACAATTAATTCAATTTGATATTAAAATTAAACCAATTTTAACTACAGTTATACTTAAACTTAAATTAATTTAATACTTCAGTTTTCATTGACGTATGCGAAATATGTATTTCATGTCATTTAATTTATTGAAGGACATTTATCATAACTCAATGAAAATCTAAATTAATTAAGGGAAAAATTACAAATTACCACCATATATTTAACATATTTTGTAATTTACCACCATGTATTTTAATTTTTACAAAATAATACCAACATTTATCATATATTCCCCAACTCCCACTGTATTTCTATCCCGATATTCTTTTAACTTAAATCTCAATTATTTTAAGTTAATTAACAGATGACCCAATTTAAACATTATTAAGCTATATAAATTAGTGCATAGTTAAAAATAATATAGCACAATTTCCAATCCATTAAAAAATTACAAAAGAAAAATTTAAATACGACAATAAATATTAAAATTAAAAATTACAATGTAATATAAATTAATTCTCTCAGATTTTTAAAAAATCGATCAACATTGAGAATTTAAAATTGCTAAATTATAACTCAACAACAATTACGGTTGCCACATTTTCGACCTTATAAGAGTGGCAAGACGTAAGCGACTGGACGCTTGAACATAACATTTTTTTTTTCGATTACGAGTTGTCGTCTTTCCAATTTTATTAGGGTGACATAAAGGTAATTGTAGTTGTCGTCGTTCCTAGAGATATAGTTGGTTTATGAAAAGGTAATTACATGAATTTACAACAAAAACTTTTTTTAAGTACATGTTATTCATTTTTTATATATATCATAATCATAGATTAATGTAATTAGTTGCTTTAATTACTTTTGAACGTTCTTATTTGAGGGGATAAAGGGTGCATCGAATGCGACGACAAACGTAGTGTACAAGGAAATATTTCAAAAATTATGATATATTAGATCTGTTCGGACTACGCCATTTCTTTTTCAATTACTTCGACGATAATCAATGCGCCATTTTTTTTGTTTGTATGAGTGTTTATTTGAAGTACACAACCATGATAATATCTTAAACACAAATTGCAAAACATTTTTTAGCGGTCGCCCGTGCATGCTATGCACGGGGTTAATACTAGTTTGCATTCAAAATACGCACCATCTTAATTTCTTCCATTGGCATTTCAATTCTTAATTAACGGATATAAAACTAATTGACGGATGCATTTTCTTAATATTTTAATTTTATAAATCACATTAACGGATGCATCATTTTACTATATGACGAGAATATATACATATATAACCGGAAACGTATCCACACTAGTAACATTTTTTTCAAATAAATTATTTGCGCCGGTTTCAAATAAAAATATATTCTCACCATAAATAATTTAACGGTAATTTAAATACATCCCAAGGGTTGTATTTAAGCATTAAAAATCATCCAAATTTAGCATAAACTTATGGATTGAAGCAAAAATTACACAAATATCAATACAATTAATGCATATATTAAAATATTATTTTCTTTTATGGTTTCTTAGAGCCCTAAGGGCTGTATTTATTATTTTTCATAATTTAATTGCATTGGAAAGTGGAAGGTTCATGTGATATTTCCTATGAACCTTGAAAACATAAGAGTTTATGGGGAATATGAAAAGTTAATGCATGCTTATATTTCTTCATTTTCTACCAAGAGATCGACTACGAAATACGTTCGACATTAGAGCATCTTCATCCATCCTCCATTCTCCATTCTTGGAGGAGAATGGAGAAAAATGCTTCCTTTATCCATGGAGAAATCATTCTTCACGGAGAATAAAAGATATTCATTCTTTCAAACGAATGGGATGGAGAATGAAAATCGTGGGTCCCCATGATAAAAATATTAATATTAAAATAAATTAAAGTGATGTGTAAATGAATGAATGGAGTAATGAATTATGTTGGGACCCACGGAAGAATAAAAATTTCATTCTTGGATGAAGCAATTCTTTTATGATGGAAAAAGTATGATAAAAGTGATGAGGTGGATGAGTTGGGTCCCATCCAAGAATGAAATTTTCATTCATGGATGAGGATGCTCTTAGTAGTATAGTAAAAAAAAAGGTACGTAGAAGAAGAAAAACGGATTTTAAATATTGTAAAAGAAGGAAAATAGTAGGGGTGAGCAAAACCGGGTACATGAACCCGGTTTTTAAAAACCGCTTTTTCCCAAACCGAAACGGACCCGGTTTAAACCGGGTACTCGGTATTTTTTCATATTGTAAACCGAAACCGAACCATTTTTTATGACCCGGTTTTTGTAAAAATATGGTTATCTTCGTTATAAACCGGTTTTTTTTAACCGGTTTTGAACCAATTTTTGACCCGGTTACACTAATTTGCATATCAAATTTTTATTTTATATTTGGTTTAAAAGTGTAAACTGGTTCAAAACCGGGTACCCGTTTTTTAAAATTGTGAACCGAACCCGACCCGGATTTTTAACTAATACTCACTTTCGCAATATTAATATCATACAAAATATATACGATCAAAAAATAACGTAAATACCCCAGAAGTACAAAAAACGTATTCATATGAGGAAAAAAAGTACAGTTATACAAGGAAGAAAAAAAAGGGAATTTTTTTTTTCCATAAATACTCACTTTCGCAATATTAATGTCGTACAAAATATATACGATAAAAAATTAACGTAAATAACGAAAGTACAAAATACGTATTCATATGAGGAAAAAAAGTACAGATACGAAAGGTGAAGAAAAAAAAATTCGGAGTATAAATACGGTACAAATACAGAAATACAGCAAAAGGCGTACACATACGAAGTACATGTACAAACATACTATACCGTACAAATACAGTAAAATAACATACCAAAAAAACTGAAATAAAGTGAACAATTTAAAAAGTACTTTAAATAATTTAAGCAAAAGAAAATAAAGAGAAATGCATTAAATCCTCTTTACTACTAAAAGAATAGAGGTTGCTTAGGTGGCGGGCTTAGGTTAATAGTTTTTCCTCCAAAAGCTTAAATTTTTTAATTATGGAAACAAATAATTAATGATACAAATCAACAATTAAATCATATATTTACAAAATTTCATTTTATACAAATTAAATTTTATGATAAATAAAAAAATAGAAAAATATAAAAGAAAAAAATGAAAATATTTATTTAGGTATTATTTGACTTATTTAATTAAAATACGGAGTAGTAATTAATCAATTATATTAACTAAAAGAGTAAGTTTCCCTTTATTAATCTCTTTTTTAATACTAATATTAATAACATATATTTCAGGTTTAACACATCATTACAGTAATATTTTAATTTTAATTTTTTTATTATGATTAATACCATTATTTAAAACCATGTAAATACATTCATGTTTATATTTTCTTCAAGGAGAATCATTTATACTCCTAAGTTTTCATGTGTAATTACAATCATTGATATATCATTTTTTAACAAATTAATATTAAACGTAGGTATAATTTTATAAACATTATAAAAAAACTTTATTATTTAATACGATTATCAAATCAAAAAATCCTCTTATAAATGTTGATAAGCGATATGCCGCACATTTGTGCGGGTTCTAAACTAGTAGAGCATTAAATGAAGAGAAAGGAGAGCAATTGAAGATTTCTTCCCACTGCCACTTGTCACCCTCTCATTGCAAGTGTATGAATGGGCTCATACACAGTGTAACTCTAACCTTTTCGCTTGTACGTAGGGTGTGTATGTGTAGGAGTGTAGTCAAATCTCTCATGCATGTGTTGTCAATTGTCACTTCAAGCTAACTTGGTTGAACACATTTGACAACATTTAAGGAATTACTTAATTTATCTACTGTAATATTTAGTGGATTTTGAATGTTTAATTTTCTTACTAGAATAGACCCCGTGCAGATGCACGGTTTTTGAGTTAGGCGGTTTAAATAGGTGATCACAATTAGTTTTTAGAAAAATTGATGGGAATAATCTCAATTTTTTTTACATCTTTCATTAACAATACCACCTTTCAACAATCTCAAAATGATATCACTTTTTACCATCATATTCTTTTAATAGATCCAAATATCAGTTACATGTTGAACATGTTACATTAACCCACTCCTCATTACGAAAAAGAAAAAAAGTTTATAACCATCACATTAAAAAGGAAAAAAAACTAAAATCCCTTGAAACATATTCACATATACAGTATACCGTATACTTAAACATGTCAAGCGGATCGGGTGGTTGGGTTTTGGGTTCGGGTAAAGCACGGTTTGGGTGTATTTCGGGTTTCGAAAATACGGGTCAGGTTTACATGGGTTTCGGGCCGGATCAAATACGGGTTATTAACACATGTTGAAAATGTTAGTTTTCTTACTTTTTTTTCGATTATAAATACAATTTTATTCTTAATTTTCTTAATCACTTTTTTTAATAAATGATATTGGTGCGAATAAACATGTTATTTTAATGTTATTTCCGATGATTATTTTTAATAAGCGTTAAATATTAGACGCACTTGCTAAGATTTAGTCACTAATATTTAGAATAAAGAATATCAAATGATGTTGTCCTACATTCTGAACAAGTATTTTTAGGAGGTCTTATATTTATAACGACGGATCTCGAGTAAAATTGTTATTAATAACTGATAAAATAATTTTAGAAATATACTTCTCTTATTCGGTGATATTTATTAGGATTATATATTTGGTGAAATAAAAAATAATAATAATAAAAAAAAGTAATGTAAATCATATACTCCAATATTTGGTACTACCATTTTAGGATTTTTCAATAGTTGAAAATTATTATACTTCGTATGTTATTAATTAGTATTTGTATTACATGAATAGATTAAAAATGTAGAAAAAAAATACATTGTAACTAATATAATTAAATAATTGATTGATAGAGAACAATAACTAATTAAATTAAGTCAAATAATATTTAAATAAAAGTTGCACCATTTTTTTGATGTGTTTTTTTATCAATATTTATCATTTATTGTAAAAATTAATTTTTATAATTACAATTATACAAATACAAGTTTATTAACTATTGTTTTCTTAATTAACTATTGTTTCCATAGTTGAAAATTAGAGTTTTGGAGGGAAAATAATTGATGAGAGGATGACACCTCATCACTTTTATAATAGTTTATATCCTTTTAGTTAATAGGGGATGGGTGTGAAAATTTCTTTTTTAATTTGCTATCTAATTTCTTTTATATATACGAGTAAAGCGCGCAAGCCGAAAATACGACCCAAAAATATTGCGACATGACCCGACCCGACCTTACCCGATGATAACCCATAACCCAATACGACCTGAATCCGACCCGAACTGTAACCCGAGGCCACAATTCACAAGATTTATTTAAAACGATTAACTATTTAATTATAATTATTTGAGTTATTAAATAAACGTAGATGTTTAGGTAAATAAATAAATGAATAAAATAAGATAGATAGAAATTTGAGGTGGAAGTTTGAGATGAGTCTGTGGATAAAGCTGTTTTTGTAGTGAGTTTGAGTCTGGGTCTGAAGAATGAAAAGGTAGTGGAAAGCTGAGGTGGCAGAGTCTGAAGAAAAAAACATGAGTCTGTGGATAAACATAGTCTCACAACAAACCATAACCACAGCAGCGAAAAAAGCAACCACCAGAAAAAGCGCGCAATATAGAAACGGAAACAACGAGAAAGAAAACGGAAAGAAAAGCAACCAGACAAGGTACAGGCGTGAAACCGAAGCAGACAGGACAGCGACCGGCAAGATGATCCTCGTTGGAGTAGGTGGTCAAAGGAGGTGACGGGCAAAACCGACGAATGATCGTCGTTGGAGGATGCGGAGCAGCCAGCCATGAAAACCCGCAGACCCACAACCCTAAAAGTCACACTCCTACCCACAAAGCCCTACCGCAATCCTACTCACGAACACCCTATCCGGACGGCGAAGGGTGGCTCGAGGACAACGAGCAGTCGCGCAAACCACAGCCACAAACCGACGAATGATCGTCGTTGGAGGATGCGGAGCAGCCAGCCATGAAAACCCGCAGACCCACGACCCTAAAAGTCACACTCCTACCCACAAAGCCCTACCGCGATCCTACCCACGAACACCCTATCCGGACGGCGAAGGGTGGCCCGAGGACAACGAGCAGTCGCGCAAACCACAGCCACAAACCACCACAAAAACGCTGCACACAAACCATAAACAAGAGGAAGAAGAAAAACTGATAAAGAACCACCACAAAACCGTTGAGGACCCACGGGATGGATCCCTGGGATGCAACTGACGAGGAAGGGAGGAGAACCACGCCAGAGAGACACTGGGGCACCAGAGGGGAAGAAACCGCTTGAGGATTTCCTAACCCTAATCGCACGCACGCTATATTATTATTATTATTATTATTATTATTATTATTATTATTATTATTACTCCCTCCGTTCAAGTCCAAGCTTCCTTTTTCTTTTTTCGACACTATTCACAATCAAGGAGAATTTTCGATATTCACGACAATCTATTAGAGAAAATATATTCATGTGGGATCTTGTTTGATTCGTTTTTAAAAGTACATTATTAATATCCAATTTCCATAATTTTTACTAATATGTTACGAAAGATATTAACGATGCAAAATGCTCGTTCGCAAACGTGAAAAAGCAAAAGGGAAGCTTGGACTTGAACAGAGGGGTATTATGTTTATTATGTTTATTATTATTATATTGATTATTATTAGAGTAAATTAAAAATTACTCCCTTTTAAGATACCAATATTAAAATTTACTCCTTTTTGAAATTTTTGTTAAAAATAACTCCCAAAATCTATCAAAAGTTCAAAAATTACTCCAAAATATAATTTTTGGACGAAAATGCCCTAGACTTTTTTATGTCATATTACTTCATCTCACCCTCTAGCCAAGGGCATTTTCGTCCTAAAAATAAATTTGGGAGCAATTTTTGAACTTTTGATAGATTTTGGGAGTTAATTTTAACAAAAATTTCAAAAGGGAGTAAATTTTAATATTGGTATTTTAAAAGGGAGTTATTTTTAATTTACTCTTATTATTATTATTATTATTATTATTATTATTATTATTATTATTATTATTATTATTATTATTATTATTATAAAAACGGAACTTGCATTAAACACCAGAACAAATTACAAGAAGTTAGAGGGAAGCCGAGATACTATCTGGGCCCCCACTCCCTTAGCGATTACAAAGCTAATTCTAGTGAAAATATGAACTGCGGCACGCGCTCCAACATCCTGAGATAAAGCAAATTTCCGAATCCGCTGGAGTAGAGAAACAGCATCCGTGTCGAGCTCGCCGAGAGAGGAGAAGGAGAAAGGTAAGAAACCATACCCGATCGCCGTGCAGCATGTCTGATACTTGGCACATTTACGACGGGCAGCATCAGCAACGACCCGTCCGGGCTCGAAAGCAGTGAGGCCTGTCTGAGTTAAGGGCGAGGACCCAGTCAGATCAACACAAACATCACGCCCCTTGTCCCACGAGTAGAGCAGAAGGTCGGCTGGTCGCAAGGGCTTGTCATTATCATCGCAGAGGCCAATCTCCACCTCCTTACCTGCAGAGATCTCGGTCCGGAAGCAAATATCCAACAGTGTGTCACGGACAAGGTTATGGCGATGTTTAATCCCCACAGTACCAGCACACGAAACCGCGTGATCACCAAAAATATCGCCTCTGAGGCCCCTGGAGCAAGAAGAGCAGGTCCCTGAAAGCGGAAACAGAGGGACTCCAAGGCGGTAGCTAAGCACACTGCGATATGTCCGACCGTTCATGGTTTGCCCGAGCCCAGAAATAGGGACAGCCCTCAACCAGTCCGAAGAATGGTCCCCCTGCTGAGATTTCCACAGGGCAACCTGTCGAGGAGTCAAGGAGAAAACAGATTCTGTCGCTGAAGCAACCCTCGTGAAATATATATCTGCCAATTTCTTCATAAGTTTTGGGGCAACGATCTCAGATGGGTTACTCAAGAAGTCAGAACCGGTGGCCTCAACGAACCCACTCAAGGCAGACTCAAAGGCAAATCCGGGGGCAGCGATCTCGGAGGGACGAAGCAGCTTAGCTTGCAAATCGGCAGACAGGAGGCGAGAAGCAAGGAAGGCAAAGTGAAGGGCATCCGCCGCGGCGAAGACACCGAGCCCCCCAAGGGAAAAGGGAAGGGTAGCCAGCCGCCACTGCCACTCCCCGAAACCGGGTCCGGACGCCGTGACAATACGCTCAAGGCTAGATCGGAGCGCAGTGTCGAAGGAAAGGTGGGCCAACCCAAAAGCAAGGGGAGAGCAAGTGCGCAAAGCAAAGTACAACTTAGAAATACCTGTGCACGCCCGAAGAAGAAGTAACTCACACTGGGGATCCTCAATCGTAGCAACCAAGTCCATGAGCTCTATAGTACGGGCGACCCTCTTCGAGACAAGAGCGCCACTGAAAGCTGGGCACACGCTAACCGGTCCCCCCAGAACCTTAACACCGTGCAAGGGCCTGGCAATAGAGGTAGGGAAAACACCAGCACACCTTCTTCTCGGGTCTTCGACAGGCCAAAAGACCTCCGTCTTCGTAACATTGAGGTGGAGGCCAGAACGGGGGCCCTCCTCCATGATCATCTGAAGAACCTTCCCCACAACAAGCATATCCCCAACAATAGTACCGTCATCGAGATACCAAGCCTGAAAGCAAAGATCAAAGGAATCCCTGATCCTACGAACCAAGGGATGCAGGACCAGAGAGAAAAGGAGGGGACCTAAAGGGTCACCTTGCTGAACCCCCTGGCAAGAACGGAGGTAGTGCTCCCCGTAGTAGAGCCTAGCTGGGCTGGAATAGCAAAACTCAACCCAGCGGGATAGGGCAGGACACTGACGACGGACCTCTCCCAGCATAGTCTCTCTGTCGACCAAGTTAAAGGCGTTCTGGAAATCGACAAGTAACATGGAGAGACCCACATCAGCGCCACGATCCTCGACAAGGCGGTTCAAGGAATGCAGAATAGCCTCACCCCCGCTAGAAACACCTACCCCGAATTGAAGGCCCTTAAAATAATCACTCAAAGATGGGTCAACCAAGAAGGCACCAACCTTGGAGACAAGGCGCCTCCAGATGGTGCCCACAGCAATAGGACGAACCCCTCCCCCTGGCTTAACGAGCGGGGTGAGCGGAGCACTAGCGATGTACTCACCTAGGACCTGCGGACACTTCCCCTCGAGAAAAAGGTTGACCACCCGGGTGATAGAGGCAATCAGGTCATCAGAAATGGCAATAGCAGCACCACTCAAACAATCCAGCAGATTATTATTATTATTATTATTATCATCATCATTGTTGTTATTATAATAATAATCCTTGTAATTATTATTATTATTATTATTATTATTATCATTATCATTATTATTATTATTATTATTATTATTATTATTATTATTATTATTATTATATACTCCAAACTCCATAATATTTTTTATAATACATAAATAAAGATATATACAAAACAAATTGTCAATTGTCAAGTATGAAAAACAAAAGTAAAAAATAAAATGGATTGGAGGAAGTACTATGTTGTTGTAAAACACCCATTTACCCAGGGGCCTTACCAAGACATTCCTGAGTAAATAAAGGTATTACCATCTCAGTTTCCCGAGGTAGTAGCTCATTACAATAAAATATGGAATGCCAAGCCGTTCACAAGATTTAAACATTACAACTCATTAACTACTACAACTCTGGTTACACAGCGTAAGCTACACATTCTATAAAAACGGGAATCTCGTGCTACGTCTGGACTCATAAATCGCGTTCACCTCATACATGCATCTCAGCATCCAAACACATCACGAAACACATAACCTGCATTATAGACTACTCCCCAATTGATCGAAAATATCAATAGGATCATCACAGATACGTCAGACATACACACCAGATCAGTTTACGATTATATTAAATAACATTAGCAACAACCAACATCACAAACATCATTATCAGTATCATCATCATCATCATCATCATCATCTCTATTATAACTATCGCGACCGCAGTCACGTCCCGTCAGTCCAAGTGTGCACACCCCTCCTAGGCTCTCCTAGGAGGAAACATTAGGGAAGATCCCGAGATCAACCGGACCTAGCTAGTCCTAACTAGCTTCTCTCAATAGGCACACAGCCGCAATCTCAATATCATCATTATACCATTACATAACATACAGCATGCATACACACAACGTAAAAAGAGTAAGGATAACCTTACCTAGTTAGCAAGTCACCATAAAATCCGTAGTAGTATTCACCACGGAAACTCTAAGAAGTCTGATCCTAATAAAATATTGTATATTTAAATTAATATCGATCCTAATGTAATTAAATTTTAAATGAAACTGACACCGACTTAATTAAATTATAAACTGAGACAAACCCGTTATTATAATGACTGTCAGACGAGCCACTTCCCGACTCCTTGTTCTCGACCCACTACCTCGTAATAGTATACGATGACAACTAAAGAATATAACTAAACAATACTCAACAAAATAATTATAACATGTACTACCCAGGAACACTTCTAACTAAACTATACACAACTAGAATACGTACAACTTACATGACAACAACTAGAATGATGTCAATCGTCTCATCCTTCTGAACAACAGTACCAAGACGAGTGACACCCTACATTGACAACACCTTTGTAACCCTTACCCTTAGTCAGACACAACACCGACAACCACAGCCCACCATAACCCCGACAACGACAATAATACATGACCGCAACAACCAATCGACTCGGTAACAATACGACATCGAAATATTACTAACGACACTAAAATATAAAATACAACGTAACAATACCTATAAGTGTGTGTACCGTGTAATCGATGGTCCAACTCGATTCCCTTTTTCCTTCCTCTCGTCATGCATTTGAGTAATCGTGGGGATGACGGGGTTGCTACTATTAGGTGAGGAAGGTTGACGATGAATCAGTTTGAAAAGATGATAAAAGGGTATGAATGTGCCGCATTACGTGAAGTTATTATTTGAGTAAATGGGATTACTAGGGTATTGTGTATTAGACTACTAGGTATTAGGATAAACTAGTCGCCATGCCCGTGCACCGCACGGGATTACTAATTTACTTGTCTAACTTCCATGTGGTTGTCACGGCGCGTGCTTGTAGAGGGTGTTGTAATCGTGAATAGGGCAGATGTTGCGAAGATCGAATCATCAAAGCTACTAAAAGACGCATGACATGTAAATATAAAGAACGAAAGAAGTTGACATGATCCAGTCTAAGGAAGAAACATACATTAAAAAATCCGCATACTATAAAATAATTGCAATATGTAATCTGCATAAATTATGCCCTTATTCTTCTGTGTTTTTCTCTGTCAGGGTCTATTTTGTCTTTTCAACTTTTAGCCTCTTTTTCTCTATTGTTTCCTTCGCTACGGATGCTTCTTTCGCGTCACTTCGAAGCTGTAAGTCATTTTTGGTGTGGAAATTCTGTTACTAAAATATAAGTGAAAAATTGCTTGTAGTTGGTGTACGTAATAATAAATAACTTACTCCTTGTCTATCTTTCTCTTCTCATTTTTAGCTGAGGTGTTCATCGGAGGGTCGAACTTTGTTATAGGCTGACTTTCTAAGTTGTCTTGTTGTGATTGCTCCTGCGAAAACATTAGGAGTTGTTTGGGTATATGGTCTCGTGTGTAAAAAGATGCTGGTGTTTTTGGGTAAGAATTGTTGTTGTTACCTCTGTTTTTTTGTCCTCCCTTTCCACTGTGGTTGGAGTTGGATGGTCCTTTGGCGTCGGCAATACCTTTTGACACTTTAGTTCCCGTTCGGAGTTGTATTTGGTAATCCTAATCTTGACTTTCATGGTGTATTCTCTCCCGACACATTGTTGGAGTATGTCAAACACTTTCTCCTTTCCCCCGTCCTGTTTTTCGCTCTCTTGTTAGGACAAAACGGTTAAAATTTGTTCGAGTAGTTGGTGTGTTATTTGTTGTGCGTACCTTTTCATATTGGGTTAGTGATGCTTCGATTGGTCTCCCGACTTGCCAAAGACTAGAATATTACTTCAAAGGTAACCGTTTGCCCCCACAATAAAAAAATACACACATGAACCATGTCCCCGATCTCACATATACTAGATTAGCCACATATTATGCAGCATTATTATAGGTAAAAAGATCAGTCAAATGTGATTAGACTAATCGTAACTAAATCAAAGCAATTTGACTAATATGATTTGTAACAATAAAAAACTTAAAACCAATTAGTTTAAAATGGTTCCTATGTGACTGTAAATCAAGATTCAACGGGTACCTAATATATATGTTAATAACATATTAACGCGTGTCCATTAGACACATGTTAGGAAAACCGTTAACATAATACCTACATAATGTTAAGTGACATTATAATATTTGGCTTTATTATACACTTTAACTAAGTTAATAACATAATATTAAGCCTACGTCCCCTTTTTATTGTCCTTTCGACTGTGTATAGTCGTACTAAACCACGGGTTTATAAACAATTAAGACGAATGGAGAAGTACTGTTTAGTGCTAAGCCGAAATGCGTAGAAATCAGAAGTAGCAGTAGTAGTAGTAGTAGTAGATGAGTAGGAGTGACGTTGAAAGAGGAGAAAAGAGAAGTATTGGTAGTACGTTGTTGTGTCAAAATATGTGCATCCACATACACATGTTACATGTTTCATGTACATTTTCCTTGGTATTGAAGTGGCGTAGGTTTATGTTGCCTTATTTTTCTCATATCACACAATACGGAGTAGTGAACAACTTTTTTGAAAATTGTGGTTTTGATAATCATATGTGACAGACTCGAGCATGTAAATTTACATATATTCAAAAAGATGAACGATAAAAGTTGATAAACAAAGTTTATTACCTTCATAATTTATGACCCTTGCAGATGTGAGGACTACGACCATGTCATGTCCATTTTGCCGGCTAATTTCTTCTGTAATGTAGTCAGACGCATCACCCCATAAAGTCACGTTCACTATTTTTTTCCTGCATGTAGTCATTATATTGCGGTAAGTTAATTACTTTACACGTAGCTATATGCGTGGTGAAGGTGGTGAAGGTGGTGAAGGTACCTTTCATCTTGTATTTGTATATGACGTAAATGTGTCAGACCATTTTTTGTTAGCACCTCCCTTTTCTCCTCGATCGTTTTCAGGAAGCCAACAACGTCTGCACCATGTTGTTAAAAAGAGTGAATAGGCAAATAGAGTGTTTAGATAGTAAAATTCTTGCATTTTATAGTGCATGTGTCGGTGTACTTGCCTATCAAATAATCATTATTGTTGTTGCGTTCTTCCAATTTGTCGAGTGGGTGGAATTCGAATTTGTGGAGTGGAATACTATGAGTTTGGTCCTTATCCTCCTGTATCGATGAAAATGAGGTGTACTTGATGATGTGTGGGTTTTCTTTTACTGGTTTGTACGATCTATTATTTTGCGCCACCTCAAAATGTTGGAGGGTGTAAATTTTCCCCTCGTGCAGCACGCCTTCATATGAGGTCACCCATCGTTTGGGTATTGTTGCATGTATATGGTTTCCCTGGCCAGAATGAGATAAAACAAAATATTCAGCAATTTTTTAGCACCGGCAAAAATAGACAAGGAATCAAAATGGTTGTCCAATTGAAGGGTTGAGACCTCACCTCTTTGTCTAATAGCACCATGTCTAGCGACAGTGGGGGGTTGTTTTTGTTCGGTGTTACGCGCCATATCCTTGTGGCTCGTGTTGTTATCTGATATTTGGACTTTGAGGGGACCAAGCCTGCAATGGTAGTTCTTATTGGAGCCATTTGTTTCCTTTGTTGTCCGTGATTTGGTTATTTTGTTGCAATATTGTGTCGCGTATTTTAGCTTGGGTGTTAAAAGAGTGTATCGTTAGAGTAGTGTGCATGGGGCGTATTTATATGCGGCTAGTATAGTAACGTGAGAATAAATGTTTAGAGGAATCATTTTATTCATTACGTAATTGAATGTGTCATTATCATTGTTATTTAACTAAATATTTTGAGAAATCTTGTCACCTAGGATTCTACATCATCAATGAGGAAGAAGTTAAAGAACTTACATTTCAATAATAACCGATTTTGATTGCTTTACCTAGGATTCTACATCATCAATGAGGAAGAAGTTGATGAGTTCCTCACCTTGGATTCTACCTAATGAATGAGAAAGAAGTTGAAAGAGCTTATATTTCACCATATTAGCTAATGAATGAGAAAGAAGTTGAAAGATTGTAAGTAATAATAACCGACTTTGATTGCTTTACCTAGGATTCAACATCATCAATGAGCAAGAAGTTGATAAGTTACTCACCTTGGATTCTACCTAATGAATAAGAAAGAAGTTGAAAGGTCCTAACTAATAATAATGGACTTTATGTATTCAACTCCCGTCTTTTCAATTCCTACCCAATCGCATCGCGCCAAGTGTCCTTCCTTAGAATTGAGCATTTGTTGAATAGAGCCTAGAGAGTACTTTGCTTTCTATTTAATATAATATATAGATTATTAGGTTATTTTATTAGGAGTACATAATAGGATCTACATAATATGGGTATTGATATTGGAAACAGGCTAAACAAATTAAATTGAGTCCAGACATGAGTTATACTCTTTACGGATATAAGTGATGATTTAGCGGAATGAGTTAAACTAGGTGGGTTAACTACTTATATATTACTACCCATAGACGAGAGCCGAGATGACATAAAATACGAGTATTAAAATACGGGCTATTACCATTATTATTATTATTTAATTATAAATAGTAGAATTTTATTGATGAATCAAAACAAGCTTTACAAAAAATTGGTGGGCAGCTGAGATACTATCTGGGTCCCACCCCTGTAGCGATTGTGAAACTAAGTCGGGTAAAAATAAAAGGAGGAGCGCGTGCCCCAGCATCCTGAGATATAAAAAAAAAATTGGATCCGCTTGAGCAGGCCAATCGCATCCGCCTCTAGCTCTCTCAGTGAAGAAAAAGAGAAAGGTAGGAATCCGTAACCAAGCCTCGCACAAAGACCCCTATACTTGGCGCACTTGCTCCAAGCAGCGTCGCCCATAGAACTGCTCGGCATGAAGTCAGATAACCCAGATTGAGTTAAAGGGGAAGACCCGGTTAGATCCACGCACACATCACGACCATTGTCCCATGAATAAAGCAACAAATCTGCGGACACAAGGACCTGTCATGGTCGTCGATCATGCCAATATCAGCCTCTTTACCCGCAGAGATCCCGGATCGGAAACAAATATCTAAAAGAGTGTCACGAATGAGGTTATACCAATGTTTGATCCCGACAACTCCTGCACACAATACAACATAATTCCCAAAGATATTCTCGCCAAAGACCTACCCGAGAGTAAGCAGAACACAGTCTAGGTACTGAAAACAAGGGAACCCCCAACCGATAGGCGATAGCTAAGCACACATCGGTTGTAACACCCCTTAGTTTCCGAACAATGTTAAAATTTTAAACATTTATTTAAACCAAGTTTAACGCTTGAAAAATTATTTTCGTGAATAAATATTTTATTTCGTTAAATTAAAAATTATTCCGTATTAAAAACATGAGAATTTATTGATCGAATTATTAAAGAAATTTATCTTTCGTTAAATAAAGTTTAAAACTCAAAAATATTTTTAATAATGACTTGTCGTTTTGACATTTTCTCGTCTTGTAGAAATTTAGAAATAATTTATCGAATTCTTAAAATGATGATGTCGTTTTTCTACGTTGTACCCTTCTATTTTTTTGTTTTCTATCATGTACCCCTCTTATTTTATAAGCATTAACTAATACCCATGTAGTTGATTAACTTCATGAAACGTTACTTAACCACAATTCTTCGTCTAATGTTCCGTTAATTAGATGACATGACAATGTCTAAACTATGACATGCCTAGTTTTAACAACCTTGACTTGTTTTACGTCCACTTTCTTCAACTTTTCCCTCTTATTTCATTAATTTTCCTCATTTTCTCCCTTTTATACATCAACTTCTTAGACTTTTTTACCTTATTGATTTCTCTTCACTTTCTTTTCAACTTATTATTTTGCTTAAAATAATGATATTTTTACTGATTTCCAACGAAATTAAATCAATTATATGCATGACTGCTAAGACTTTCACAACGCAACTTGACGAGGGGTTAAAGAGAAATCTGATTCTGTAGTAGCAACAACCTTCGTGAAATATATATTTGTAAAAGGCTTCATAAGTTTGGGGGCAGCGATCGCACTAGGATTATACGCAAGACTCGTGAATTTTATTATTATTATTATTATTATTATTATTATTAATTATTAATAATATTTATTGTTTTATTATTATTATTCATTTTTTAAATATTACTTGTATTAGATAATTTATATAAGTAGTTATTAATTCCAGCTCCTATCATCCCAAGTGCATGAGGTGCAGTTCCACCCTACGTCATGTAACATGCCTAGATTATTCGCAGCAAGTAAAATATCGTCAACATATAAGACTAAAATAACGAATCTACTATACTCCCACTGATCTTAATGTAGATACACCGATCAACGATGATTTCTACAAACCCATATGACGTAATGGTATCATTAAACTTTAAATACCACTGTCTGGAAGCTTGTTTTAGTCCATATATCGACTTTCTCAGCCTACACACCTTATCTTCATTACCCGGGGATATAAACCCCTCGGGTTGGTCCATGTACACTTCTTCCTCAAGCTCACCGTTTAGAAAGGCGGTCTTTACATCCATTTGGTAAAGCTTAAGATCATAATGAGCTACCAAAGCAAAGACAATTCTTAAAGAATCTTTCTTTGATACTGGAGAGAAAGTTTCTCTATAGTCAATACCGTCCGCCTTTTGAGTGAAACCTTTGGCAACTAGTCGGGCCTTATACCTTTCAATGTTACCTTTAGAGTCCGTTTTGGTCTTATAGACCCATTTCGAGCCAGCGGTCTTAGAACCCTCAGGTAACACAACTAAGTCCCATACTTTGTTATCATCCATTGATTTCATCTCCTCTTTCATGGCATCAAACCACTTTTCAGAATTGTCACTTTCCACGGCCTTACGGAATGAGACGGGATCCTTATTAATGCTCAAGTCACAATCAACCTCAATGTTATATGTCAGGTAGTCATCTGGAATGGTTGATCTTCTTTCTCTTACAGATCGCCTTAATTGTTCACATGACATATTATTCTCCCCCTGAATTGTGACTTGATCATCATTGTTATTATCATTTTGTGGGTTTTGCACGTCATTTTGTTGTTGTTCCATTATGTCATTTGACTGTGATTGCACAACTGGAACAACAATTTCAGGTGCAACTTCAGGAGAAGGAACTTCTTCCTGAATTTCTTTAATGTCCACCTTTCGTGGTTCAATACTCCCACTAGTTTGACTATTCTCAATGAATCTAGCGTTTCCGGTCTCTACTATTCTCGTATTGTGGTTAGGACAATAAAAAGTATACCCCTTTGACTTTTCAAGATAGCCAATGAAAAATCCACTGACTGTCCTAGGATCTAGCTTCCTTTCATTCGGATTGTACAACCTTACTTCAGCTGGGCAGCCCCAGACTCGAAGATGTCTTAAGCTCGGTTTCCTTCTCGTCCACCGTTCATAAAGAGTCTTAGGAACTACTTTACTAGGAACCCGATTCAAAACATAGGTTGCAGTCTATAACGCATAGATCCATAAAGAAGGAGGTAAAGAACAATTACTTAACATGCTCCTAACCATTTCAATTAAAGTACGATTTCGCCTTTCAGCAACACCGTTCTGCTGAGGTGTACCGGGCATTGTATACTGTGCACAAATGCCTCGACTTTCAAGTAACTTTGCAAATGGACCAGGACATTGTCCATTTTCAGTGAACCTACCATAAAATTCACCACCCCTATCCGACCTCACAATCTTTACTTTCTTTTCTAGCTGCCTTTCTACCTCATCAATGAATATCTTAAGGACATCCACAGATTGAGCCTTTTCAAGTAGTAGATAAGTGAAACCATACCGTGATAGGTCATTTATAAAGGGGATAAAGTACTTTTCGCCACTCCAAGACGGAATGTCAAAAGGTCCACAGATATCAGTGTGTAACACCCCTGATTTTATAAACTTAATTTAATTAAAGTTATGTTCGTATTTTATTTTGTTTACGATTTAACTCGTAATTCTTAAATTTTATTTATAAAACGAATTTATCTTTTAATCATTTCAAACTCCTAAAATTCTATTTCTCTCGAAAACTTTCTTTTATTTAAAACTTATTTTTATGCTTGTTTCGATTTATTTTATACATTTAATTCTTATTGAACTTCTGTTTCGACGATTTGAATTCTAAACTATTTCGATTTGAGCTTGAATTTATATACTTTTATACTCGAACTTGTTTAACAAGCTTCGTTAATTTTCTCAAGAAACGTTAATTTTATCGTAAACGTTTGTTTTAATGATATCTCTGAACTACGTATTTACTTCAAATGTTTATTTTTGTCTCGATAAGTACTATATTATATATATATATATATACATATATATATATATATATATACATACATACATATATATATATATATGTTACGGAGTACTTAATTGACCCGTTTACTTACCCTCCTTGATTGATTTTATCCCGATTCATTCTTTTACGCTATTCCTTTTTAACCTAATTAAAAACCCTCACCCCTTTGCTCGTTCCCATCAACCGCTCTCCTCCTTTTCTTCTTCATTCTCTTTGCCTGCCATCATCATCCTCAGCCTAACCCCCCCTCTTTGTTCTTTTTTTTCCCCCCTGTTTTCCTCTCCTCAATTCCCCTATTGCAGCGATCTGGACGTTTCAATTTCCCTTGTGCATGTGTTTTCGTCGCCTAGTAAGATGGGTATGTAATGTTCTTTTGCTTTCTCCTTCTCCTTTCCTTATTATTCTTCTCCTTCTTCTGTCGTTGTTGCGATGCTGCTACTGATGTGGCGTCATTATCGTGGTTTAATCGGTACTGAATTGGTTCCTATGCTGCTGTTCGTTTATTGCTATTGTCGATGCTGTCCGTGCTTTGTGCTGATGTGCCCGTGTTGTTACTGCGTATACTTTTCGTCATAGCTGTGTTTCTGTCTGTGTTTAATTTGCTATTGTGTTACCGATCGATCCTGTTGCTGCTTCTCCTTCTGTTTCTGTCCTTATGCCATTGTGGATGCTACTACTAGATGTCGTGTTCGGTTCGTGTCTGATACTTGTCCTTTTACTCCGTCCCTTTCTTCATTCCTTTAATCTCCTTGTTCTTGTTGTTGTCCTTCTTCTTTCTACGATGCTGTACGTTGTCACTGATGCTACGCTGCTGTTTTGTTGCTTTTCCGGTCGATGTTAATGTCATCTTTTTCCGTTCATTTTGGCTGCCGCTCATTTTGTCTCCTGTTTCGGAGTTGTTTGCCACTGTTTTAATCGCTCTGATGTGTACCTACTCGTTCCTCTTCTTCTGTCTTCTTCTTGTTGTTGCCAATTTCGCCTGTTATTCTTCTATTCCTCTATTCTTTTTCATCCATCCTTGATTCTGATTCCTTTGTTTCTGTTTCTATGTCTCGAATTCTGTTGGAGCAAGATGGTTTTACTGAAGAACAAGTGTTCAAGACGACTTTCGAGTTCGTGACTAGAGCTTGGACTATTAGAGGAGCAATGCTTTGAGGTTATCGATTCAGCTTAAGGTAACTTTAGGGCGTTACTCGGTATTATATCGTGTGTTGAGTAGTAATATGTAGTAGATACTTTACCTTCATTTTTATTTTTAGCTACGTATTATTTGCTAAAATATATTATTTCAATTCGTGCGTCTTATAAACATTTTATAACTTCATATATCGTTTTATAAGTTGTTATTGATTATTATTATTATTGATCATTATAATATTTTGTTAGTTATCGTGACGCTATTAACTAAATAGTATCAGTTTCATAATTTTGTCATATTTCATTAAGTTATTATTTTAACTTAAAATTGTACTTTTATATAATAATCGAGATTTGTATACTTGTTTAATAAATTAATTTTCTTTTTACGACTTATGCTATTAAATTACAAAATAGTCGTTTTGTTTGAATACATTTTTGTCAAAGCTATTTTCACTAAATAACTTCTTATCAATACAATTTATTATTTTTATTAAAACTCGTATAGTTTATTAATAAATTTAATTTAATTGATAAAGACATTTGAAAGGTTTAAAATCTCGCTTCGATTCTAAAACTCCTACGCTATTTATGCTTTATTTATATTTACCATTTTGTTTCTAAATCGTATATTTTCTAAAATTTATCGGTTTAACTCGATTTTCTTAAATGTTTATAAAGTACTATGTTTTCACTTATTACATTTGATTTGTACCTTTGATAACGAACTTAGAAATATATTAAGTTACGATAACAACGATGTTAATAAAATGTTTATTTATCAAAAATGCTATTTTGGTACATTTAACGTATTTGAACACTTTATGTATTTCTATTAGTATATTTCTAATTTAAGTAAGTTTCTAAATTAGTAAGTTTAATAGAAAGTTTCCCTTTTAACATAAAATGTTTTATCTCTTTTACCCTCGTATTATTCACTTTAAACATTCTATTTTGAATATCGATAATGACTTGGTTTTGGAGTTATGGAATGAGGACAAGTGTACGGGTAGAGTAATACAGTCTAGGGTATACGTTTTGCCATCAACTATAAAGCTGGTGTGTCTAGTTAGAGACACACTGGTCGTTGAACTGAGCATGGTTTGTGTTCAGGAGTGTGTATATTTTGACCTTAAACTTAGATATCGCATCGTGTAAGTCGCCGTCGGGTTGAACTGGATTACGGTTGGTGTCCAGGAGAGGTGTACATTACTTAAGTCAGGACCTCGCTGCACGAAGTCCTGTTATAGTTGAGTTGCCTAGTTAGAGACCGAAGTCTGATTTGTTTTGACCAAGTTCTCGAAGCTAGTTTAGTATGATCCCAGTGAAAGTCTATTCCGTTGCACTAATTGATTTCCATAACGCCATTTTGGATTTTATAATTATCGATTGGTTTTGACTTGCAGGTTGCTGGCAGTCACTTTAAGTTTTGCTAAAAACTTATGTTACTATATTGTTTTAATTGTTTTCTATTTTACCTATTTTGATATAGTAATATTATTATTTTTCCTATGATATAATATGACTGGAAGAACGTCCGAGTTACTTCCCACTGATGTGGCTGTTATGTTTATAACATGACAGGTTTTGCTGCTGGGTTTTGGGTGTAAGCTAGCGAGTACCGTGGATCCTACTCTCCCTTATTTATATTTACTAAAGGATTGTATAAACCCTTTAAAGGAATTTTCTTTTTAGCCCTTTTGTAAAAAGTGACCTTTGTATTGACTGACCGTTCTTTTGTAAATTATAGAACATCGGTGTGTTTTAATCCCAATTCTACAGTGTTTCTGCCACTGTATTGCATTAGATTTTCTAGGGGATTACAAGTGTGTATAATCTCTAATAGCTGAGAGCTTCTTGTAGCTGGTTTCTTTACTGTATGTCTAGTCTGTTTACCTTTAATACAGTCTATACATACATCTAAATCACTAAAATCCAATTGACGTAGAATTTTGTTTTTCATCAACCTCGTTAACTGTTCTTTGGATATGTGACCTAGCCTTTGATGCCACAAGAGAGCTGAATTTTCATTCGATACACTACGTTTAATACCTTGATTTTCAACATAAAACAGGGAATCAGAAAATATATTATTTTATTTTTTTACATGGGTCCACGGGTCGGATCCGGGTCTGACTCTTAGGACCCGGACCCAGAACATTTTTGAAGGACCCATACCCGACCCGTACCCGTAGGGTCCAAAAAAATTAGGACCCGTACCCGACCCGTTAGGGTAAGACCCGCAGAGTCTGGGCAGGGTCCCGGACCCGTTGTCATCCCTAATCGCCACTGCTTATTAGAGGTAACACAATTTTTTGTTCCGTCACGACTCACGAAGTTGTGATGTTTCACATATTATGTATGTTAGAATATTTAATAATATTCGTGTGGCCGAAGTGTTTCGGTTTAAATATAAATTAAGTTCATATTAAATATTACGAGACTTTAATATAAAAGACGACACCGTGATGGATCGGTTTCGATTAACGTAATTAAAGTCGGGAATTATTATTCCTTCCGACCTTACCCAGTATCAAAAGACGTCTTTTCACGAAGAGATATAAATGGTTTGGGTTATGAACAAATATGTCCCTTGACATGTATATATATGTATACATATCAAATAATAGATATACGTAACATCTTCATCTTCTCAAAACAAGGACAAACAGTTTGTATTTACAGAAAGAAAAGACACAGTTCCATCTCCATCATCAAGGAGCATTAAAGAAGGGTTAAGGAGGAGAATCAATCGTATCTTCTTATTATATATTGGGTGCGTCTGATAGACATGGACCAAGGTTGGTCCTCACTTTTGTTAATCGACTAGTGCAAAACCCGTGCATACGCACGATTTTTTAATTAATTTTTGTTTGTACAAAAAGTTTAGTCACAAGAAAAATTTTTAGGAGATTATGATTTGATAAGATGATTTTACAATTAAAATATCTGTGATATTTTGGTTCGACTCGACTCGTAAACCCGTCCGCGTTTTAGAGTTAAGACCTTAAAATTTTGACTTGCGACCCTTTTCGCTCGATCCCGAACTTATCTGTTAATTTATATCAAAATCCAACCCAATCAGATCGACAGTGGTTTAATGATGTTTCATGAAAATTATTACTCCGTACAATATTAGCATCTGAGTATTATAAAATAATTATTACAAAATTATTGACTAATATTTTAAATTTAAAAAAATTATTTAGTACGGAGTACTATATTTTTTATAAAATTTAATAATAATATTTGAGTAGCTTTTATTATTATTTTTTAAAATTGTAAATATGGTAATTACTAAATTTAAACCATTATTGATACCAAATTTGATTATTATTGAGAATTTTTTTAAAATATATGATTAAATTATATTTGTCTAGAATTCTAACCATAATTCGATCCGTGACATATATTTGACTTGACCCATGTTCTATACAACTCCTATGATCCGACCCGTGGCATATATTAGTGATATTAAATATGATTAATATCAAAAAAACTACTTGTATTTTTTAATTGATAAAATGTAATATAAGGCGTCAGAAATTATATATGCGCATTATTCTAACCTTAATTCAATCCGTGTCATTAATGTGACCTGTCCGTAATCGTTCGACCCGTTTGACATGTTTGTTAGAAAGTATGGAACAAATTTTTTGTTATTATGTCACAAATTTTTTTCTCCAATAATTGATACCGTAAAATTTATAAAATAATAAAGATTTTGGTTATGTATGGATGAAAATTTAACCATTGGACTTCTAATGAATTTGGACAAAAAATTATCTGTCAAACCTAATTTAGTAAATGAAGGAATAAAATCTTGGCGGGAAAGTTGAAAAGACTATATTGTCCATTGGTTTTTGTTTTAGTGAATAGGGGATAGGGGATTGTATTGGGTTGAATTAAATCGAATTTATAACAATTGTGGGACAGAATTTCATTATTGATTCATAAAGTATCACTTACGCGATATGATATTTGATCCGTTGTAAATTTGTGACGATCTGACGGATATATCCGTTACCACGGAAATTGATTGCATGGATAATGGGGTTATGTGTCCCTCAATTTGATGGTGATACGCGGGGAGGTCGGCAGTAGAGTGATCTAAGATTGGTTTTCTTTCTTTTTTGTTTTACCCCCGTCTTCAGTCTTGAGTCTTCCCCCACCTTCTTTTGCAATTTGCATTCCTGTATTGTATACTGCATACTACAGTATTAGAAGTAGTGTTTCACTTTTATCTTCTGCCTCAAGATCACCCATATATACTTTACCACACTTTTTGTCTTCATATACCGTTTCATTATTTGCAAAACTTTGTCATATATCTTCTCTCTACTGAGATCACTACAGCAGATAGATTTAGATAGATATGGGAGGAAATGGAGGTACTGCTTTTCTCAAGGTCCTGCTACAGAACTTTGATGTTCTTGCTGGGTTTGTTCCTTCTTCCCCTTCTTCTTCTTTACTCCATCCGATCCTCCTTTTTCCATACCCTAATTGTTAGTATATGACTCAAAGATTCAAACTTTGTTTCAGTTTCTTGCTTAGATTCATGGGGTTTTTTGTTTTAAGATCAAATCTGCAGCAGCAACATCATCATCATTGAATTCCCATTGAAATTGTTTTAGTTGTGGGCCTTTCTAAATTTGTTTTGGTTTGGTTTGGTGAGACTCAATTCGAGGGTAAACCTACCTACATTTGACCTTAAAACTCCGAATCCTGCTGTTTCTTTTATTTCATATAATAATTGCATTGGATTAAATTGAGTGTAGATATCATGTAGTAATTGTAACTGAAATTGGGATTCATTTGTGGTTGGTTGTTGCAGGCCAGTGGTGAGTCTTGTTTACCCCCTGTAAGTACAATTTCACACACTTTTTTTTTTGGCTTTGGGTAACTTACTTGAATTGCAGGGATCCTTTTTTTGTGATGTTTTTGGTATTTGTTTGTGATTAGGTATGCATCAATCAGAGCTATCGAAACCAAGTCTCCTATCGACGACCAGCAATGGCTTACCTATTGGGTTCTATATTCTCTTATCACTCTTTTTGAGCTCACCTTTGCTAAACTCATCGAATGGTTGGTGACGCTCCCTCTCTTACTCTTTCTTTCTACACTTTATTCTATGGATCGGATTAGCCATGTGAATTTAAGCCTTGATATTAACATAAAATGTGTTCGATGGATGAGATATTCTCAGTAATTACCATTGGAAGCCTCAAACTTTATAAATGTGTTTGATGGGTGTGATATGGTACGAACAAACTCGGTTATCACTTACTGTTAGAACCTCAAGCTTTATAAATGTGTTTGGTGGATGAGATTAATTTTTTTTTTTTCAGAAACTAGCTGAGTTTAACCTCTGACAAATGTTGTTCTACCATTTTACTTGTGCAACAATTGAGTTTATTGATCGTTTGCGACAAATGCAGCTGGAAATGATATTCAATTCTTTTTTCTTGGCCTTCGGTTCATGAATCATATGTGACTGCTCTATTGAAGAAGATTTCGGTTCCATACCTAGTAGCAAAAGGCTCATCTCCTGGAAATGATATCTAATCCTTTTTTTTTCTCTTTGTTCTTTGAGTGTTAATGAATGACTTGCCAATAAAAATTATTTGTACGTAATTTGCATACAATATTTAGACTGTCATCCATTTGTATAGCTATACTTTGATAATTAAAGGTTAATCTCACTTGTGATACTATTTTTCTGTGTTTGGATGTGCAGGATCCCTTTCTGGTCATTTGCTAAGCTAATCGTGACATGCTGGCTGGTCATACCGTACTTTAGTGGAGCGGCCTATGTTTATGAACATTTTGTAAGACCAACCTTTGTAAACGCACAAAAACAAACCGTTAATGTGTGGTATGTCCCAACGAAGAAGGTTAAATTCAGTGAAAAAGATGACATCATAACAGCTGCAGAGAAATACATTCAGGAGAACGGAACTGGTGCTCTTCGGGAAGTTATCAACAAGGTAGTAAACAGCCACAATTAGAAAATTCAGTCAATTTTTCACTTAATGTCATTCCCTTTTGTTTCTTAAGATTTCAGTTTACTGAAATTGCATCTTTCATAGTCTTTAGCGGTCTCCATTTACTTATGATGCAAACTCTTCAAAAAAATTAATCTGACCCAAGTCACCCAACTATTTTTTGGTTATCTGTAGGCTGAACACACGGGAGTAAAGGCAAGGGATAATTATGGAATTTTCGAGAATGAGTATCAGTACTGACTGACTGAGAGTCTGAGATCTACTCTTGCATCTTTATCTTGGCCGCAGTTTGATCTAATGTTGGTTTACATGTTCGATGCTTTTGTATTATAGTTGGTTCTGCTTAGGTTAGCTGTTTACGATCCCTATCCTATACTTTAGTCACTTGTGACTTGTGAGTGTATGTCTGTGTGTGAACTTTTCTGGTAAATACCAAGAAAATAAGAGTTTCCATAGTGCTTTTGCTAAAGCTTCACTGTGTACTGTATATTAATCCCTTGAATTGGGTGATTCGGTTTCTTTAGATTATACTAGTAGTTTGATCTATACGGTTTGTGATTCTTGCGACAATGCATGTATGTCAGTGTGAATGAGTGCGTGAACAGTTAATTAGGGGCGACATTTAAGAGAGGTTGTTAAACTTTCGTTAGAGCATAACCGCGTTTCCCATTGCAAATTCTAAAGGATGTAGCGTTTCTGTTTTCTCAAAACGGATTCTGTCATACACGTACTTATATATTCTTTACGGTAATACCCTCATTTACTTGGGAGTATTAACAAGACTTTCCCGAATAAATAAGAATATTATTATCTCGGTTGTCCGAGAAAGTAGCCTCGTCACAAAACCAAATGGGAACCATAACATAAATAGTCAAGGGAGATTACTAAGGGGAATGAATACTAACTAGTGTGCAAGTCTTAACATGCTCCGTTATAGTTGCTCTCACCCAATCATGTACAATAAGTCGGAATAACAATCTTCTCAATAACAACCTGTAAACTAGACCCCCAGATTATCTGAAATATCAAATGGATCGTCACAGCTTCACAGGTCCCCAGAAAAATTGGGTGACAACTTAAGACAAAAATTGGATGACAAAAATGCTCTATCTAGATGAGTAACTCTTTGTAGGACCGTCCTATAATATAAGACGCGAGACTAGCCCTGAGAGAGTTAATAACTAAGGAATTTTTAAAAGCCTTTCATACTTGCTCGGAAAATGATCTCATAATATAAAACCATCTTATCAAACAATATTTGAATTTGAACCGTTTTATGAAAGACGAATTGGACCAAAAACAAGCATATTGTATGGTAGGAGAACTTTAAAACCCGGTTACAATTAGGCTTGACAAAATTGTCCCGATTCAAATAAGCTAATTGGAACCCGACCCGACACCCGAACTGAAGACCTGAGGTTGATCCGTAACCCGAATTGACCAGGACTAACCCGAAAGTGATCCAACTATTAGTATAGAAAACGAATCGATATCCTAAAAAAAATTGAAAATAGTAAACCCGAAATGAGCCGGTCCGACCAGAAACCAACTCGATTTCTATAGCTCAAAAGTGACCCAACATAAAGTAAGCCCGACCCGATTGACCCGCTTGCCATGTTTAGGTACAATGGTCACAATTATTAGGTGAAAAACAGAAGTCCATAAGAGAGGAATAGATGGGGATGGGCCAAGTGACACAATCAATTAGGGTTGAAAGAAAGAAAAGAATAGGGTTTAGAAGCCCAAAGGGAGAGAAGTAACCTACTGCACTAAACTAGGGTTTTGCATTTATAATTCCATCACCCCCTCATTCGCCTCCCATCTCCCCTTTCATCTCACACCCCCCCACACTTTATAGAGCGAGAGAGCGAGAGGGTTAGTGAAGCAGGAAAGCTATGGTGCACGTCAATTTCTTCCGCAACTGTATGCTCTCTCCCTTCTCTTTCTCATTTCGCCCTTCATCTCCGTTTTCATGGCGTTTTCTGTTTAATTCTTGCTTCGTTTCTGTGCTGTTTTTCTTTGTTCTAGGATTTCACTTTTAATCTCTTTTCTCTGTGATTGGTAAACATTTTTCATTTTTGATCTACACAAATGAAGTCGTATAGAGCATTGATTAAGTTTCGAGCTTTCGTTGATTCGTCTGCATGTTTAAAGTTTTGAGCTTTGATTGTTGTAGATCCTTTTGTTGCGTCGCTAATCCGCTTTTAATTTTAATTTTATTACAAATTCGGTTTGTATTAATGTTTTTAATTGGAGCGTTTATAGAGGCGGTTGGGTACTCCTCGTCCTGTCTCGTTCATTTGTTTGCCTTTATTAAAATATCGGATGGAGGAAGTATATCAATTATTGCGATGCATAAGCAATTTTAAAGATTATGTTTAGCTCTTTGATTTTTAAAAGAAAAAAATGTGTAATACCGGTGCCGTCTAAATCATTTGTTGATCTTTGATTTAAAACCCGTCAGTTTGTTTGTTTATACTAGAGAGGGTAGATGGATTGTTTATTTGAATGAGATTTTTAGGTTTCATTTAGTTTGTAGAAAATGGGTAATGTTGAACATTTTTATGCAAGATGTTATCGACTGTGATGAATTAAATTGTGGTTTGTTTGGATAGATGGTAAGACCTTTAAGAAGCCAAGACGTCCTTATGAGAAGGAACGTTTGGATGCTGAGTTGAAGTTGGTCGGTGAGTACGGGCTTCGTAACAAGAGGGAGCTGTGGAGGGTTCAGTATGTGTTGAGTCGTATCAGGAATGCTGCTCGTCACCTTCTCACCCTTGATGAGAAGAACCCCCGTCGTATCTTTGAGGGTGAGGCTCTGCTCCGTAGGATGAACAGGTATGGTCTGCTTGAGGAGGGTCAGAACAAGCTTGATTTTGTCTTGGCTCTTACTGTTGAGAACTTCCTTGAGCGTCGTCTTCAGACCCAGGTTTTCAAGTCTGGCATGGCCAAGTCCATCCATCATGCCCGTGTTCTTATCAAGCAAAAGCACATCAGGTATTTCGCACTTGGCTTTCCGTACTCGTGTTTGTTTCTCTATTATTACTCGATTATCCTTTGTTTGCTTCTTTGCAATTTGTTAAAGATATCTTGACTCGGTGAAATCAAATGCTTTGAATGTCTTTCTGAAGACATGGGAATGTGTCAGTTACTGCTACTTTATGATTTTGCTCTCTGTGTTTGAGGGAATGAGCAACATGCCAAATGCTTTGCTGATACTTGCTACTGTAGTTTCATTGTTTTTGACTCTGTAGTAATTTCTGTGTGTTGTATCTGTATAGGGTTGGAAGGCAGGTTGTGAACGTGCCATCCTTCATGGTTAGGGTGGACTCACAGAAGCACATTGACTTCTCACTTACAAGTCCATTCGGAGGAGGCCGTCCCGGAAGAGTGAAGCGAAAGAACCAGAAGGCTGCCGCCAAGAAGGCTTCTGGTGGAGATGGAGACGAGGAGGATGAGGACTAAGCATTTTAACCAAGATGTCTAGTACAACCAAATATGCTCTAGTCGGCAATCCAACTGTTGTTCGTTGAATTACTAGTGTTTGAGAACGTGGTTTTCTTTTGCATTGCCGGCTGTTTTTTTGAACCTTTTTATTAAACCTCAAAAGGCTTTTTAAGTTTCTTATTCTAGTTTTGCTATCATCAGACCTTTGCATCTTTGTTGTGTTTCAATTCTTGTGGACTATTTACGTTTCGAACCAGATTTGTAATAGGCTTAATTATTTAGAACTCGATTAAGTATTTGGTTTACATTGATGCTGTTTGTTTCAAAGTAAATTGTTCGTTCGACATACTATAGCCTTCTTTCATGGCTGGAAGGGATTAATCTTCATTGCACCTGACCCTCAACTTCTGCTGAAAATTATTCCTTTTACAGTATCCATGTTCTTTATCCTTGGGAGAGGTAGGATTTGTATTAGCCTTAGTAGGCTAAATGTAATGTGATGTCTATGCTTAACGTGATTGGTGTTTGACATTCATGGCTTATCTGTTGCTAGCCAATTCAATTCCAGTCATCAAGTCCTTATAGATTAACCATGGTGTTCGTAATCCACGATCTAGACTTGTCAGGGAAACACGACACTTGTGCCATCCAACATGAGCATCCTGTTTTGACCCAAAATTTCTCTAACCACAATCTAGACTCGTCAGGGCAACCAATCAATCGAAGACCCACGAAGAACTCGGTTATGGGAGGAAAACCCTACATTAGGTTGCGTATGGTTGGAAGGGTTTAAAATTAGAGTTAGACTATCAAAAAGGCAAAAAAGGGTTACCAAAGGGAATAATCCATTATCCTATAATCACCCTTTTTTTTTTTATTTTTATTTTTTTTATTTTATGTTTTTGTTTTCTGAGGTGAGACTTTGACTCTAATTTTTAGTTTAAATTTATTACTTCAATTTTTTAAAAATTACACCATAAAATTCACTTGAGACATTTCATACTGTTTAAGAGATAATATTATGTCTCAAAAAGTGAGAACAACTCAAAAAAAAAAAAAACAGACGGAGTATCATTTTGGTGTTCTTATGTGCATTCCGTAATATTTATATAGCTGCGAATGTGCTTTTTGCGTGTTCACTCTTTAGAGGGAGTATCATTACAAAATGAGATACTATAAGAAACAATGATTGAGAATAATCTATCATAGTATCGTAAGATTTTGGTTGAGTTCGATAAACTTAGCTTGTCACCCAACATTGTTCGACCTAATGTGATTTTGAGCATTGTTACCGTGTGATGATAGAACAATATACTTACAATCTGTATATTTAGCAGTTAGCTTGCATTATTTGTCAAGTAAACAAAAAATAACACATAGTACTACCGAGTATATTTTATTTGTCTAAAAGCGGAAAAAGACCAAAACGAAGACGAAAAGATCTTCGACATTACTTTGTGACTTGGCTTCTTACGTAGCAAAACTTGTACCTATAAATTTGGATCTCTTTCAGCGAACCCATGTACGTATGTATTAGTGCTACATACACACTGTACTCCAACACATAAAAGCTATTCACTCTGTTTCTTTGATATCTTCCACATTTTCTTTTTCAACCATTTGTTTGATTTTTTCCACTTTCCTTTTTTCTATCACATTTCTCTCTTACCTAGTGGCCCACTTACTTTACTCCTTCTCTACTTTTACTTATTTTATTATTTTTCTTAAGAAATGTGTCACTTTTAAGGTGGAAGAAATCATAGAAACGAAGGGAGTAGCATATAGAGGGAGCATATATACAATAAATTAAAACCTGGTTAGCTTTGACATAAATAGACATAATTATTTATCAAAGTGAAAAGTAGAGGATCGGACTTGATATGATCGATCGAGCTTAATTATATATAGCTAAAAATAAATAAATGTCAAACTTAAGAAGTAGAGATGATCAAATTGAAGAACTGGTCTCCAAGCTGCAGTTGCTTCTCCCTCAGCTCCATACTACTCCACCCTCCAACAAGGTAATTAAACAAACATTACAGTATATATTATCTCTCTTTTAATTTTAAAACCTACTTTTTGAGCAAATAATTACTCCCTCCGATTTTAAATGATTGTCCCGTTTCAATATAATATACTCACATGTATTCAACTAACGGGGCAATAATTTTAAACCGGAGAAAGTAAATGAAATTTCTTATACACTTTCCTAACTTTCAATTATACGAATTTTTCATGAAATTTCTAAATATCCGATACATTTTTTTTGTTTTTTGTAAAACCGTATCTGATAAGAGTACTGAGTAGTGATGATATATAAAAATGAATTGATGAGCAGGTATCATCAGCATCAAGGGTGTTGGAGGATACATGCAAATGCATAAAGAGGTTGCAGAAAGAAGTAGATGAGTTGAGCCAGAGACTGTGTCTACTGTTGCAGACAACTGATAACACCTCTGATCAAGCAGCACTAATTACAAGCGTACTTCACCAATTAACCACTGCTTAATCATTTTAACTAATCCCATGCATTATTCCTAATTATTACTCCGATTTTAAATGATTGGTCCCATCTGGACAATATATGTAAGTATTATAATGAAACGGGATAATCATTTTACAAATTGGTGGAGTACTAAACATATATATGAATATGATGTACTCCATATAATGTATTAATGTCGTTTATTTTAATTGAATTATTTGTTCCATTAATAAGAAATTTGTTTCTCCTTTTTTTATTACTGTTTAATTTGTCGCTTTAGTATTGCACAACAGTACAAGTTGGTAAGTAACTAAGCATACAGGTTATGAACCATGCTGTAAGGAGTTCGAATCCCACTTTGCCAAATGAGTAGCTAATCGAATGTCCCGGGCCATTTATTCATTTTGGTTCTACCGATAATATTTAGAATATATCACAAACTGAACACAATAGAAAATTACACTCCCAAGCAAGTATAACATACGAAATATTACAGAATATTCTTTCTAATTCAATTACTCTTTCCGTCTCGTTTATTTATTTTACTATTTATATTACATTAATAAATTACACATATTAGAGGAATACTTTTTAAAAGTATAATTCTTTAGATTCTAAGTTTACTTTATCGTCCTGTATGTATCAAAATGATTAGTTGACGGTGAAATCGATGTTGAGTGTCAACATTTGAGAATCACCTCAAAGGAGAAAATCGTACAGTCACTAAGTTCATAAGACACGCTTAATAGTGAAATAAAGTTGGGGACGTATGTATGGTACATGCTCAAAATTTACTTCCATTTGGGAGACGATCGAGAGCATGCATACTGCATAGCATTATGGGCAGTTGTAATGCACTTGAAAAACATGCACAAAAGCTGCAACAAAACTATCAACATTGACTTCTAGGGTTTCCAACTTTTTTTGTACGTAAATGCATCAATCATAGAGATGAAATGTTATTGTTATTGCACCTTCTTCTCGTTTGTGAATAAAGTGACTTTAATCATAATTCTGAGCACTTAGACACTTTCCTGTGTAATTTGACTCCATCAAGACTCAATGTGCGTCTTCTTAATATTATACCCTGCCATTCCATGGAAAAATCAGCAAGTTTGTACGTGTAATTTTCGTTCTTCTCCTTCACGCACAAAAACTGCCATGCATGATGTGTGTATCTACCTAGTACCCTGTTTTCAGGAATCCATATTATTGTATTAGCCTTAATCACAAAATTATTTATCGTTTTGGTGTTCTCCTTAAAGTATTCACGTTTAATAGACAATTTTTCCCAGTAGTATATCATTGTGGAGGACATCGATATAACACGGTACACACAACTGCTCCAAGATAGTAGCTATTGACTTGAGGAGTAATTTAGAACGTACAAAAGAGCTAGCTACAGTGGCATACTGTTGTGGGGGACAACGATATGCTATTGTATCGCTGATTGAATCTGTTTCACGAATTTCCCTTCTCATTTCTAATTTCTTGTTAAAAAAACCTGAAATGAAAGCCGCGAGTCTTCTCTAGGATTCTGCCTATTGAGAGTAGTCTAGGGTTTTCCTTGCTTTGATCCACACCCAAATTAAATCTCGTGGATTTCTCCTTATTCTCGTGTGAGTAGGGCGCTGCGGTTTCGATTGGATAATAACAGTGGCATCAATCTCACATGAACGTGACAAAGGGAAGAGGAAGATGGGTGAGGAGTAGGTTTTCGACTAGAAGGATGATGACGCTAGTGAAGACTCGAAGGAGGAGCATGTGTTGATAGGCAAACTCTAGTCGAAAAAGGCTATAAACGTGAAGGCTGCCACAATGACTAAACCATGGCTTACAAAAGGCTCGATCACGGCTAATGTGCTCGATGTCAAGGAACGTATCTTTATATTTCGATTCACTATAGAGGAGAATAAAATCAAAGTCGTTGACGGTCAACCATTGCAGTTCGATAAATTTATCTGGTGTTTCAACAACCCAATTGTGGAGGGAAGGCTAACGGATACACTGCTCTTTCATGTACTCCATCCGTTCCAATGAATTGTTTGCCTTTGGTTTTGACACCAAGGGAAAGAGATCCAATTAGGATGTGACATGTGGAGCCAAGGATAAACAAAAAGCATTCCTAAAATAGAAAGGCAAAAAATTCATTGAGCCGCTCCAATATGGAATAGGCAAACAATTCATTGGAACGGAGGGAGTACCTATTTGGGCGCAGATATATGATTTAGCTCTGAAAGGAAGGTCGAATATCGAGAATATACGGAGTATGTGTGCACAGTTGGGCGAGTTTGTGGGTTTGGACGAGCTAACCATCACGCAATTTTATAGAGCAGTTCGCATCCGATTCCTTCATGACGTTCGAATCAGGCTAACGAAGCATATCGACATTTGAATGTCAAGAGGTAACATTGTTAAACTCCTTGTTAAATACGAAAGATTACCTTTATTTTGTTACAGTTGTGGATGGTGCTCGGGCATGGCCTGGTGAAAAGGATGGCGAAGAGAACCCTTTTGAGGAGGGGGAATTATTGTATGCGGATGACCTTCATGCATCCTTATGGAGGCCGTCAAAACCGGTTGTAGAAGGGAGGGAACTGAAGGGTGAGAGCCTAAATCCATTGTTTGAGAATGAGCAAAGGTAAGGAGAGGAGGAGGCTACTGGGCTTATTATTGCAAAGCTCCAAGATATTGCTCTAAAAACCAAGTCGAGGAGGAAGTCGTGGCGAGGGAGTTCATGCAAGAGGGCTGGGGCGGGTTGTGAGAAGTGAGGAGTTATTTTGAGAAGGCCCGTGTAGGGTGGGAAGGGAGAATGAACATGTTTCAGAGAGTGATGAGTTGGAGAGTACGATGATGGAAACATGAGACTTATTTAATTATACAGGCTGACACTTTGATGGAGTTGGCGGTCACAGATGGGTTGAAATCAAATAGAAGTACAGGAGGGAAATTGAAGCGATTGGTGCGAGAGGGGAATGATAATATAGGGGGAGTGAGGAGAAATTCAGGGAAACGAGGGCGAGATGAGGATAGTGAGGGTAACATAGGCGACGGTACGAAGATGAGAACTATCATGGGTGTTAGTTCACCTGAGGGGAGACTGAGGTCGCTCAACTAAGGTTTTTCAAACCGCCTACTGCAGCGGGGTTGCATTTTTGTAAAATAATGGTGTTCAGTGTAATTTTAGGTCATCGTCGGTTCATCACATAGATTTTGAGGTTTAGTTGGGGGGATGAATGTGGCGGGTGACGGGGTTTTATGGGTGGCAAGTGGTGAGTGATCGACATCTTTCTTGGCAGTTGTTGAGGCTGTTAAGTGAGGAGTATGATGGATCGTGGATCTGTATATATGGGTGATTTCAACGAGATTCTTCTCTATGCTACGGAAATGAAGGGGGGGGGGGGGGGGGGGGGCGAGAGCGCAGTGTCAAATGAACAACTTTCGAGAAGTGATGGACGAGTGTGAGCTTAAATAAAGATGTTTTGTTTGAGGGGTATGAGTTTACTTGTGATAACGGTCAGGCAAATGAGATGAATCGACAGTGTAGGTTGGATCGAGCAATTGGTAATGAGGCTTGGTTTAACTTATTCCCGAGAGCGAAACTCTCACATCTAACTCAGGAATGGTCGGATCATGCCCCGATTAAACTCTATTTGGAGGATATGTAGAAGGTGGGGGGGGGGGGGAGCTGTTTCGGTTCGAACAGATGTGGGTAAGGGAGGAGGGTTGTGATCTGAAGAGGTAATTACGAGGGCATGAGGTAGAGGGCAGTGTGAGTCGTTGGAGAAGCTTCAGGTGTATGGGGAGGAGTTACTTGCATGGAAAAGGGGTGCGTATAGGTAAGGTCTTGCGTGATATCGGAAAGAAGCGGAAAACTTTGGAGACGCCGAAGAGGGAGGAGAGAACGGAGAGGAATGTGGAGGAGAGGGTCGGGTGAAGGAGCTGGAAAATTTGTCCAAAAGCGAGGAGTTGTTATGGAGGCAACGCTCGAGGGAGAATTGGCTGAGGGAGGTAGATCGGAATAAGAAGTTTTTTGACGAAAAAGTTTCGATTAGGCGGCAGATCATGAACAATCAGATTAGGCGGCTCGTTCACTCGGAGGGGACGGTGTAGGAGTGTAGTCAGGATGATAGGGTAGCACGAGAGTACTTTCTTAATCTCTTTGAGTCGTGCAATCCACGCGATTTTTAGGGGTTACTGGTGAGGGTTGAGGTAGGGTGACGGAGGAGATGTGTGGACATGACATAGGTCCACCCCGACGCGGCCACGCGCGGGTTGGAGAGGCGAATGAATCTCCATATGAGACGGGTCGAATTGAAATTTAAATCGAAGTGGAGTCGCCACCGAACTTTGTGGGAGTTCGGGCCCGTTCGAACCCACTCTATATCTTAGTGGGCCATGCACAAAGTATGGCCCATTCGGATGTCAGAGTTAATTGGGCTCGTCCCTTTGCATTTGATACCGATACCGACATTATCAGATACTGTGTATTGAATGACTCTCGTGTGCCAATGGATTCGGATATCCGGAAACCATGGTTCTGAGTAAGGGGTGAGGGTACGTGTTGGGAAGTTCACAAAGAACACCCAACCCCGCCCGCACATTAGCCTCTACTAAGATATCGAATGACGTTTTAATACACGCGTTAGTAATACGATGAATGATATGCAAACAACGTTTTATCTAAACATGCGAATAATTGAATGAGTTGCTATGTCGATTAATGCATCTAATACTAATGTCGAAGTTATATTTAGCATGCGAGGTTCATTTTAGTACAATAAAATAAACAACAAAAATAAAATCGACAAAGATGGAAACAAACATGTTAGTAACGGTAATAACGATAATAACAGTTTGCGAAAATATAGAATGCTATAGGATAACGTAAACATGATGCATGATTTTGGAAAAATAGTATGACACGTGATTGATTTGACACATGTAGACCTAAGTTATAAAAAAAAGTATTATCGAAACTAGACAACAGTGTAGGACTCACGGTTTTGGCGTGATAAAGGGCCACTCGACCGAGTCATTGAGGGACTCGACCGAGTGGACCTCTGGAAAAGCTTTTGTCCAAATTTCGAGACGTTACTTGACCGAGCCATGAGAGGACTCGACCGAGTGCACGGCCACTCGATCGAGTCATTGCGAGACTCGACCGAGTGATCGTAGAAAAACCTCCTGTCTCGCTTTTTGGGGTGCCACTCGACCGAGTGCCCCCTGTACGAACTAGGGTTCGCTTTGCAATTCTTGTTGATTTCGAAATTGCGTTTTAATTTTGGATAAATCGTTGATTCTACCAAACCGGGCATAAATATTATATAATTTATGCTCGATTCGGATTTCGATACTCGTCGTACCCGATGTTCGATTATTGAATCGATATCGAATATTAGAGCCAAACTTAAAAAAAGATGCTATAAGTCGTTTAAATTAAACTAAAACGATATAGATTTTCTCCGCGTTTATAGTGTCGTAACTAATTCTATCGAATTAGGTGACAACTATTTTAGCATCAACGAAAATCGTATTAGTTTACTTTATTGATTAAATCGTTTAGGTTCGACATTCAATTATTGAATTGGTATCGAATCTAATAGATTGACACTTTACTTGAATTGAAAGACTTGACTTGATTCCCTCGGCATCCCGACATCGTAATAAATCCTTGCGGATTGTGTGATGTCGGATCCGCGTCAACGGGTTTCGACCTTAACTAAAAAATAGATGTTTGATTCGAAAATAGTTTTGAAGTCGATGAAATATGCGATGAATGACGACACGAACGAAATAAAAAAAAAGCTATTATTGTTTACGTTGACTTCAACAATCAAGCGCTAGGGGTGTCGGGATAAGCGACCGGCAACATCGAGTGAAGCACCCTTGTATATTCGGATTTCCTTATCCCGTCATCATTCGCACTCGACACGAATCCGCAAGTATTTTAATGTATTATACTAATAATTATTATTGATATTATAGACTCGACAATGGAATATAAAAAAACGAAAAAAAAAGGACGACGACTACGACGACGGACGACGCGAGGAGGAGAAGGAGCAGAGAGAAGAACGGGATTTTGTACCCTCAACCTACATGTTTCTTAGTCTCGGATAGAACTCGTTAGTTGTGGCTTTAACACAGGAGTATCGAGGTTTACGTAAGTTGAGTTATGGTGGTCTAGGGTTTGTAAGTTGCTTGGATTGTAAGTTGGAGATGGGTGATTAGGGTTTTTTGAAGGTGTCAAAAGTGTGTTAATTGCATGCAATAGGGGTGTATATATAGGCAAAGCTCACATACCCCGTCTAGGGTTACTCGACCGAGTAACCTACTGACTCGGTCGAGTGGCCCAAAGCAACGCAGTCGGGCCTTGTTGTGTGTCAAATTTGGACCGTTTTTCCTCCCATTTAGACCCTTTTTCCTCTGTTTTGCGAGAATAGAGTGCGATTATCGCCGTATTTTGAGTAATTCTCGCATTAGAGTCTCTGTTTTGCATTTTACGTGTTTTTGGTAGTTTTCTGTCTATTTTGATAGGATTTTCGACCAAAAACGTGTCTGAGCTCCTATGAGCATGAGAGAGAGGGAAACCGTCCGAAAAGAAAAGCACGCAACTCAAAATCCAAAGTCCAAACCCAAGAGGTGAAACCTTGAGCTAAAAGGAAAAACTATAAGTCCATTGGGCATCTTCACCGGAGAGGTCGAACTTCAAATGATAATATCTAGAGTTCTAGACCTCGGATCAAAGCGATTCCAGTTGGAGGTGAAAATATTGTTTGCATGCGTGTCAGCGACTCCGCGCATCAAAATGGCGCCGTTGCCGGGGAGGCGGCGATTAGTTAATTGATTAAGTCTCTGTTTTGATTGTGTTTGGTTAATTGTTTTTCCTTCCTCATACCCTAGTGCCATTAGGTGCTAGGAGGCTCATCGTTTGTTAAGTTTTTGCTAGGTATACTTTTGATTTAGGTTGCTTGATCCCCATTTGGAGAACAAGTCGCTTGGAAATATTGTGGACCGAAGCAACAACTTGATATTGTTATCTTCCACCAACTTCTGCATTCCTCATCACCCCATCTTTGAACAACATCCAAGGATTCAAGTATGGCTACACTTGGGTCCCATTCTCAACAATCCATTGAAGAAATTTTGGTTGTAAATCAATTCAACAAAAGTTGTTCTTATTCTCAAGGACCACCTCGAACTAGCTATGGTCCTCCTTTTGGAATCTATCTTCTACATAATCAAGGTCATCCAAGGCATTCTCAAGGACTCTTTCAACCTTTTTATAACATTCAACAAACGATCAAGTATCTATTGGAAGAAAATGCATCAAATCGAGCTAGACTTTAAGCTTTAGAGGCACGTGCCGCCTCGCAAGCTCGATTTTCTTATGAACCGACCAATTCTTCCAATCAAGCATCCGAGAATGTTATTAAGGTATTGAGCATAAAGGGACCGGTGGAACTCTTTGATCCACAAACTTTTACATCTCATCCCTCAATCAATGAATTCGGTGAGAATGTGGTCAAGGGTGTAACCGAAAGACGGAAAAGAGATTCGTTCAAATACCTTGTGGGAGACCTTACCTACATCATTGAAAAGATTCCAATAGAAGACATGAACTTAGTCTCCAAAATGGAAGTACCACCCTTGAATGATAAGCCTCAAAACCTTTCAAATGGTCAAGCTATGGAGCAAACAACCTTCACCGAATTGCTCGAGAATTTAGAAACTAGTCCCTCCATGCCAACTCCGACCGAGTATTTGAGGGACATGATCTTAAATTCTACCATGAAGAAGGAAATTCCGACACTACCTAGGGTCACCCCGAAAATTACTATTTCTACTAAACTTGGTGACCCCGGTAGCTTCTCCATACCATGTTCGATCAACAATGACATCTTCCTTATACTTGGTCAAGCTCCCGAAGAAGAAGTTATTAATGAGTGGGGGATGCTACCGGAGGTAGCTCGCATTATGGGTTTGCCAAGGCCGAGGAAAGAGTGTATGATTGGTGGCGTTATTTTCAAGAGTAAGAAATATGGTACTCCGGGTTGCTTCTCAAGCAACCCCGACTAAGCTCAAACGATTTGATTTGGTTTGGTGGTGTCCATAATAACCACCTTGTAAATATTTGTATATTTTTATCTCCTTTTACTTTCCTCGAACAGTAGCTTTTGGTTTTTCCTTTGGAGCCTATTTCTTATGGCCTTGCAGGAATTATGAAGATTTCTTTTGGAGTTTTTGGGATGTTCTACAATGATTATGAGAGTTTATCTTCATGTATTTAACACATGGATTGAGAAAATAGGTATTATCGAAGAGTTGAGGTTGGTTTGGACCACGTCAAGGAGAATTTTCGCAGAAAAAGGCTAATATTGAGTGGAGGACCTCACCGGGTGAAATTTCACCCAGTGGAATTGTGGCCCGAGATCTGTCGGGTGAAACTTCACCCGATGACATTTTTGCTGGAATTACTGGAATAGACGGAAAACCCGTCGGGTGAAATTTCACCCGGTGGAATCTTATCGGGGGAAATTTCGCCCGACGGTAAACTTAACTGCGACTTGGCAATTGACGGAATTCCGTCGGGTGAAATTTCACCCGGTGGAATCTCACCGGGCGAAATTTCGCCCGACGGTGAGTTTCGCGAAATTGACGAAAAACGGTCCGAAGACCGTCGGGTGAAATTCCACCCCGCGTCACCCTTATATCCTAAACTGCCTTCTTCTTCTTCATATCACCATTTTCCCTATCTCTCTCCTCAAATAAACCCCAAAATCCCAAAAACCCACAAATCCTATCACCCTAAATCCATTCTAATCACCCCATTTCTTCACTAAAAATTAATCCAACTCCATATTCTTCATCCTTATTGAATTTCTATCATCTTTTAGGAATTCTTTTTGAGAAATCTTCACAATTTTTTTTGACAACCTCATACCCTAAACCTCCATCACCATAATCACCTACCTCAATCATCAAATATGAAAAGAATCAAGCAAACTGCAAGGAAGAGGTTATCAGCTATGCTTAACCGCCATTCGGGTTCGACGTCCTCATCTCGTTCCGAGGAGAAGACCGAGGCCCGGGATGAATCTGTCCCGAGTCCCGTTCAAGCACAAGGCTCCGTCTTGCGCGAACAACCTGTTCCGCTAGAGGTACGTTACCCTCCTATTCATCGTAATTTCTTGCACTCTGGCTCTGGTGTTAGTTTCGCTAAGAAATCTCAGCTTGAAAAATTTAAGAAATTCTGGAAATTTAAAATTGAGCCAACTCGTTGTGCTGCTAGAGATGTTCTTCAGCGAATGGGTATTGAACCGCAGGTCCGAGTAATGTGCCAAAATCTCGGATTGATTAGATTTTATATGTCAAAAGAGGAAACTTTTCAAAAACTCACTTGTGAATTTTTCGCAACTTTTGAGTTTGGTGGTGGTGACAACCCCACCGTTACTTTTCAGTTGCGAGAAATTCAGTATGTTTTCTCCTTTAGAGATTTTGGTGCACTACTTGGTTTACCCACTTTAGTTTTAGGAGGGCCTCGGGCGGGGCAAAATAGGGATGAAAAATTTGTCCGTGATCGATTTTGGTTTAAAATTGCCCGCCAGAGGACCTTCAAAGAGGGTAAGATGCGTTTTTTTTCCATTCGGAACCCCATCCTCAAATACATGGCGCGTATCATAGCCAATTCATTAGCTATGATACGTACCATAACTGTAGTGCTATAGCTGTGCAATTGTTAGAGGATGCGGTTTTGAATAGAAACCCTTCTATTTACATGTCTAAGGCCCTAGCTACACATTTCGCCCAGGTTGCAAAGGGCAACCGCAAGAATATTTCTTGTGGCGGGGTAGTCACAATGATAGCTAGAGCCTTGAACGTGGACTTTAGTGACTTAGCACCAGTAATCGGAGTCGGGATTTACTTAGATGAAACCTATTGCTCTTTTCTTGTTTGGCCCCAAAAAGGGGATTATAACAGTTTGTTTCTGTATAAGATTACTGAGTTTCGAGCTATTGAAATGCCTAACCCCGATTGGGTGAGGCTTGATATCGAGGAGAACTTTGGCATGCCGAAAAGGTCAGGGGAGTACATTCGGGATAGCACCCGTGGTAAGTTCTATCAAGTTAATTACCCCGATGGACCTCTTGACTTTGGTGATGATGATGTCGAGGTAGTAGATGTGTCAGAGGAGGAACCGGAAAACGAAACATTCCGGGATGAGGGTCAAAGAACATTACCGTTTTCATCCCATGGACCCTCTTCCTCTCGTCAGACTGAACCACAGACCTCACAGTTCTTCACCCCCGACTTTTCTGACTTCACCCCTCATCGACACTCCACTTTCACCTAGTCTACCCCAGGTTTTCAGGAGGACATTAATATGAGTCCTCCGAGACACTCTTCGTTCTTCGGATCGGAGGATTTTTATCACCAATGGGGAGAAGTCTATGATCGTACACGTCAGACTTGGGAGAACTCGACCGCTTCCCTCAACTTGGCCCAAAGTGCTTATAACGTAGCTCGGGATGCGCGCGATACTGCGCATGACTCTTGCACCTACTCTAGAGATGGTTTTGGGTACGCCCGGAACAACTTCGAAATGGCCAGAGACGCTGCTAGGGATGCCCAAGCAGCAAGGTTGGCGGCGGAGGAAAACCAAAGGATGTTGCAACAGCAACAACACTATTTTGATCAATATTTCGGTATGCCTCCGCCTGGGTCTTACTACCCACCGCCTCGTCCCCCGGGTCCTGCTTGAGTGGTTGAGTGTTGTTAGTGTTAGGGTGGGGGGGGGGGGGGGGGTGTCGGGTGTTGGTCGTTGGTAGTCATATTTCTCCTATTCTCAGTAATTTTTGTCAGTTTCTGCTGCGCCAGTTTTGACATTTGGTGATAATTGATTGGTTATTGTTGTGATAATTTGTCAGTTTAAGGAAGTTGTCAGCCCCTCCGTGACCCTACTTGGGTCGTTACAGATGTGAGGTTTAATGCAGGTGACCTTGACGAGAGAAGGACCTGATTGTATGCTCCCAGTCTTAGGTGATTTGATCGCACCAAGACCAAATGGAAAATTCAAAAATGTTAACTTCTTTTTCTTATTTTTCCCAATTTGTGTGGAATTGGGGCGAGGTGACGTGATTTCACCTACGCCCTTTTTCCCTCTCAGTTTTTCTATTTTTCACTTTTATTTTCTTTATTCCCCTAATTTTTGAAAAACACAAAAAAATCGAAAAACCACACAAATTCAAAAAGATTTTCTAATTTTTTTTCTTTTTTTTCTTTTTCGATTCTTCCCCTATTCGTGCATTGAGGACAATCCATAGTTTTAGTGTGGGGGAGGGATCTACAATCCCTTTCTTCCTTTTCTTTTTCATTTTTCCTTTAAAAAATCAAAAACCCAAAATTTTTTCCTTTTCCTCTTTATTTTAGTTTTCCTTTATTTTATTTTCATTTTTCTGTCACTTGTATTGCCATGCATTCTCCTTCTTGTAGGTACACCACCAACCATTTAGCATGGGTACATAAGGTAGCGAAAATGAAGACCGCTTGGTAATATCTTCTACCTTCGTTTTATCCCCTTCCCTTAATGTTGGGAGTATGGGCATTTATGCTATTTGGAGGATCACTTGGTGAACATATTGGAATTGGTGGTTGTGGATTGTGTTGACTTGATGGAGTTTGAAGTGTTTGGCTATATTTGTGTTTTTGTTATGTTTTTCTCGTGTTTTTGTCCTTTTTGTGTTCTTTTTCATTTGTGTATAGTTTGTCTAGGTAAAGTTTTCGAAAACCTGATTTTGAGTTTAGGCCGAGTGTCTACTACTCCCTTGTTAGAAACACTTTTTGAATTTTGGATATTGTTCTAGTAGAATGACCTTGAACCAATTTTTGCATTGAATTTTTACCATGAGTCTTTTCTACTAGGAGTCTACATCGGGATTTGCATTTGACCACCTTGACCACCCATGGAGTGATAAGGCCTTGGTTACCGTTTCCCGTTCTCTTAGGTGACCTTACTTGAGAAGCCACTTTTTAGTCCAAATTTCCATCTTTTTGTGGGTTCGGAGGGGATGCATACCCGACTAGCCTATTTCTTTACCATTCACCCATTACCACAAATAAGTTTGCAAAAATATGCTTGATCTCAAATGTACCATCTAGTCAAATATGGGCTACTCAAAAGAAAAAGGGAAAAATGAAGAAGAAGGGCATGAAAGAAAAAGAAAAAAAAAGCCCTCAATCGAAATAATGGGGAAAGAAAGAAAATTGAAAAGAAATTCAAAATTTCAAAAATCGTTCCCAAACCCCAAATAATCCCTTGGTTGATTATTTGCCGTGAAATGCCTACTAGAGGACTGAGTCCCGAGGAAGGAAAATAGCGGTGATTAGTCAATCCTTACCATTTTGCAAACACTTGTCCACTTTTTGTTTGGTCTAATTGGCCTTCTCGAGTTTGGGACGACCCTCTAAGCTTAGCTTAGGAGACGGGATAACAATTAACTACAACGCTTACTAACTACATGGTTCTCACTTATCCACTCCATTTATCGTTCCGTTGTAGGCATCTTTAGTTGAATTAGAAGGACCTTGGTAAATTTTCAATGTTTTTATTGTTTGATTGTCATCCTATTAGGATTTTTTCCATGTCAATTTGGGTGACTAACTTGGTAGTGTTCTCGCTTGGCTTAAGTTTAAAATCGGTGCTTTCTCCGCCGTTTCGATGAGGGATTCGGTGATTTATTTTCTCTGTGGATGCGGCTATCATTTTGTGTGTCTTCTTTGTTTTTGTGTGTTTGTGTGTGTTAGTCGCATCCCCAATTTTGAGCAAGACCCGACTTGCCTTGCATGGAGGTACTCTACCTCATGGGTATCTCGATGTGAGTTGAAGGGACGGAGCGGACCCGTTAATTGCCCCGTATCGGCTTAGCATAGTCTAGCTTAGTAGTAGTAGCTAATTTCTTTTTGGGTCTTTGCTCGAGGACGAGCAACGATTTAGTGTGGGGGAATTGTTGTGTGTCAAATTTGGACCGTTTTTCCTCCTATTTAGACCCATTTTCCTCTGTTTTGCGAGAATAGAGTGCGATTATCGCCGTATTTTGAGTAATTCTCGCATTAGAGTCTCTGTTTTGCATTTTACGTGTTTTTGGTAGTTTTCTGTCTATTTTGATAGGATTTTCGACCAAAAACGTGTCTGAGCTCCTATGAGCATGAGAGAGAGGGAAACCGTCCGAAAAGCAAAGTACGCAACTCAAAATCCAAAGTCCAAACCCAAGAGGTGAAACCTTGAGCGAAAAGGAAAAACTATAAGTCCATTGGTCATTTTCACCGGAGAGGTCGAACTTCAAATGATAATATATAGAGTTCTAGACCTCGGATCGAAGCGATTCTAGTTGGAGGTGAAGGCTTATCTTCTTAGCTTTCCAATGACATATCACACGCCCCAAACGGAGTTCAAATGAGAGAGTTATGACCCTCTGAAGTCACATGGCAAAATTTCACCCGATGAGAATTTGACCGGGCGAAATTTCGCCCGATGGTGTTCCTCCCCAGAATGCCATTTTGGACAAAAAGTTCATAGGGTGAAATTTCACCCTATGAGTTGACCGGGCGAAACGACCGGGCGATATTTCGCCCACCGGGTGAAATTTCGCCCGATGGAGAAAAGCGCCAAAAATCGCAAAATGAGAAGAAAATCTCACCGGATGAAATTTCACCCGCTGGTGTCAGTCCGTCAACCGCAGGGTGAAGTTTTGCCCCATGAAGATGCAAAGGGTAAAGGTCTAGCTTAAAAGAAGAGGAATTGGATTTGGGCTTGAAGATTGTGTGACCCATTAAGAACCCCTATAAATACTACACTTAGGGTTTCATTCTAACTTGTGCCTTAAGTGTGCCTCCCTCCTTAGGGTAGTAGTAGGGTAGAGGATCCTTAGTAGTAGTAGTAGTAGTAGTAGTAGTTCACATAGTAGAAAAACTCCATAGATTTAGTAGTTCCTAGTTTAGATTAAATACACTCTATAATTTGCAATCAAGTTATCATCTATTTTGAAGATTTGGGCATTATGTTGAAGGTTGAAGAGTATTGCAAGGATTGGTGACAAGTTCCTGTATTATCCCTTTCAAGATTCAATTTTTATGTAATCTTCATCTTCCTCTTTAGTGTTCTCCATAATTGGTAGTTTCTTTCCTCTGTCTTTCTCCATAATGAGTTTATGTTTTCTCTTTCCTTTGTTAGTTTTTCTATAGTTTGTGTGGTAGTTTATTTCTCCTCCTTAGTGTTTTAATGCTCTCCATTATGAATAGTGAGTAGATTTCTTGTTGGGGAACTTAGGGATGAGGATTTGGATTATTTGAATTGAGGGATGTTGGTGGGTTGTTTACTTGTTGATTTATCAATTTGAGGTTTTTGTGTCTTTGTTGACTTAGACTGGCCGGCTAGATCGACCTCGACTCACTCTTACCAATATAGGGAAACTCGGGGTAGGAGTTACCTTGACTTGAGACTTACCCTTTCGCCGCGAAAGCGGGTATAGGTGGGTTGGGTGAAGAAACCGAAAGGTGGCATTCTCCCTTATCAATGTTGTGACTAAAACTCGATTCCGAGATTCTTAGACCCCATTTCCGAATCCCGACTCTCCCCAACGCCTTTCCCGTCATATTTTCTAGCTTAGTCATCTAACTCGCTAGCTCTAGTTCCCTCTTCTCGTCCCAAAACCCCCATCTTCTCATCCCAAAACCCCTATCTCAACTCCAATCGCAACTAAACCTAGACTTGACCGATATCGCTTAACCGCCTCCCTGTGGTTCGACCTCGACTTGCCGCTACTACATAGTAGTGAGTTGGGACTAAAAATATTGTTTGCATGAGTGTCAGCGACAGCATGCATCAAGCCTGTTTGAAGGCCCACTCGATCGAGTGGGCTAACACTCGATCGAGTGGATCAGCTGGAGCGCGGGATCCGGGTCTTTGGACCTTGGGTTGGATATTTTGTGGGTTTTATATTTGGGCCGGACTTGTGAGGGTTGCATGGCTGTTTTTCGTGTCTCGGAAACGGCTTTGGCCGGGGTTTGACCCAATCGCTAAAAGTCGATTTTATTTCCGGTATCGGTTTTGACCCAAATTATTCTTATTTGATTGGGAACGACCCGCTGGGCCTGAATTTGAGGTCGGTTTTGTGAGATTTGTACTCCGTAAAAAGCCCAAGCCAGAAACTAACGATTTTGAGCCCATATCCGAGCGCGTCGAAGCACGTTTGCGTCCGATCATCATCGGGTGATTTTTGGAAACTGCTATAGACACCTAGCAACCAAATGTGGGTGTCTATAGAGCCCCCACTTTGACTGAGGCTTGGACAGGGCGAAAGTCAGAGTAGCTACCAGGCCAGTCAAATTAAGACCTGGTAGACTTCCGGTCGGGTCGTTTATAGTCCATTAGACTTGCGTAAAAGAGCTCGCCAGCCATGAGATAGAAATCATACCTGAGCTGATGATGATAGCTCCGTGGGGACTTTGGACTTGTTGTATAAGTCCTGGGTGCGCCTATATGTGGGCCCATCTTGTGAAAAGTGCCGCCTTGAGCTTTCCGCTGGGGGAGATATGTGAGCTATGTAGGCTTGTTTTTGAAGCCTGGAGTCGTACCTGTATAAGTTACATAAAATTTTGCATGCAACACGTAGGTAAAAATATGACTCGCGCTGGGGAATAAAAATGCATTTTTTGAATTTCTGAAAATTTTTGACTCTACAAAAAATTAGGAAAGCTCGGGATGACTAAATTCCGTGCTAAAATTTAGACTAGGCCTGTATGTTTAAGCCTGCTAGAATTAGGAAACTTTTGTGGGTCGGAGATATGGAAAGAGTGTTATAGGCTTGATGCTATATATACCCCTCCTTGTCTTAATTCTCTTCACCACTTCCTCATAATTCTTCTTTCCTCAAAAAGAAAACTTTTTTGTTCCTTTCAAGAATTTCAGTTATGGGAATCGAGCGATTGATCGCGATGCTGCAGGAATGGTCCCGACGCTTTAGGGACACGAATATGGTGGCTTTGAACCAGATGGGTATTACTCAGCTGTATGCGTTCCGTCAGATGCAGGTTGACCGCTATTTTCTTGATGCCTGCTTGTCTTATTGGGATGACACATATCATGTCTTTGCCTTTCCTCGGGGGGAAATCTGTCCTTTACCCGAGGAGATTGCTGCTGTGGGAGGATGGAACCCGATACTCCGTCCTGCTGTCCCGTTCTCGGTCCACGATACAAGGAGGAAGCTCCGAGAATTTTTAGAACTTTCCCACAATGAGGTATCTCGAATGGCTGAAGACAATACAATTTCTTTGATCGATTTGGCCGAGAAGTTTCTGAACCCGCATGATGTTCGGGTCAGACCGATTCACAGTCGTAGGGCTTTCTCCTTTTGTATGCTCCATGTCTACGCTTTTGAAGGTCACATGGATTTGTTGTCGTGCATGGGTGATGTCCGTCTTTTTACTGTGGTTGACCTGATGGAGACGGAGCATAGTCCAGCCTGGCTGATTACGGGAGAAATTATCCAAGGTCTAGATAATCGCAAAAGAGATTCGTCGGTTCGTCTGACCGGGAGCACCCGTCTACTGCAGGCATATCGCCTCGAGTTTTCCTGATTTTTTTTCAATTTCTCGATTTTTGATTTTTTTTCGCGATTTTTCCGCTGCAGGGGGCACTCGATTGAGTGCCCTCGTAAATGATACGAGATGATACGGGTCCGTCTTAAGCAGTTTGATCGCAAGTGACGATTTTCATTTTATTTGCTTTATTTAATAAAGGTGTTATAACTAGTCGTTAGTTTTATGTTTAATGCTACTATTGAAGAGTCTTAATCTTAATTAGCTATGTTTATGGAAGAACCTTTCGTTGTCTTGGGTCGCTCGATCAGTCACCCTTGGTGGCTATTTATAGCCTCGGGTTATTTTGTAATAGACATTTGAAGAAAGATAAGAAAAGTTATGTTTGCTTATTATGCAACAAATCCTGTTTTTATTCAAACGTGCCTTTGAATATTAACTTGTTCGATCTCAACAGGTCTTGAGATTCGTTCACCATTGATGAATTATAGGTCTAATTCGTCAAATATCCATTGTTTTGTGTGAGTGAGTGAGTCTTTTTGGTTCGTTTACAAAATCACATAAAACAAATATCGTTACAAAATTCGTTTCCGCTGTAATTCGCATCATAAGTGGTATCGGAGCTTCGGATCTTGATTTTTCTTAAAATCGAGACGGTCCTAAGGCGTGTCAAGACCAAGGTTTAGGTTGAATCTCCGGTTGTGATTGGAATTCAAAGATTAAACTCGAGCGAGGTAGGTCGAGGGTTAGTCGGTTTTGATTGTCTTGTGGTTTTTTTGTTGAAAAGTTCCGATTCTTTTATTTTGCAAAAAAAAAAAATTAACAAAAAAAAAGTATTGTTCATCGTGTACTGTTCACGAAAAAAAAGGTAAAAAAAAATGTCGGAAATTTTCTCGTTCGAAAACACTTACGAGGAAAGCTTGATTTTTGATCTGTCATTACCTCTTGTTATGACGATTATAACGATGAAGAAGAGGTTGTTACTTATGAATCCCAAAGTCAAGTTTTTTTGTTTTTATGTCGATTGTGCAACAACTATGGAACCTTCCTCTTGTTCGATTATCTCATTCAACAATGAGATTCGTGAAAAATTAAAAGGAAGAATCAAGTGGAGTATTAGCATCGGGGGTGATTTGAGTATATGTTCAAGTTTGTTGCTAATACTTGCCATCCATTTCGTTTTGTGGGCTTGGTTCGTGTTTGATCCCGGGGAATAAGTACACAAGAATTGGGACAATTCTTTTTGAAGAAAGGGCGGATGATACGAGATGATACGGGTCCGTCTTAGGCAGTTTGATCGCAAGTGACGATTTTCATTTTATTTGCTTTATTTAATAAAGGTGTTATAACAAGTCGTTAGTTTTATGTTTAATGCTACTATTGAAGAGTCTTAATCTTAATTAGCTATGTTTATGGAAGAACCTTTCGTTATCTTGGGTCGCTCGATCAGTCACCCTTGGTGGCTATTTATAGCCTCGGGTTATTTTGTAATAGACATTTGAAGAAAGATAAGAAAAGTTATGTTTGCTTGTTAAGCAACAAATCCCGTTTTTATTCAAACGTGCCTTTGAATATTAACTTGTTCGATCTCAATAGGTCTTGAGATTCGTTCACCATTGATGAATTATAGGTCTAATTCGTCAAATATCCATTGTTTTGTGTGAGTGAGTGAGTCTTTTTGGTTCGTTTACAAAATCACATAAAACAAATATCGTTACAAAATTCGTTTCCGCTGTAATTCGCATCAGTAAAAACCTTATGTTTTGCTTTCAGAGGTACCACTCGATCGAGTGACCCCTAGGCACTCGATCGAGTGCCCTTAGGCGGCCGCCTATTTTGTCTCGGGAACTCATGTTTTGTTTATTTTCTCAAATTTGGCTATACGAGAGGTTATCAGTGATAGATCCTCCCCTTGACTCGAGCAAATACCGTCATAATCAGGTGATGACAAGGAGACGGGTCATTGATTTTTCTTGCCAGATTACTCAGAAGTACTGGGATGAAGTGTTGCCTTTTCATAGCGGTCCGTTGATTCGGTGGGTAGTGCCGTGGTGGCCCATTTATGTTTGGACGGGCTTGGCTCCGAGGGATAAAGCTCGCTATCAAGTAATCTTGTCTTTCAGGTAGACGATCCATCTTTACCCCGATCGCATACTATAGACACCTACATTTTGACCGCCAGGTGTCTATAGCAGTTTCTGACAAACACCCGATGTTGATCGGACGTAAACGTGCTTTAATATACTCGAAAACGGGCTCAAAATCATTGGCATTTGGCTTGGGCTTTTTATGGAGTACAAATCTCACAAAACCAACCTCAAAATCAGGCCCAGTGGGTCGTTTTGAGTCAAATAAGACTAATTTGGGTCGAATCCGACACCAGGGGCAAAACCGTCTTTTAGCGGCCGAGCCAAAACCCGGTCAAAGATATTTTCGAAACATGTGAGTCAGCCGTGTCACCCCACGTGACTGATTCGAGCTCAAACACTACAAAAAAATCAGCCACATAAAATATTAAACAAATCCGTTTAAGGATAGAATTCGATCTCAAGTAGGAATTCTATCCGAATACCGAATCAAACACTCGACCGAGCATCAAATACTCGGCCGAGCAGCCTATTTTCCGCCGAGTTCCTTGATTCTTCACCAAGTAAACGGAATTCTCATTCTTCTCGGCCTCTTACGTTTCCTATCCAAAGCGGTAGTTCCTATCCAAGTACCTCTCCTAGCCAAGGTCGGGAACTTCCCTATAAATAGGCCTCTTGCACAACACATCTAACACCAATCAATCATCAATCATCAACTTTTTATCACACATCTACGATTCAAAAATATACACTTAGCATCGAGAAACCGATAGTATATTCGAGATCCGACGAAACCGGCCACCTCTTACCCTTTACACGTCCAAACCAAAAAACCACCATAACTCACCGACATTAACTCGACGCTCCCGTGCCTAAGCCACATTTCGAGGAGCCCCGTTCCGAGTACACAAAGCATGTAGGTTGAGGGTGTAAAATCAAACCTGTTTCTCTCCTTTCTCTTCCTCTTCCTCTCGTCTTTTCCCTTTTTTTGCGTCGTCGGTCGATTTCTTTTTACGGGTCATCATCATATTTTTTATTATTTCTAATATCGATACTACAAAACTATTTTTATAAAACAAACGTTTTTAAAAATACGATATCGATTCTCTATAATCGAATATTGTATAAAAAAGAACTAAATTAATCTCGTTGATGCTAAAAAATCGTTACATAATTTTCTTAAAATAAAATACAACGATTTTAACGCGGAGAGAGTCAAAGTTCGTTTTTTTAGTTTAATTTTTAAAACGATTTACAAAAACCTTTTTTTACCTTTTCTAAAAAAATCATTCCGAGTATTTAATATCGATTTCATAGTCGAATATTGAATATAACGAATGTCGCAAAATTAAGTCGAGTATAAATTATGCAATATTTATACGCGATTTAATAAAGCTAAAATTTTCCGAAAATCAATTTCGAAAACAGCCCGGGACGCGAGTCGCGTACGTCCCGGGCGAGGCGCGCGGTTCCCTGAAAACGCGACACAAAAATCGATTTCGCTCTATTTTTTATTATTCTTCGAACATCATTTTTTAGACAAAGCAACGGGTTTTAGGCATATTTCAGATTTCGATATTTTTTCCTTGACCTCGGTCAACACGTGTTAATCCATCACGTGTCATAAAACTTTTCAAAATCATGCATATTATCGTATTCATATTTTTTATTCAATCGTTACTAACACGTTTGTTCATCTTTTTAGCAATTTCCTTTTATCGTTTGTTTTATTATACTAAAACGAATCTCACATGCTAAATTCAACTTTGACGTTAATTTTCATGCATTAAACCGACTTAGCAACCCATTCAATTCCTCGCATGTTTAGGAAAACAATGTTTGCATATCATTCATCGTATTACTAACGCGTGTATTCAAAAATCATTCGATATCTTAGTAGAGGCCGCTAATGTGCGGGCGGGGTTGGTGTTCTTTGTGAACTTCCCAACACGTACCCTCACCCCTTACTCAGAACCTCGGTTTCCGGATGTCCGAAACCATTAGCAACGAGAGTCATTCAATACACGGTATCCGATCAAGTCGGTATCGGTATCAAATGCAAAGGGACGAACCCGATAAACACTGACATCGGAAATGGGCCGTATTTTGTACACGGCCCACTATGACATAGAGTGGGTTCGAATGGGCCCGAACTCCCACAAAGTTCGGTGGCGACTCCACTTCGATTTAAATTTCAATTTGACCATCTCATATGGAGATTCATTCGCCTACCCAAACCCGCGCGTGGCCGCGTCGGGGTGGACCTATGTCATGTCCACACATACTAAGGCAGTATGATTGGACCCAAAGAATCCCGGAGGTTGAAGCGGTTGTGAGTGAATCTACCCAACTGGCGGACATGATGTGCGATACATGGATGCAAAGATGGTACACCCGACACACTTGGCCCATTCCCAAATCTCTTCATTCGATCTGGGTTTCTGATGCTTACGTGAGGTGGACCAAAGCATATAATGCCAAAGCCCGAGCTGGTCTAAAGGTTGATGAAGCCTTTGACCTGTTACGAAGGGAGCAAGTTAAAGACAATAGAGGCTTTTTTGATGAAGGTGATACTCCGGCTACATTAGTCCGTCTTATGTCAGGTCAAAGAGGGAGGTCTAAGACTCAAGCTGAAGGGTCTAGTGCTAGAGGTGCACGGGGGAAAGTGAGCCCCTAGACTGACTTGGAAAGGAGACTTGGCCCAAGACTGGCAGTGCAGGACCGACTTGGCCTGCGAGATAGGCTACCTGAGCACGTACGGGCTCGACTTGGATCAGTGACAATGGCAGAAGACCCGCTGTCGAAGAAACGGGTTCGAGCTGAGGAGGTTCCCCTCGTGATCCGGGAACGCTCGCCCCCGCCCCGGTGACCTCGGACTCCACGCGACCCAAAGGACAAAGGAAAGGGCAAGATGCATGAACACTAGTCTCCTTTATTTTATTGTTTAAATATTATTACTATTTTTGTGGTGTGTTTTTTTTCTTGTTTTTTTTTGCCGTTTTTTTTTTGTGTGTGTGGTGTAATTTTTGAAATTCCCGAGTTTATCGGGTTTTTAATAAAAGACATATTAGTGAATATTGTTCCCGTCTTTTCATTATTGCAGTGGTTGTACCCTTTTGAGGGGTTGCATACGTATCCACAATTAGCGGAATCTAACCAGGCCAAACGTAGTTCAAAATAGATTTTTTTGCAATTTTCGAAATACATCAAGACTATTAGTTCGAGATGTGCGACAGTAGGATAAGTAATCCTAACTTATTGACTTGCTTATAATTTTTGAAAATTTATAAAAAAGACACATTTTTATAAACTCTTTGCAAATGACATTGAGATAAGGTTTATGGGTAGTAGCGCTTCAACTGGTCCACGTTGGTTGGGTTGACGAATTCATTCCCGTCCAAGTCTGTAAGCATCACCGCTCCTCCTGATAGGACCTTCTTTACCAAATACGGCCCAGCCCAATTGGGTTTGAATTTTCTTTTTGGGTCAACCGGTAGTAATGCACGAACCGATTTTATGACTAGATCCCCCTCTTTGATGTTTCTGGGCCTAACTCTTTTGTTGAAGGCCCGTTGTATCCTCTTTTGGTATATCTAAATGTTGTTGAGGGCCCGGGACCGTCATTCGTCTAGAAGAACTAGCGAGTCATATCGGGCTTGGACCCAATCTGCTTCCGGCACTTGGCTTTCAAGTAAAATCCTGAGGGATGGCAGTTCTAGCTCGACCGGTTGGACCGCTTCCATACCATATGTCAAATAATATGGAGTTGCTCCAGTCGCGGTGCGAATCGACGTCCGATACCCCCAAAGGGCAAAGGGTATTTTGTCGGGCCAATCTCGGTAATTCTCAACCATCTTTTTAAGTATGGTGACAATTGTTTTGTTAGCTGCTTCTACCGCTCCATTTGTTTGGGGACGGTAAGGCGAAGATGTATGCCTTTGGATTTTGTATTTTGCTAGCAACGTAGCGATTTCAGCTTGGAAATGGGTCCCGTGATCGCTGATAAATTCGTGCGGGATCCCGTATCGGCATATGATCTTGTTTTGGATAAATTTGGCAACATGCTTGGCTTTCAAGATTCGATATGACTCGGCTTCGACCCATTTGGTGAAATAGTCGATAGCTACCAAAATGAAACAGTGACCTCCCGTCCCAGAAGGGTGTACCTTGCCAATTATATCAATACCCCATGTCGAATATGGCCATGGCGATGTCATTGTGTTCAGTAGGGACGACGGCATGTGTTGTACGTTGGCAAAGATCTGACAGTTATGGCAGTGTTTGACATATAACTGACAGTCGGTTTCCATGCTGTTCCAATAGTATCTGAGCCTCATGATTTTTCGGGCTACCATCGTGTACCTTGGCCATGATCTTCTCGGCCTGTATTTTGTCGACACATAGAAGAAGAGCCCCTGTGCCGTCTTTTTGTATAACTGTCCGTCGTCCGTACGAACAAATTGGGTGGCCAACCTTCGTAGGGCTTTTTTTGCCTGGTTTTCCGTCTCCGGAGGATATTCTCCCGTTGTTAAGTAGGTTAGGACGACCTGATACCAAGGTTCCGGATCAGTTATTTCGATGTCTTGGATGGCGTGGATATATGCCGGCTCGGACCGTCTTTCAACGCAGATTGGCATGTTGGTTAGGTGCTTCGGGATATTTAATAAGGACTCTAATTTGGAAAGTGCATCCGCAAATTGTTTTTCCTCCCGAGGTAGATAGATGTATTCTACCATTTGGAATTGTTTCTCGAGAACCCTTACTCGCGTTTGGTAAGCCACGAGATTGACATTCCGAGTTTTCCATTTTTGGAGAGCTTGATTGATGAATAGTGATGAGTCACCGTGGACCCGGAGGTTCGTTACCCCTAAATCAGTGGCGGCTTGCAACCCGTGAATGCATGCTTCATATTCGGCTGCGTTGTTAGTCACATCAAAGTCCAATTTAATGGATAACGAGGTGGGTTCCCCTTGTGGCGAGATTAGCAGAATCCCGACCCCAAAGCCTCAGAAGTTGGATGCCCCATCAAAATACAAATCCCATGTCTCGGTGTCGGTATGGAATATGTCTTCATCTGGGAAGGTCCAAGTATCGGTGTGTCCTTCTTCGGATACCGGACTATCGGCAAGGAATTCCGCTACTACCCGGCCTTTGATGGCTTTTAACGGTACGAACTTGAGATCAAACTCTGCTAGCATCAAAATCCACCTGGACATCCGGCCGTTAAGGATGGGCTTCTAGAACAGGCACTTGATAGGATCCATTTTGGATAAGACATGTACCTCGTGACTGAGCATATAATGTCGGAGCTTTTTAGTGGCCCAAACTAAAGCCAGGCACGTCTTTTCGAGCATTGTGTACTTGCATTCGTACTCCAGGAACTTCTTACTGATGTAGTAAACAGCCCGTTCTTCTGAATCGACTGTCTGGGCCAGCATAGCCCCCATGGCGGTCTCGGTCGTTGTTAGGTATAATGACAAAGGCAAACCATGTTGAGGTGGCATTAACACTGGTGGTGCAGACAAGATCTCTTTGATTTTATCAAAAGCCATTTGACATTTATCGTCCCATAGTACTCGTTCTCCTATCTTCAGCTTCTTGAAAATGGGCTCACATACCATGGTTAGCTTTGAAATGAACCGGCTGATATATTGAACTTTCCCGAGAAACCCCCTTATCTCTTTTTCGGTTTTGGGCGGCTGCATCTCGGTGATGGCCTTGATTTTAGCTGGGTCGACCTCGATGCCGCGTTGGCTAACGATATGGCCCAGCAATTTGCCCGATGTTACCCCAAAACTGCACTTTTGAGGGTTTAGCCTCATGTTGTATTTGCGTAGTCGGGTGAAGAATTTTCTTAGGGCCGTGATGTGCCCGCTCCGATCTTTGGATTTGACAATCATATCGTCCACAGTACATAAACTTCCACTTCTTTGTGCATCATATCGTGTAGTAAAGTAGTGGTGGTTCGTTGATAAGTGGCCCCGGCGTTGATAAGCCCAAATGGCATAACGGTGTAACAGTAAGTACCCCAAGGTGTAATGAAGGTGCTCTTACTCATATCTTCTTCCACCATTTTGATTTGATTGTATCCGGCATACCCGTCCATAAATGATAGAAGGGCATGATCGGCCGTATTATCCACCAGTATCGGCCGTATTATCCACCAGTATGTCGATGTGGGGCAACGGAAAATTGTCTTATGGGCTGGCCTTGTTAAGGTCCCGGAATTCTACACATACCCGCACCTTGTCGTCCTTCTTGGGGACCGGCACGATGTTTGCAACCCAGTCTGGATATTCATACACTTGTATAAAGCCCGCTTTGAATTGTTTGTCGAATTCTTCTTTGACTTTGAGAGACCATTCGGGCCTCATCCTTCGGAGTTTCTGTTTTACCGGCTTACACCCATCTTTGATGGGTATACGATGTTCAGCTATTTCCCGATCTATTCCCGGCATGTCCTTGTAGAACCATGCGAAGACGTCTTTGAATTCCTGGAGGAGGTCTGTGAATTGTTTTCTCTCCTCGGGATCTAAAGATAGGCCCAATTTAAGCATCTGGGGCTCTAAAGTGGTTACCACGTTAATGGACCCGGTTTCTTCAATTACCGGATCTCGGGACTCTCTTTGTTCGAGCTGCTCGATCAGATGCGGAGGTAGAGGTACCTGTTCGTCGAGTTTCTCAATGTCATTGCATATAAAATTTTTGAAATTGAAAGAATTTTGGAAATAAGACAAGTCGTAAGCAGAATGGTATTCGTTATTCTTATTGATAGTAAATTTGGAAAACAGCTCTAAGAGAGCGGCCATCTGATCGTTGGTCAGATGCGGGATAGGGAGTGCTCTCGTGACAGGCCTCGAGACTCCGGTTGAAGTGGCTAAAGGGATAGGGGTTACAGACCAGACTCTAGCACCAGACCCCCTAGACTCGGACTCTGACTCCGACTCTGACTCTGACTCGGACTCGGACTCGGTATCCGGCATGTCTCCCTCGCCGGTGGTTAGCTTGTAGACTCGACCCTGGCTATCGGTCCACTTTATGGTCTTCCTCCAGGCCCTTTTCCCGGTGTCTGCACCAACCTCGGAGATCAGCTTCGTCGGGTCGAACCGGTTACTGCGGAGGATCAGATTGACCAGATCATCTTTAGGAGTCGGGATGGCCTTGTCTTCCCCGAACAGAAGCCCCAGCACGGGCTCGGAATGGTCAGCGCCCTCTTTGGATTCCGCCTGGACGAGGGCAAATATGTCATCAGGGATGAAATTGCATTCCCGAGCCATTTTGGTCTCGGGATATGTGATAGTGGGTTGGTAAAGGCCCACTTGGATTGCCCCAAATACTGGAGTGAAAAACTTGATTACATTTGCCCGGTCGACATTTTCTGGGGCCACAATGTACCCTAAACCGAATCGAGACCCTCCGTTGTTTAGGACCTCGATAACCTTCCCAGCCGGGAGATGTGGCCTCGAAGTTGCCCCTGGCAAGTAGCCCAAGTTTTGTAGCATCGTATTGATGCTAGTAGTGAAGTAAGGCCTGAAGAGATATCCCTCTTCAATCATTCCCACGTAGTCGAATCCTCGTGGTTCGGCCCGGCCCGTGGCGTTGCAGCAAGCCACGGTTATAGGGGTCGCCTCCAGTGTGATGACACCGTCTTGGAGGGGCATCTTGACCTTTCTATGGAGGGTAGAGGACACGGCCTTGACCTCATGGATCCAAGGCCTCCCGAGCAGTAAGTTGAAGGACGAGGTGACATGAATCACCTGAAACTCCAGTTCTTTCTCGATTGGGCCCGTTATAATGGTTAGTTTAACGGCCCCAGCCACCGATTTTGGGCTTCCGTCAAAAGCCTGGATGGTCTGCGCCGTCGGGAGGTAATCGGCGTCGGTGACGCCGATGGCCTTAGCGGTCCTTACGGGAAGGACATTCACGGCGGACCCGTCGTCGATCAGGGTCATCGGGAGGTACTTCCCTCGGCAAATGATCGTGATGTATAGGGCCAAGTTATGGGCGGCCCCAAACAGTGGAAGATCAGACTCAGAGAAGGTGATGAGTGGGCCTTCTTCTTTGGAATTGCCCTTGAGGTAGGGCTTGATAGTGGCTACCATTTCAGCGGGGGTAACCTGTGAGTCGACCTTGATTTGATCGAGAGCCTTAGTCAGTGCTTCCCGATGTTCTTGTGAGCTAACCAGAAGTTGCTATATGGTTAGATCGGCTCGAACCCTCTTCAATTGTTGGACCAAGGCCGTATCCTTGCTTGGTTCCTCAAGGGTAGATTCCGTCCTGGCAGGTTCGGTGACGGTTGTTGGAGTAGAGCGTCCGGCGGCGGCGAGGTGGTTGGTGGCTAAGGCTTTGGACTTAGCTTTTCGCACCTCTTCACTGGTGATGGGGACAGATTCCCCTTTTGCTAGGTAAACATCTTCCTCTTCATCGAACCATATCCCGTTAATTTGTGGGATAAAGGGGGAGATGAGGTGAGAGCAGTCAATTACCCCTCCCGAGAATATAGCATGGGCACTGAACGAGTTTTCTTTGTTGCTCGGCTTGTCTCCGGGCAATGGGATTTTTCCGCTTTCGATCAAATCTTGGATCAGATGCTTCAATTTCCAGCACTTCTCCGTGTCATGCCCATTACCCTGATGATACTGGCAATAGATCTGAACATTGTAGCTTTTGGATCTTTTCTCCACTGGAACATCTGGAGTTGGGCCTATGGGTTGGATCAGGCCCTTTGAAGATAGCCTCTATAAGGCATAGGTATAGGTAGTCCCTATATCCGTGAATACCTGAGTTGGAGCATTCTTTTTGGAGGAGGTATCGAGTAAGTTAATTAACCTCATCGAAGATGCTGCGGGGTGACAGCTGCAGGTGTGGGCTTGCTCACCGACGAACTGGCCCCTTGATATCTCTTGGTAGAGGCTTTAGTCAGGCTCTCTAACCTTAAATCATCCTCAATCCTTGTACCCATTTCAGTTAGGGTGGCAAAGTTAGGAATGACAGCATACCGGAGATGGACCCGGTAGGATGGGAGGAGGTTCTTGACAAAGGCCTCCACTAGGACTTTTTCGCTGGGCTTATCAACCAGCTTCACACTCTCGGCCCTCCATCTTTGAAGATATTTGGTGAGCCTTTCTTTGGGCTCTTGGGCCATCACTTCCAGAGTACGCATTATAGTCTGGATCTCGGTATTATCAGCGTAATTCCGAGCAAATTCAGTTGCCACATCGTCCCAAGTCTTGTACTTCTTGGAATCGAGCCTGTAGTACCAGGCCTTGGGGTGCTTTTTGAGGGAGGAAGCGAACAGGTGTTTGAACATGGTGGACTTCACCCCCTTGATAGCCATAAATTCTTTGAAAGTCCGGATGTGGTGGACCGGGTCTTCAGTACCCTCAAACATCGGTATTCCCGTGAGGTTGAGGTTAGCAGGCAACTCGTCATTCAGAGGCGAGTAGGAACGAGCATTTTCAGTGTGGATCGAGTTGCTTGTTGACAAGTGGACCTGTTCTTCAAGCTTGCGAACAACGCTGATTAGTTCAGCTATGGGCCCAGTGGGCTCGGATCCAGTAGCGGGAGTCCCTTGCTCCATGGCAGTCAGACGGGTAGCAAGGGTCGTTCGGTCAGTCACTATAGCCGTCAATTTGGTCTCGATCTTGACCAGCGCGGCTTTCAGTTCGTCCAAGGTTTCTTTCATCTTGTGTTGGCTTCAGGTTATGGGTGGCCTGTCTGTAAGAACACCGCGTAATCAGGAACTAGCCCAAATAGAAGTACATCCCGAGCAAAAAGGAAAGACCGAAAAAGGAAATGACTCAGAAAAGACACCTAGACGGGTGACTTGTGAAAGGTGGGCCTCCCTTAGGATCCGGCAATGTGGGCCGGGTCCTGTTCGAAGGAAGGTCCACGTGAGACATCCCCAGACTTTGGACTCGAATGTGTAGACGGACCCTCCTTTGTAGGAGTATGTCCTACGTAGGTGGGCCTTGCCTTAGTCAAATAAGGCGGACTGGGATTGGGAGGAAACTCATGATGTAAGATCGACAGAGTTTCGACGCTAGAGACCTCGACGACTTATGACACGACCCGACACTACTAAATACGGGAAGTCCTAAGAAGAGGAAGGTTTTGAAAAAGATTTTTTTCGAGAAAACCCAAAAAAAATCGGTGGAGGGCCCAATTTTTTGAAAAACGGAAAAATGTATCGGCCGTAATTTTTGAAAGCTCAAATATATTTTCGAGTTTTGAAATGGGCAGAATACCGGCTAAAAATAGGCTATTTTGAGTAAAATCATAAGTCCTAAATTCGGTATACGTCCCGGGTTTTGAAAATGGATATTTTGAAAAAAGATGAAATTTTTGAAAATGACGGTTTTTAAAAAAAACGACCTTAGAAACCAAGTAGCATATAGTCACGCAAGCATTATAACGACGCCATGTATGCTCTACACTAAGTCTCGGTCGGTCTATAAAGGGTCTATACCAGTGTACATGGCCTATCCGAGAATCGGGACGGACTTCCTAAGTCGAGTTGAGGTTAGAACATGTCGCGAAACCCATACGAATCGACTATGGACACCTTTGACATATCCATATTGGAGTACATCACGGTATAGTGGGACGTCGGTCACCTGTACCGGCCCGGGAAAATATAGGGTTATGCATGAACCGTAAAACTAAAACGCGTATTGTACTAGTCAAACGATTTTTATTCGAGTCTCACCCTGAGGATGTCGATGGTAAGTCACGCATCAGTTAATCCCCAGCAGAGTCGCCAAATTGTGGACATGACATAGGTCCACCTCGACGCGGCCACACGCGGGTTTGGGGAGGCGAATGAATCTCCATATGAGATGGGAATTGAAATTTAAATCGAAGTGGAGTCGCCACCGAACTTTGTGGGAGTTTGGGCCCGTTCGAACCCACTCTATATCTTAGTGGGCCATGCACAAAGTATGGCCCATTCGGATGTCAGAGTTTATTGGGCTCGTCCCTTTGCATTTGATAACGATACCGATATTATCGGATACCGTGTATTGAATGACTCTCGTGTGCCAATGGATTCGGATATCCGGAAACCATGGTTCTGAGTAAGGGGTGAGGGTACGTGTTGGGAAGCTCACAAAGAACACCCAACCCCGCCCGCACATTAGCAGCCTCTACTAAGATATCGAATGACGTTTTAATACACGCGATAGTAATACGATGAATGATATGCAAACAACGATTTATCTAAACATGCGAATAATTGAATGGGTTGCTATGTCGATTAATGCATCTAATACTAACGTCGAAGTTATATTTAGCATACGAGGTTTATTTTAGTACAATAAAATAAACAACAAAAATAAAATCGACAAAGATTGAAACAAACATGTTAGTAACGGTAATAACGATAATAACGGTTTGCGAAAATATAGAATGCTATAGGATAACGTAAACATGATGCATGATTTTGGAAAAATAGTATGAAACGTGATTGATTTGACACGTGTTGACCTAAGTTATAAAAAAAAGTATTATCGAAACTAGAAAACGGTGTAGGACTCACGGTTTTGGCATGATAAAGGGCCACTCTACCGAGTCATTGAGGGACTCGACCGAGTGGACCTATGGAAAAGCTTCTGTCCAAATTTTGAGACGTTACTCGACCGAGCCATGAGAGGACTCGACCGAGTGCACGGCCACTCGATCGAGTCATTGCGAGACTCGACCGAGTCGTAGAAAAACCTCTTGTCTCGCCTTTTGGGGTGCCACTCGATCGAGTGCCCTGATAAGTGTCATTTGTAGTGCCTATTTTGTAGTGTTTTGGTCCCGTTTTCCTTGTAGAATCGCTCCTTGGGAGCGGTTTGGGGGCTTCTTATGCTTCCTTTAGTTCGTTTCAGGTTCCCGAGACGGATTTGGAAGAGTTGGAGCGATTCCGACTCCTTACATACACACTTTGGAACCAACGAAGCTAAGGAACGATGATTCGATGCCTTGGAATCGACCTCGAGACCTTGGGATCCAATCCCGAGCCTCCGAGACCCGATCCCGAGTCCCGAGAATCGATGGGAAGCCCATGAGAAGCAAGGAGGGACCAAATAGTTCTTATTGGAGGCATACAAAACCCTTCCCGATCGGGAAGGGATGCACATTTAGAAGCGCCACTGTGGGTCCTTCCCGGTCGGGTTGAGCCCTTCCCGATCGGGATGGCAGAACCCTTCCCGATCGGGATGATCCGTCCCGGTCGGGATGGGCTACAGCTCACCCGCATTTCTTCTTTTCTTCTCCCTTCCATTTGTAACCCTATATATACCCCCATCTTGTATTAAGACACGATCTTATGTTATCTTATGATATATCTTTAAAACCCTAGACTACTTTAGGTTAGATTAGATTAGATTAGTGTAGATTAGTCGTTAATTAGTAGTTAATCATAGATTAGTACTTGTATTAAGGGAATTCTTAAAGATCCACTCAAGATTGACAACCTTGGGTGTTTGTTTTGGGTTTTCATCATTAATGCAAGTTTTGTTCTTTCCTCTTCACTAGTTTGGTACAATCTTCTTCTCCTTTTACTCTTAATCCATTTTTGTTTATCAAGTTTTAATCTTTGTTCATTGTTATCATTAGTTTGTGATGTAAGTTTTGTTTCTTTGATGATTCCTCTTGTTAGTGTTAATCCTAGATTAGTTATGTTAGAGTAGTGTTCTTGCTAGGGTTAGTAAGGTGATTAGGGTGTTAATTGAATGATTAAGGTTTTGTTGGAGTTGTTGGTGGAAGATTTGGGTTTCCTCTTGTTTGATGCACATCACATGTTTGTGGAATTGCTTGAACGACTAAGTATGTACGAATGCTTGTTTTTCTTGCCTTTCTTTCGTGGGTATTAGTTTGTTTGTGGGTTCGGTCCCCTCATTAAGTTGCGAGAGCCCGGTGAGGACGATCCCTAGGCCGGTCTAAGTAGCGAGAGCCCGGATTCGACCTAGGACCATAGCGTGCTAGAACCCCGTTTGTGTTGTCTATCGCCGAGATGAGTTTTAGGTGGAACCTCTAGGTGAGTCTAAGATGCGAGAGCCCGGACCAACCTAGATCACCCTACTACCTCCTTCACTCTAGTCCTCCCTTGACCATTCTATTACCCCTTTGACCCCGACCTAATCCTAGCCTGTTTTCCTTAGTTGTTCTTCTTAGTCTTAGTCTAGCCGTCTCCCTTTTTATCATTCTCTAGTTTAGCTCGTTGACTTAGTCTCGTTCTTAGGCCGACTTAGTCTAGGGTATACATTACCGTCCCCGTGGATTCGACCCGACTTACCCTATCTACCCTAGTTAGGATTAGCCGGTTATTTTATTGACGGTTGGGACGTGACGAATCCCTACCATCAATTTGGCGCCGTTGCTGGGGACGGTGCTAGTTTGGACTTTGTTTACCTAGTTACTCGACTTTGTGTTTGTGTTTGTGTTTTATTTTTTCTTTTTGTTACTTTGCTTCTTGTGTGTGTGCGGTTTATTTCTTTCTTGTCTAGTGCCCAAAAAGCACTAGACTTCTCACGTTTGTTCTTAGTCTACAGTTCGTGCTTAGAGGTGGTGATTATCTTCTTCTTGCAACTCAGAGCCACTTAAACGGACGGTTGCTAGAATGAGTGGTTTCCAACCGGGTATGGACTACGATTTTCGAGCGAGCATGGGGTTTGATCTAAACTCCACACACTCGGGAGCCGATATGAGCTACCACTCTTCTTCCATGAACCAAGGGTATGACATGACGTCCCCCTATCATAATCAAGCTTCTTGGGGTAATCAAGATGGGTATGAACTTCAAGGTTATGAAAACGGCTACCAACAAGTGAACGATTATCACTCCTACAATCATGGTGACTATTACTCGAGTTATGATTGTGAAACCACCATGTTCGATCAAGATTCACCTTATGGAAGCCAATACCCCCAAAACCCACAATATTACCCTCCACCCCAACCACAATATGAACCCTACGACCCACAATACTACCAATCACCTCAACCTTGCTACCAACAATATGATACCCCACCCCTTGGGTATCATCAAGATTTTCATGGAGCTTTACAAGACTCCAATGATCACCAATTGCCCGACATGGAGGAGTTTCAATCACTTCTTCAATTGCAAAAGAGCAACCAAGAAATGGCCACTCAAATTCAAAAACAACAAATGAATTATGGGTCCAAATGCGAAGGGCAAACGAGGCAAGGAATGCTCAATTAAATGCATTATCGGTTCAAGCCGTAATGTCTTTATCCCGAGCATCGTATTTAGATGGAGGGTGCCCACTTGAGAAAGAGGAGCAACCGAATAACGAAGCCGCCGAGGTAATTCCCTTTGATAGAGAAGTTTGCTTTGAAGAACCTCAATCGTCTACCCAAAAGGAGACGAATGAGGAGATGACCCTTGGTGAAGGCAACATTGGTGAGGAATTGGAGGAGGATAGTGAGTTGGATAGGTTGGTAGAGTTTGTGAGGATGTTGGGTGAGATTGTTAGCCTCGAGTTGCCCTTGTGCGATAATGTGGATATGCATCAAGAGCCCCTAACTAGTGAACCGAGAGATGACTTGGAAGAGATTGAAACCGCCGGTAGAAGTTTCGATTCTCCTCTCCAAGATGATGTGGGGCCGAGTGATGAAGGTAGGGAACCACAACTTGAGGCAAGTGTGGGGGTGTGCAATGAGGAGATGAGGCCAAAACCGCTTTTTGTGCCTTGTTTCTTAGAGATGAAGCTTGCTTGTGATTGGAGGCAATGCTTAGGGAGGAAGAGGTCGGTGAAGCTCGTAGGATGGAGAGACCCCGGAGACTACTTTGAAGATGATGTCGGGTCTTGGGAATCCTACTTCTTGCCTCCTCCTTGGAGGCCGTGGAGGTCGGTTAAGCTCGAGCGCTTCTTGGGCCTTCACTATGATGTCGGTAGCGCGTTCGAATTGCTCCTCCATGCTCTTGAGGGCTATGGTTGAAGAATGGAGTCCACCATCCTAGGTTTGACGGAGTTCCTAAAAGAACCGTCATGTTGTATATTCCCCTCCTCTCTTCTTTAGAGTACTTGTGCTTGTAATTGTGTTTTATCTCTTGATTTTGGTAGTTTTGTGATATTCTTGTAATATTGGATTTTTGATGAGCGATGTGAGGGAGTGAATTTGATGTGTACTTTGAGTTTATTGTGATAGGTAAAGTGAAGGTGACTCCTAGAAAGGAGTGGTTGATGATGGAGTTTGGTTTGCGAGCAAGGAAGTCGATTTTTGAAGCTTATGATAAGCTTTTGGGCTTGGGGAAGCAAAGAAGACTCATCCCGACCGGGAAGAGGGCTTCCCGATCGGGAAGGATGAAGAATCCCGACCGGGAAGGAGCCATCCCGATCGGGATGAAGGTGCAGAAAATCGGACTCACTGGAGTGCGTTCCCGACCGGGATGAGATCTTCCCGATCGGGAAGGGTTTATCAACCCGATCGGGACCATCCATCCCGACCGGGATGGTCCCCTTTGACTCCACCCATCCATTATGCCCCCTCCCAACCTCCCTACCCCTCCTTACTCCTATCATATGACCCGTACACCTCACTTTACACACCGAGATCCACATCAAATCCCACCCCCTACCATTACTATCCCAACCATGCGGTTTTATCAAGCTTGAAGGAGGATGACAACGAAGACAACAAGCAAGCGCCTATATTGATCTATGAGACGATGGAGCGAGTGAGTTACTAGCCGACTGGTTTGGGTAACTATCCTTACTTTTCCGTCTTTTATTACTTGTTTTCCTTTGTTTATTCCCTTCCCCTTGTACACTTATGTGTCTTGATGTCATGGTGGCCTTCGAGGCCTTGGTATATGTTGCTCCCGACTCTCGATGATGTGATTACATCGAGAGTCATTTCAAAATCCAAATTTTTACAAGTTTTTCACTTTCTTTTTTTTGAGGATTTAGTCGGATTTAGGCGGAATCCGGGCTAGGTGACTTGATTACACCTAGCCCTCCCCTCCCATTTCCTTTTATTTCCTTCTTTTTATTTCTTCCCCCATCCATATCTTTTTCTTGTCTCGGCCCATGGTGACTTGACTACACCCCGGCCGGACACCTTCTACCTTTTTCTTCACCTTATTTTTCATTTTTAACTTTATTTTTGTAGTTTCTTTTCCTTTTCTTTTGTCTCTCCGCACCCTACGATCGAGCATGAGGACGTGGCTCGATTTAAGTGTGGGGGAGCGATATTCTAGTATAGTTAGTTTTATTTTCTTAGTTTTTCGAGAAAAATCTTAAAAAACCCTAAAAATTTGAAAAAAAATTCGCAAAAATCAAAAAGATTTTCTCTTTTGTGTTTTCATTTTTGTGTCTTTGTGTCGTATATTTGTTTGTGTGCGTGTTTGCCTCCCCTTTTCCTTATAGGTCGCTTAATCACCGCTAGCTTTGGAGAGCTTTCAAGACACCCGGTAACATCTTTTCAACCCTTTTTCCTCTTTGTTTCTTGTGGAGTTTGGAGGAGATATGTGTTGTGGTGTGCTTTGGTGGAGCTTTGTAATGTTTGTGGATGATTGGTTGCTCATTTGGAAATTCGGGGTGGTGTGTGTTTTGTATGTGTTTGTTTTGTTTTGTTCTTGTTTTGTTGCTTTTACTTCTTTTTCTTTCGTTCTCGTCGTGTCTTTGTTTTATGTTGTGTTGTGTCTTGTGTAAATGGTTTTCGAAAACCCGGTTTAGAGGCTAGTGTGTGAGTGTCTATTTTCCCTTCCTAGTAGTATAAATCGAGTTTTGGACTTTAGTCTAGTAGAATGACTCTAAATCAATGAGTTCGTTGGTCCTTTACCTTGAGTCTACCTAGCTTACTAGAAATTTACTGCGGGATTTGCACCTTTGACCATTATGACCACCCACGGTGTGAAAAGGCCTTGGTTACCGAGTCTCGTCCCCTAGGTGACCGTGTTTAGGGTTGTTTGATTAGTCCAAGTTCTCCACTTTTTGTGGGTTTCAAGGGAAGGGCCCGTCCCGACATACTCATTTCCCTACCTCCTACACCTATCCACACAATAAAATGCGATTTGATGAATTCTCTCTTTCTTGTTATACAATGAAAATGCCAAAAATGCCAAATCTTGTCAAAAAGGGCAAAGAAAAGAAAAGAAAAGAAAAGAAAAATGAAAGAAAGAAAAGAATGAAGAAAAAGAAAAGGCACAAAAGCCAAAAAGAAAATAGAAAAGAAGAAAAAGAATGGCATGGCAAAACAAAGCAAAAATGCAAAAGAAAAGAGAAAATGCCAAAAGAAAACCCGATTCACAAAAATAACCCCTACCTCTCAAAATAAGCCTTTTTCCGACTTTTGCCGTGAAGAGCCTACCAAAGGACCGAATCCCGAGGAAGGATGATAGCGGCATTAGTCGGTCTTCCCTCATTTTGCATGTTTTCCACCTTTTTACTTGGACTAGTTAGGCGGTCTTGGACACGGGACGACCCTCTTGGCTCACGCTAAAGGGGGCGAGGTCTCACTTACCTACAGTGTCGACTAACACCGTGGTTCTTCACTTTTCCACTCCGCCGATCGTCCCGTAGTACGTTTTTAGAAAGTTAGGAGGACCTAGGTAAGTTACCAACGCTTTTATTGCTTGATCGTCATACTATTAGGGTTTAGTTCACCTTGGTTTGTATTACTAGCTTGGGAACGTTGTCACCTACCTCGAGTCCTAAACCGGTGCTTCTTTCACCGCTTTTAGAGGGAAGGGGTATTTCTTTTGTTTTGGGTGCAACCGATTATGTGTTTGTTTGTGTGTTTGTTTGTGTGTTTGTTTGTTTGTGTGTTTTGTGTCCGGTTGCATCCACAGTTTTGTCGCAAGACCCAACTTGCCTTGCGGAGTGCACCTTTCCTCTAAAGTGCACTCGCGTGAGTTGAAGGGGCGTAGGGTGCGCTAATACCCACTCGGATAGTTTAGTAGTAGTATGTGCTTACTCGAGGGCGAGTAAGGGTTAAGTGTGGGGGAGTTGATAAGTGTCATTTGTAGTGCCTATTTTGTAGTGTTTTGGTCCCGTTTTCCTTGTAGAATCGCTCCTTGGGAGCGGTTTGGGGGCTTCTTATGCTTCCTTTAGTTCGTTTCAGGTTCCCGAGACCGATTTGGAAGAGTTGGAGCGATTCCGACTCCTTACATACACATTTTGGAGCCAACGAAGCTAAGGAACGATGATTCGATGCCTTGGAATCGACCCCGAGACCTTGGGATCCAATCCCGAGCCTCCGAGACCCGATCCCGAGTCCCGAGAATCGATGGGAAGCCCATGAGAAGCAAGGAGGGACCAAATAGTTCTTATTGGAGGCATACAAGACCCTTCCCGGTCGGGATAATGGCCTTCCCGATCGGGAAGGGATGCACATTTAGAAGCGCCACTGTGGGTCCTTCCCGGTCGGGTTGAGCCCTTCCCGATCGGGATGGCAGAACCCTTCCCGATCGGGATGATCCGTCCCGGTCGGGATGGGCTATAGCTCACCCGCATTTCTTCTTTTCTTCTCCCTTCCATTTGTAACCCTATATATACCCCCCTCTTGTATTAAGACACGATCTTATGTTATCTTATGATATATCCTTAAACCCCTAGACTACTTTAGGTTAGATTAGATTAGTTTAGTGTAGATTAGTCGTTAATTAGTAGTTAATCATAGATTAGTACTTGTATTAAGGGAATTCTTAAAGATCCACTCAAGATTGACAACCTTGGGTGTTTGTTTTGGGTTTTCTTCATTAATGCAAGTTTTGTTCTTTCCTCTTCACTAGTTTGGTACAATCTTCTTCTCCTTTTACTCTTAATCCATTTTTGTTTATCAAGTTTTAATCTTTGTTCATTGTTATCATTAGTTTGTGATGTTTGTTTTGTTTCTTTGATGATTCCTCTTGTTAGTGTTAATCCTAGATTAGTTATGTTAGAGTAGTATTCTTGTTAGGGTTAGTAAGGTGATTAGGGTGTTAATTGAATGATTAAGGTTTTGTTGGAGTTGTTGGTGGAAGATTTGGGTTTCCTCTTGTTTGATGCACATCACATGTTTGTGGAATTGCTTGAACGACTAAGTATGTACGAATGCTTGTTTTTCTTGCCTTTCTTTCGTGGGTATTAGTTTGTTTGTGGGTTCGGTCCCCTCATTAAGTTGCGAGAGCCCGGTGAGGATGATCCCTAGGCCGGTCTAAGTAGCGAGAGCCCGGATTCGACCTAGGACCATAGCGTGCTAGAACCCCGTTTGTGTTGTGTATCGCCGAGATGGGTTTTAGGTGGAACCTCTAGGTGAGTCTAAGATGCGAGAGCCCGGACCAACCTAGATCACCCTACTACCTCCTTCACTCTAGTCCTCCCTTGACCATTCCGTTACCCCTTTGACCCCGACCTAATCCTAGCCCGTTTTCCTTAGTTGTTCTTCTTAGTCTCAGTCTAGCCTTCTCCCTTTTTATCATTCTCTAGTTTAGCTCGTTGACTTAGTCTCGTTCTTAGGCCGACTTAGTCTAGGCTATACATTACCGTCCCCGTGGATTCGACCCGACTTACCCTATCTACCCTAGTTAGGATTAGCCGGTTATTTTATTGACGGTTGGGACGTGACGAATCCCTACCCATCATGCCCCCTGTACGAACTAGGGTTCGCTTTGCAATTCTTATTCATTTCGAAATTGCGTTTTAATTTTGGATAAATCGTTGATTCTACCAAATCAGGCATAAATATTATATAATTTATGCTCGATTCGGATTTCGATACTCGTCGTACCCGATGTTCGATTATTGAATCGATATCGAATATTAGAGCCAAACTTAAAAAAAGATGCTATAAGTCGTTTAAATTAAACTAGAACGATATAGATTTTCTCCGCGTTTATAGTGTCGTAATTAATTCTATCGAATTAGGTGACAACTGTTTTAGCATCAACGAAAATCGTATTAGTTTACTTTATTGACTAAATCGTTTAGGTTCGACATCCAATTATTGAATTGGTATCGAATCTAATAGATTGACACTTTACTTGAATTGAAAGACTTGACTTGATTCCCTCGGCATCCCGACATCGTAATAAATCCCTGCGGATTGTGTGATGTCAGATCCGCGTCAACGGGTTTCGACCTTAACTAAAAAAAGATGTTTGATTCGAAAATAGTTTTGAAGTTGATGAAATATGCGATGAACGACGACACGAACGAAATAAAAAAAAGCTATTGTTTACGTTGACTTACTTCAACAATCAAGCGCTAGGGGTGTCGGGATAAGCGACCGGCAACATCGGGTGAAGCACCCTTGTATATTCGGATTTTCTTATCCCATCATCATTCGCACTCGACACGAATCCGCAAGTATTTTAATGTATTATACTAATAATTATTACTGATATTATAGACTCAACAATGGAAAATAAAAAAACGAAAAAAAAAAAAGGACGACGACTTCGACGACGGACGACGCGAGGAGGAGAAGGAGCAGAGAGAAGAACGGGATTTTGCACCCTCAACCTACATGTTTCTTAGTCTCGGATAGAACTCGTTAGTTGTGGCTTTAACACGGGAGTATCGAGGTTTACGTATGTTGAGTTATGGTGGTTTAGGGTTTGTAAGTTGCTTGGATTGTAAGTTGGAGATGGGTGATTAGGGTTTTTTGAAGGTGTCAAAAGTGTGTTAATTACATGCAATAGGGGTGTATATATAGGCAAAGCTCACATACCCCATCTAGGGTTACTCGACCGAGTAACCTACTGACTCGGTCGAGTGGCCCAAAGCAATGCAATCGGGCCAGTTTGAGGGCCCACTCGATCGAGTGGGCTGACACTCGATCGAGTGGGTCAGCTGGAGCGCGGAATCCGGGTCTCTGGACCTTGGGTTGGATATTTTGTGAGTTTTGTATTTGGGCCGGACTTGTGAGGTTTGCATGGCTGTTTTTCGTGTCTCAGAAACGGCTTTGACCGGGGTTTGACCCAATCGCTAAAAGTCGGTTTTATTTCCGGTATCGGTTTTGACCCAAATTAGTCTTATTTGATTGGGAACGACCCGCTGGGCCTGAATTTAAGGTCGGTTTTGTGAGATTTGTACTCCGTAAAAAGCCCAAGCCAGAAACTAACGGTTTTGAGCCCATATCCGAGCGCGTCGAAGCATGTTTACGCCGGGATTACACAGAGAGGGAGGTATGGGCCGCTTTGGAACAGATGCAACTAACTAAGGCCTCTGGACCAAATGTGATGAATTCACTGTTCTATCAGACGTATTGGCATGTTGTGGGTCCGAATTTGACTAAGACGACAATTGTTATTCTTAAGGGTAGGTCTTTGCCGAGCAGCAGCAATAAAACGTTCATTATTCTTAGTCCGAAGGTCAAGAATCCGAGTACCATCGGTGAGTTTAGACCAATCAGCCTGTGTAATGTGGTGTACAAGATTGTTTCGAAGGTTTTTGCGAACAGACTAAAATCCTTTCTGGACGAGATTGTGTCAGAGAATCAGAGTGCGTTCACCCTCCGGAGACAGATCTCGTATAACATTCTGGTGGCTTTTGAGGCATTCCATCACATGAAGAACATGAAGGCAGTGGAGGGGTATATGGCGGTGAAGTTCGTTGGACATGGCTAAGACCTATGATCGGGTCAAATGGAGGTTCCTGGCACATACTTTGCAGTGTAAGAGGTTTGATGGGCTTTGGGTGGATCGGGTTATGCGTTGTATGATAACCGTCATGTTTGAGATCCTGCTTAATGACCAACCTAGTCGTGAGTTCCGGCCCAGGCTAAACTTCAGCAAGGTGACACTCTTTCCCCTTATCTCTTTATTCTTTGTGCTAAGGTGTTCTCGAGTCAAATTAGGCAGACTATTGAGGTGAAGTCGATTCATGGGATTAGGATTGTACATGAGGCTCCGGTCATTTCTCACTTTTTCTTCGTGGATGATAGTTTGTTGTTTTGTCGGGCGAAGATGTCGGAGGCTAACAAGGCTAAAGTCGTATCACCTTAATCAAAATAAACCTAACAAACAACTAACAAATAGCTAGTGGCAAGCAGGGTCGAACCATAGAGAGATGGATGAATTTTCCAAATTATCTATAGTCGATTCTAAAGTATTAAAATTCGCTTTTGGTTGAATTTTAACTAAACTAATGTCTGTCTCGTTTATTTCTTTGCCTTTTATAGCTATGGAGTATTTTAATCAAAGAGAAACAAATGAACGAGATGAAGGGAGTAAACTAAAGGAGGTTCTAACAATATTAAAGAGATCTAGGGTTTTCCGGTTCACTATGCATATGCAATTAAATTAGGTAAAGTTAATTAATCATTCAATCAATCCAATCATAGTTATTTAGGGCAAAGACACGACCTTTCGGATCTTATGTCAACCTTAGGATAGATTCTGACGGACTCCCGCAACTTACCAGATTATTCTACCCACTAACTTGTAAATCTACTCTTACCAGATTTTCGTTCTTAGGTTCGGGTTCCTAAACATTCAACTAAATCAACGTCTCAAACTAATCAAACAATGATACAAGAGAAGTGGTAAGGGAATAACATATGAATGATCAATCAAATAAATAATCAAATTAACATCCCCTATTCGATCAATTAACATAGATTTTCTTCAACCCTAAAAGAATTATTTAGCTACTCATAATTAACGATAAAACAATAAAAGAATTTTACATAATAAAAGACAATATGAAAATAAGAGAAAATGGAAAAAATACCAATTACGTAGAACTGATAGATTGACGATCTAAAGTATGATTACAAGTTAGAAGAATTCTGATGCTAATAAGAAGTCTAAAGTAAATTAGTGAATAATAAAGCGTGTCTAAAATCTAACCCTAAGGAGGGTAATCATATTAATACTAGGGAGTCTAATAATATTTCTACTTCCCAAAGTACTAGGAGAAACTAATTAGCAAAGAATATCCCGTAAAATAAGAGTTATGGTAAGATACGAACTCTAAAACTAAAAACTCCACGAAACAGCTTCAAACCGGTAAGTTCAGATCTGGCCCGACCGATTCAAGGCTGTATCCCGACAGGTTTGGGTTTCTCTGCACTGCGCACTGAATTTGAAACGCTCTCTGTTTCTTTGTTACTTATCGAAATTGGACGTTATACCTTTGGAAAGCTCAGCTTTCCAACGCCACCTGAATAAGCTCAGCTCAATCGGAGTTGTATAACTCAAGATATTCACGTTTAAAATTGACCATTATTTTAGCGATCACTCTTTCTTTTTGATTCACATTTGTTCAAGCTTTCAAACTTATTTCTTTGTTGTTTCTTATTGTTTATTCATTCCATGTCCTTCTTCAAGTCTTCACATAGTATCCTCTAACTCTTATCACTTTTTCCTTGTATATTTCATTGCTCAACTCTCGTCATTGCCCACAATATAGCTCCATCACCTTCATTTGTTTAGTTTCCTACAAAATGTAAACAAAATAACCGGCGTAACAAACAAGGATAAAAAGCTTGAAAAATGACCCCTAGGACACATAAAACGAACTAAAATAATGGAAAATTTGGGGTTAAATATATTTACAAAATGAGTTCATCAGAGGCGCGGGAATCGAAGGTGATTTTGAGAGATTTGAGGCAGCCTCGGGTTAGCTCGTTAACTTTGATAAAAACAATGACTTCGTTTAGCCAGTGTAAAGTTGGATCGAAGCGAGAGGAAGTGGCAGGAATTCTGAGGTGAAGACTGTAGCAAATCAGGTAGTAAGTATCTCGGCTTAGCCACTGTGATTGGTCAATCGAAACTTGAATTGACCAGAGTGCTTCGTGATAATAAACTTGCTAAAAAACATAATGGTTGGAAAAGAATGCTTTTATCGAAAGCAGGTTGAGAAATTATGATAAAGGACGTGGTCCAATTGATGCGCGGGCGTCGCGACCCGTACAGTCAAACAATATTTTTAACACCGACTAACCTAACTAAATTAGTAGTGGTAGGTCTGGATCGATCCACAGGTAGATGGTTAAGCAATATTAGTCAAGTCTAGAGTTTAGTCGCGTTTGGGATTGAGATGGGGGGTTTTGGGACGAGAGGAGTCGAACTAAAGCTAGCAAACTACACAACTAAAGCTAGGGACAATAATGGGAAAGGTGTTGGGGAGAGTCGGGATTCGGAAATGGGGTCTAAGAGTCTCGGGATCGAATTTTAGTTAAAACGTTAAAAAGGGAGAATGCCACCTTTCGGTTTCTTCACCCAACCCACCTATACCCGCTTTCGCGACGAAAGGGTAAGCCTCAAGTTAAGGTTATTTCTACCCCGAGTTTCCCCATATTGATAGAAACGAGCCAAGGTTAATCTAGCTGCAGTCTAGGTCAACAAAGACACAAAACCTTAAAATTGGTAATCAACAAGTAAACAACCCACCAACATCTCTTAAATCAAATAATCCAAATCTTCATCTCTAAATTCCCCAACAAGAAAATCTACTCACTACTCATGATGAATAACAACAAAACACTAATAAAAGAGAGATTGTCTAAAGCATGCATAATAACTACACTAACAAATTACACTAAAGAGAGAATAAACTAACACACAATCTAAAGAGAAACTAACAAAGGAGAGAAAATCATAAACTAACTAATGGAGAAAGGGAGAGGAAAGAATTTACCAACTATGAAACTAAGGAGGAAGATGAAGATTAACATAAAAAAATTGAATCTTGGAAGAAATAATACAAGAATTTGTCACTAATCCATGCATAAATTCTTCAATCTTCAATAAAAGAAATATAAATCTTCAAGAGATAATACAAGAATCTTGTCAAATAAACCCTTGCAAAACCCTTGAATCTTCAACATAAAAACACAATCTTCAACAAAGATGGAAGCTTGATTACTAATTATAGAGTAGAATTAATCTAATACTAAGATCTACTAATTGTTTGTAGAGAATTTTTACTAAAGAGCTTTCTACTATCTACTTGTAGACACCCGCATTTTGACTGCCACGTGTCTATAGTAGTCTCCGAAAAAAACACCCGATGATGATCGGACGCAAACGTGACTTGGTATACTCGGACTTGGACTCGAAACCAATAATATCCGACATGGACTTTTAGCGGAGTAAAAATCTCACAAAACAGACCTCAAATTCAGGCCCAGTGGGTCGTTCCGAGCAAAAAGAGACTAATTTGGGCCAAAACCGACACCAAAGATAAATCCCGTCTTTTGACGACCGGGTCAAAACCCGGTCAAAGACGAAACCGTCTCATAAATCAGCCAAGTTCAGTTGGCGCACAAAATAAAATTCAAAAAATCAATCACAACAACAAGATCAATTCTTTCCTTATTTGTCTCACCCGTTTGACCCACTCGATCGAGTGGATTGACCCCACTCGATCGAGTGGAGCCTTTTGAACCCGGGTTTGGCCCGTTTGCGAAGGCACTCGATCGAGTGCACTAGGGCCACTCGATCGAGTGCCCTTATGTCGAGGGAAAAGCCTATAAATACCGCTTCACCCCCATGCATTTCACAACTTTTTTTTCAGAACTTTTACCCTACACTTTTCACCCTAAACACCCTATACACTCTATACTCCAACCCTAAGCCATACTAGCCACAAAACCGAGCCTTGTCCCTCGATAAACCGACGCAACACACACACACACCACAACTCGCGTACATCCTCGATACTCCGGCGTCCCGTCCTATTCACGAGTCCATTTCCGAGGCCTATACCTAGCATGTATGTTGAAGGTGTCCAAAACCCCATTTCGATCCCTTCTATCTCGTTTCTTTGTCGTTTATTCTATCGTATTTTTGTTTAGTAATCGTAATCATAGTAACACTAACACTGACGTTTTTTATACTTTTTTTTGCATTTTCATTTTTGTATCATCTTTTATTACTAATATTGTTATTATACCGTGTATACGTAAACTAGTATCAAAATCCGGTTTTAAATCCGTTTGACTACGATGTTTGCCTAAAATCCGTCTAATCCCTTTACGAGCAACAATGGAGGTGAAGCCCTTTCGAGGAGCCCCGCCCCAACGTACTCAAGGGCGTGACGCGATAGCAAACGGTCGTAGTTGAACGTATTTAATCCCATTTCCATAATTAATGTGGAACCCATTGACACGAAAACCGACATCACATGACTCGAAAGAGTTAGTTCCGATGTCGTGACGTAGAGGGATGCATTTCGTCACTAATTCAAATTTTCTAGCATAACGATAAGCATTTTTATAAAACGCCGATAACGGTATTATAATCGTTCGTACACGATTATAGTACCGGAGGTCGAGTTAAATACAAATCGTGCGATGTTTGTATTTGGTTCGACCGATCATCGATTTCAAATCATAAAACGAAACGAATTATCATTCGTACAGGGTCTACTCGACCGAGTACATATGCTACTCGATCGAGTAGCACCCATAAAAATGGGCAGTAGCCACGTAAAAGGTGCACTCGACCGAGTCACACCACGACTCGGTCGAGTGGGTCCTGTAACCCAAAAATCCGAGGGGTTTGACACACGTTTCAAGCCCCGTCTTTTATCGACTTTAGTCATCACGTGTAAAGACTATCACGTGATCTTCCTATTTTCAAAACCACGCACATCACGACACGTAGCACGACTTTGATCAACTTTTGACGTGATAAGTCGGGACAAGACTACGGGATATGAGATCGGGCTAGCAATATGCCACAGTCTCATATTTCCGTCCTTCGTTTAGTACACAACATAATGTGTATTCAATCGGGGTAGTCCATTCACCTATTTCGCGGTCTAGTTTACATACGGGTCCGTCCCTATCATTATATCGCGTTATTTTTATTTTGTTTATTATTTTTACGTAATGTTGTATTGTGAATTCCGGGTTGTATTTCCGCCCGTGTAACTTGTACGTTATTTTATTACATTTCGAGTTTTATTTATTTACTTGCTTTATTGCTTTATAAATGAACCTCGCATGCTAAATCATTTCGACAAATAATAAGATGCATTAAATGACGTAGTTAACGCAAATTCACATGCTTAGCCCGAAAACGTTGTTTGCATATCATTTAATTGTTTTACTAGCGCGCGTACACGAACACGAACGGTGTCTTAGTAGAGGCCGCCATGTGCGGGCGGGGTTGGGTGTCCTTAGTGGGCTTCCCAACACGTACCCTCACCCCTTACTCAGAACCTTTGGTTTCCGGATGTCCGAAACCCTTGGCACACGAGAGTCATTTTATATACGAAAGCCGGTGTAAACGGTATCGATATAACAATGCAAAATGACGAGCCCCATGAACTCTGAAATCGAAGTGGGCTTACTTTGTGTGTAGCCCATGACGACATAGAGTGGGCTCGTATGGTTCCGAATAACCACAAAATTCGGTGGCGACTCCATTTTGACTTAAATTTCGAACCCGAGAACAATCTTACCACGAGATTCATTCGCCTACCCAAACCCGCGCTTTGCCGCGTCGGGGTGGATCTTCGTCATGTCCACAATTTGGCGACTCCGCTGGGGATACCTGATGTACCACATGTCATCGGGGTTCCCAGGGTGAGACTCGAAGAGAAATCGTTCGTAGATTAGTGTGCGCGCGTTAGTTTAATGATTCATGCATAACCCAAATTTTGCCCGGGCCGGTTACTTGTGACCGACGTCCCACTATACCACGGTGCATTCCTCCATGGGTGCGCTAAAGACATCGATGGTGGAACTCGTCTCGGTTTCGCGGCATGTCCTAAGACCAACTCGGCTTAGGGAGTCCATCCATCACACGAGAAAGCCATCGTTGTTGGTATAGACCCTATTTTGACCGACCGAGACTTAGCGTAATGCATACATAAGCGTCGTTATAATGCTTGTTTGACTACGTGCTACTTGGTTTCCGTGTCATTTTTCAAAAACCGTCATTTCAAAATTGCATCTTTCCAAAATACCAAATTTCAAAAAACCCGAAATACTCTCCGTTTCGGGACCCATCTTTCCAAAACATCCAAATTTGAAAAACCCGAAATGCTGCCCGTTTCGGGACTCACCTTTTCAAAATATCCCATTTTCAAAACTCGGAATGCCGCCGAAATTTAGGATCAACGATTTGACTCAAAATATCCTTTTCTGTAGTCGGCATGCTGTCCGTTTTAATTCTCGAATTTCCACCCCCCACCACCTTGATTTTCGGAATTTTCCTTTTCAAAATTCTAATCTCGGTTTTTCGAAATTTTGTTTTCAGTTTTCAAAACTCTCGGAAATTCGTTCATTTTGCATTTAAACCTCAACCTTTCCAAAACTTTCAACTTTCTTAAAATATACCTTCCTTATTATAGGACCTACCGTCTATCCGTGTGTCGGGTCTTTGCATAGTACGTAGAGGGTTTATAGCGTCGAAACTCCGTTGATCTTATATCACGAGTTTCCCCCCCTTTCCCGAGTCCGCCTTATCTGTCAAGGCATGACCAACCCGCGTGGGGCATACTCCTACAAAGGAAAGTCCGTCCATACACTCGAGTCAAAAGTCTGGGGAATAATCTCACGTGGACCTTCCTTCGAACGGGACAAGGCCCACTAAGCCAAAATCCTAAGGAAGTCATACCACCTACGAGTCATCCGTCTAAGTGTCTTTCTCGAGTATTTTCCACTTAGTCCTTTCCTTTTGGGTCGCTCGGGATGTACTTTTTCCTTTGATTCCAAGACTGGGGTTTGGTTTCTGATTACGTGGTGTTCTTACAGACAGGCCACCATCCACTAGGCTCACCCGCAAGATGGAAGCTGCTTTAGCTGATATGAAAACCTCTGTGGACGCCATGGTCGACAAACAGGCCGACATCGACGCCCAACTGAATGAAATGAGGGCTGGACAAGTTGCTATCGTCACTCGATTGGCTGCGGTGGAGCACAGGACTCCCAATACCGGGACTAATGGGCCTCTGGCTGATCTAGTTAGCTCAGTACGTCGACTAGAGGAACAAGTTCACTTGACTGGGAGTAATAATATCCATCGGGAGAATAGTCGTGAGTATAGCCCGGTGAGTGACAAACTGCCCGCAAATCTGAATCTCACAGGTTTGCCCATGTTTGAGGGAACTGAAGACCCGTTACTACATGTACGGGCCTTCAAGGAGTTCATGGCCATCAAGGGAGTGGATTCCTCCATGTTCAAGAACCTTTTTGCTGCATCTCTTGAAAAGCACCCTCGGGCCTGGTATTACAGGCTAGACCCAAAGAAATACCCTACTTGGGATGATGTGGCCACCGAGTTCGCTCGGAACTATGCTGACAACACCGAGATCCAAACCACAATGAGATCTCTGGAGGTTATGGCCCAAGAGCCGAAAGAAGGTTTCACCAAATACCTTCAACGCTGGAGGGCCGAGAGCGTGAAACTGGTCGATAAGCCCAGTGAGAAGACTTTGGTGGAGGCCTTTATCAAGAACCTCCTCCCATCCTACCGGGTTCACCTCCGATATGCTGTCATACCCAATTTCACCACCCTTACTGAAATGGGTATGAGGATCGAAGATGACCTGAGACTAGAAGGCCTCGAAAAGGCCGCTACTAAGGGTTACCAAGGGGCATCTTCCTCCACTACCAAGCCTCAAGCTGCAACCCGCAGCATTTTCGACGCGGTTAATCTACTAGATGCCCCGTCCAAGAAGAACACCCCACCTCGGGTTTTTACTGACATAGGTACGACCTATACTTATGCCTTACAAAGGCTATCCTCAAAAGGCCTAATCCAACCGATAGGCCCAACTCCTGAAGTTCCGGTCGAGCGACGCTCCAAGAACTACAATGCCTAAGCCTATTGCCAGTACCACCGAGGCAATGGGCATGATACCGAGAAGTGCTGGAATTTGAAGCACTAGATTCAGGACCTGATCGAAAGCGGTAAAATCCCGCTACCCGGAGATAAGCCCAGCAACAAAGAGAACCCTTTCAGCTCCCACGCCATCTTTACCGGGGAGGTGATTGATTGTTCTCACCTTATCTCTCCATTCATCCCGCAAGTGAACGGGATCTGGTTTGACGACGAGGATGACGTCTACCTCGCCAAAGGGGAAGCTGTCCCCATCACCTCCGAGGAGATCCGAAGGACTAAATCCCGGGTCCTAACCAGTAACCACCTTGGTCGTCCCTATCAAGCCACTAGCTCTAGGGACACCCCTATCCCGACAACCGTCACTGAACCATTCAGGACGGAAGTCGCCCCTGAAGAGCCGACTGCTGAAACGGCTCTCGTGAAGCAGTTGAAGAAAACCCGAGTTGACCTCACTATATGGCAACTCCTGGTTAGTTCTCAAGAGCATCGAGAAGCACTTACAAAGGCTCTCGATCAAATTAAGGTTGACTCTTTGGTTACTCCTGCTGAGATGGTAGCCACGGTCCTGCCCCACCTGAAGGGCAAAGCTAAGGAAGGAGGTCCGATGATCACTTTCTCTGAGGCCGACCTACCATCATTCAGGGCCTCCCATAACCTGGCCCTCTACATTACGGTGGTTTGCCGAGGAAAATACCTCCCCATGACCCTGGTTGATGATGGGTCCGCCGTGAATGTCCTTCCCTTAAGGACCGCCAAAGCCCTCGGTATTACCGAGGCCGATTACATCCCGACTGCTCAAACCATCCAAGCCTTCGATGGGAGCCCAAAGTCGGTAGCTGGGGCCGTGAAACTGACCGTCATAACGGGCCCGATAGAAAAGGAGCTCGAATTTTAGGTGATCGATGTCACCTCATCATTCAACTTGCTCCTAGGTAGGCCTTGGATCCACGCGGTCAAGGCAGTATCATCCACCCTTCATCGGAAGATTAAGATGCCTCTGCTTAACGATGTCATCACTTTAGAGGCAACACCAATGACTGTGGCTAGCTGTAACGCCTCGGGTCGCACGGACCTCTGAGGGTTCGATTTTGTGGGGATGATCGAGGAAGAGTACCTCTTTAGGCCTTACTTCACTACGAGTATCGACACGATGCTCCAAAACCTAGGGTACTTTCCGGGGGCTACCTCTCGACCCGATCTTCCAGCTGGGAGGATCATCGAAGTTCTCAAAGATGAAGAGTCCCACTTTGGTCTCGGGTATGCCATAACTCCCGACAATGTTGTCCGAGCATGAATTGAGAAGGCCTGCAACATTATTAAGGGTATCCACTTGAGCCCTTATAGCCCACGGTTGGCTGACTATTTTGTCACACCGGTATTTGGGGCTGTTCAGGTTGGTCTGTACCAACCCAATGCTCTGCAGCTCGGGACCCACATGGCCCGGGACTGCAACTACATCCTGGATGATGTGTTCGCCCTCATCCAATCCAACGGAGCTGAAGATGCCGAGCCCGCACTGGGGCTACTATTTGGGGAAGACACCATAGCCCCAACTCCAAAGGAAGACCTGGTCAATCTGATTCTTCGCAGCAACAGGTTTGACCCGACCAAGCTGATCTCGGATGTTGGTTCCGAGACGGGAAACAGGGCCTGGAGGAAGACTGTCAAGTGGACTGACAGTCAGGGAAGGATCTGCAAGCTGGTCACCGGAGAGGGACACATGCCTGAGTCTGAGTCCGAGTCCGAGTCTGAGTCAGAGTCTGAGATCGAGTCTAGGGAAGTCGGTGCTAGAGTCACTCCTGTAACCCCTCTCCCTTTTATCATTCCTGCTGCTGGCACTTCGGGGTCTGTCCCGAGTGCCCTACCTATCCTACCACTGACCAATGATCAGATGGCTGCTCTCTTTGAGCTGTTCTCCAAGTTTTCAATCAATAATAACAACCGTTCTGCTTACGACTTGTCTCTTTTAAATTCTGCTTTTAAAAATGTTTTATGCTATGACATTGAGAAACCAGACGAACAGGTACCCTTACCTCCGCATCTAATCGAGCAACTAGAGCAAAGGGAGTCCCGAAACCCGGTGATCGACGAAACCGAGTCCATAAATTTGGGTACAACCTTAGAGCCTCAGATACTTAAGATATGGTTATCCTTAGATCCCGAGGAGAAACAACAGTTCATAAATCTCCTCCAAGAGTTCAAGGATGTCTTCGCATGGTCCTACAAGGACATGCCGGGGATAGACCGGGAAATAGCCGAGCACCACATACCAATCAAAGACGGGTGCAAACCGGTCAAACAGAAGCTTCGTCGGATGAGGCCCGAGTGGTCTCTCAAGGTAAAAGAAGAAGTCGACAAACAATTCAAAGCCGGCTTCATACAAGTGTCCGAGTATCCGGACTGGGTGGCAAACATCGTGTCGGTTCCTAAAAAGGACGGTAAGGTGCGGGTATGTGTAGATTTTCGGGATCTTAACAAGGCGAGTCCGAAAGATGATTTTCCATTACCACACATCGACATACTGGTGGATAACACGGCCGATCATGCCCTTCTATCATTCATGGACGGGTATGCCGGGTATAATCAAATCAAGATGGAGGAAGAAGATATGAGTAAGACTACCTTCACTACACCTTGGGGTACTTACTGCTATACCGTCATGCCTTTCGGTCTCATTAATGCCGGGGCCACATACCAAAGGACTGCTACCACTTTATTACATGACATGATGCATAAAGAGGTAGAAGTTTATGTGGACGACATGATCGTCAAATCCAAAGAACGGGACGGTCACATCACCGCCCTAAGAAAATTCTTCACCCGGCTGCGCAAGTACAACATGAGGTTAAACCCTCAAAAGTGCAGTTTCGGGGCAACATCAGGCAAATTACTGGGTCATATCTTTAGCCAACGAGGTATCGAAGTCGACCCAGCTAAAATCAAAGCCATTACTGAGATGCAACCTCCCAAAACCGAAAAAGAAATAAGAAGATTTCTCGGGAAAGTCCAGTAGATCAGTCGGTTCATTTCCAAGCTAACCATGGTGTGTGAACCAATTTTCAAAAAACTGAAAGTGGGAGAACGGGTACTATGGGATGACAAGTGCCAAGCCGCTTTCGACAAGATCAAGGAAATTCTGTCTGCTCTGCCGGTCTTAATGCCGCCTTAACCCGGTTTGCCTCTGTCGTTATACCTAACGACGACCGAGACAGCCATGGGGGCTATGCTGGCCCAGATAGTTGACTCCGAAGAAAGAGCAATTTACTACATCAGCAAGAAGTTTTTAGAGTATGAGTGCAAATATACCATGCTCGAAAAGACGTGTTTGGCTCTAGTCTGGGCCACTAAGAAACTTCGACATTATATGCTCAGTCACGAGGTCCATGTGCTATCCAAGATGGACCCAATCAAATACATCTTCGAAAAGCCCGTTCTCAACGGTCGAATCTCTAGATGGACTCTAATGCTGGCAGAGTTCGACCTAAAGTTCGTACCATTAAAAGCAATCAAGGGTCAAGCAGTAGCTGAATTTCTCGCCGATAGCCCGGTAACCGAGGAAAGACACACCGACACTTGGTCCTTCCCAGACGAAGACATTTTCCATACTGATACTGAAACTTGGGACTTATACTTCGATGGAGCATCCAATTTTCGAGGGTTCGGAGTCGGGATCCTCCTAATTTCACCAAAAGGGGAACATACTCCCATCTCCATCAAGCTGGACTTTGACGTTACCAATAATGCAGCAGAGTACGAAGCATGCATTTACGGGCTACAAGCCGCCGCCAATCTAGGGATTACAAATCTCCGGGTACATGGTGACTCATCCTTGGTCATTAACCAAGCACTTCAAAAATGGAAGACTCGAAATGCTAATCTCGTGGCCTACCAGGCACGAGTAAGGGATCTCGAGAAACAATTCCAAAAGGTAGAGTACATATACCTACCCCGGGAAGAGAATCAGTTTGCAGATGCACTCTCGAAATTGGCGTCTTTACTGAATATTCCCGACCACGTGACCAGTATGCCAATTTGCGTCGAAAGACGGTCCGAGCCGGCATACATTTAAGACATTGAAGACATTGAAATAACCGATCCCGAGCCGTGGTACCAAGCTGTGTTAAAATACCTAACAAACGGAGAATATCCTCCCGGGACGGAAGGTCGAGCTAAGAAAGCCTTACGAAGGCTGGCCACCCAGTTTATCCGTACCGATGACGGGCAACTGTATAAAAAGACGGCACAGGGGGCTCTTCTTCTTTGTGTTGACAAGTATAAAGCTGAAAAGGTTATGGCCGAAGTACATGATGGAGAAAACGGCCCACATATGAATGCCCACATGCTTGTCCGAAAAATCATGAGGCTCGGTTATTACTGGAATACCATGGAAGCCGACTGCCGATCATATGTCAAACATTGTCATAACTGTCAAATCTTGGGCAATGTGCAACATATGCCGTCATCATTGCTTTATACCATGACGTCACCCTGGCCATTCTCAACATGGGGTATCAACATAATCGGGAAAATAAATCCCTCTGGTACCGGTGGGCACTGCTTTATTTTGGTAGCTATCGACTATTTCACCAAATGGGTCGAAGCTGAATCATATCGCATTCTCAATGCCAAGCATGTCGCCAAGTTTATCCAAAACAAGATAATATGTCGATATGGGATTCCGTCTGAATTTATCAGTGATCACGGGACTCATTTCCAAGCCGAGACTGCAGCCCTGCTGACCAAATATAAAATCCAAAGGCATACTTCCTCGCCTTACCGTCCCCAAACAAATGGAGCAGTAGAGGCGGCTAACAAAACAATTGTCACCATACTCAAAAAGATGGTTGATAATTACCGGGACTGGCCCGACAAAATACCTTTTGCCTTATGGGGATACCGAACGTCAATTCGCACCGCAACCGGGGCAACCCAATATTATCTAACCTATGGGATGGAGGCAGTCCAACCAGTTGAGCTGGAGGTACCATCCCTCAGAATTCTGCTAGAAAGTCAAGTACCCGAAGCTGACTGGGTTCGAGCACGATATGACTCGTTGGTTCTACTAGACGAACGACGGTCCCGTGCTCTCAATAATATCCAAATCTACCAGAAGAGGATCCAACGCGCCTTCAACAAGAGGGTAAGGCCCAGGAACATTAAGGAGGGTGATCTAGTCCTTAAGTCTGTTCGAGCTCTACTACCAGTTGACCCGAGGGGAAAATTCAAACCCAATTGGGCTGGGCCATATCTGGTGAAGAAAATCCTATCAGGGGGATCAGTGATGCTGACGGACCTAGACGGGAATGAGTTTGTCAACCCAACCAACTTGGACCAGCTGAAGCGTTACTACCCTTAGCCATTTCTCAATGTCATTAGCAAATTTTATCAAAATCATTTTTTTACAAAAAGCAAGTCAATTAGCTAGAATTATTTACTCTACTGTCAAAAAACATCTTGAACCAATAGTCTTGGTGTAATTCGAGATTGCAAGTTTCCTAAGCCTGAACTACGTTTGGTTTGATTCTGCTAATCGCGGATACGTAGGCAACCCCTCAAAAGGGTACAACCAATGCAATCAAGAAAAGACAGGAACGGTTTTATAATAAACTTCTTTTATTAATTCCAAAAAAAAATTCCGATAAACTCAGGAAATTACAAAAAGTGCAGGAATTCAAAAATACAAAAAGCACACGACAAAAAATAATAATAATACTTAAATAATAAAAAAGCTCAAGGACTCGGCACTTAGGGCATCTTGCCCTTCCCCTTGTCCTTAGCCTCCTTAGCCGTCCACTGGCGACGACGCGGAGGGGAGCGTTCCCGAATCACCACAGGAACCTCTCTAGCTCGGGCTCGAGTGTTTGAGCCCGACTCCTCTATCACATCTATAGGCCCAAGTCGGGCCCTCACGGGCTCAGGGAGCCGGTCACGCGGACCTAGTCGGTCCCGGACCGCCAGCCTTGGCCCAAGTCGTCGTTCCAAGTCAGTTTGTCCCCGTGTGCTGCTAGAACCGACTTCCTTAGATCGAGTCTTAGTTTGTGACTTAAGACCCGATTCTCCCCGGACTATGGCTTCAGGAATATATTCCCCGGTGAAAAAGTCCCTGTTGTCCTTCGCCGACTCGCGATGAACCAATTCAAAGGCCTCCTCAAGCTTCAGGGCCTTTCGAGCTTCCTCGGACTCCTTAGAAGTCCATTTCTAATAAGCCCGTGACACCCAAGCGGATTGGCAAGGGCTGGGTATAGTCCATGTAGGACGAGTAAACCATCTCTGCAACCAGGTGTCGCACATAGCGTCCGTCAATTGGAGCGAGACGCTGATAATGGCTTCAGTCTCAGGGATGCGCTGAGACGAACCGAACTGTCTTAGGAGACGATCCGGATAAATGTGAACTGTCCAGTCAAGGGAGAAGATCACCAGGTAGCGAGCTTGGTCCCTCTTGGCCAATCCGGTCAAGTTCGAAAGAAACCACCAAGCAACGGTCCACCTGATCAAGGGACCCCCGTGGAACACCAGCTCCTCGTCCCAGTAAGCTCGATCTATCCGATGACTCGAGCTTATCTTTCGCCTTCGAGAGCTAATATGACTGCTCCGATAATTGGGAATGCTCGGAGGGGTCTCTATGATCGATAACCGCTCTGACAGCCATATCTGAAAAGAATGCACAAATTTTATAAGCAACGGAATGGTTCGCCAGGGTCCACTCGATCGAGTGCAGCAGATGACTCGATCGAGTTAGCCCTCTGAAAACTGGCAGTAGCTCGATATGAGTGTCACTCGATCGAGTGACAGGTCCACTCGATCGAGTGACTTACGGACACCAGAAAAATCGCACGAAAAAAAAAATCGAGGTGCATACTTGCAGAATACGGGTACTCCCCGTCAGCGATCGAGTTGGGTCAAGCCGCATGGCGTCCAGACCCATGATGATTTCTCCAGTGGCTAGCCAAGCAGGGCTATGACCAGTCTCCATCTGGTCAACCACTCCAATCAGCCTGATTTGACCCCTGCATGAGTCAAGCTCCATCAAGCCCTCGAAGACATAGCAATGCAGCATGCAAAAGGCGAATGCCCGACGCCTGTGAGCAGGGGTGGCCCTCACGTCCCGGGGATTCATGAACTTGTCAGCCAAGTCAAACAGGGAAACAGTATCTCCTGCACCATCCGATTTGCCTCAGCATGAGACAAACCCAAAAACTCCCTTAATCTCCTCCTTGGATCCGGGTAGAACGGGGGAATAGTTGGCTGAACAGCAAGGCCCCAACCGCCTATGGCCGCAACCTCCTCGGGTAAAGGACACATTTCTCCCCGTGGGAACGCGAATATGTGATGGGTGGTGTCCCAAAACGACAAGCATGCATTCAGGAAATGCGAGTCAACTATTAGACGCTGGAAAGGGAATAAATTGACAATTCCCATCTGGGTCAGTCGGACTTTCTCCTCATCCCGAAAGTATTGGGACCAGGCGAGAAGCATAGCCGTCAAATGGTCGATACCCATAGCGGAGATTTCTAACTTTCTTGAAAGTCTAAAAGATTTTGAGAAGGAAAAGAAGATTTTGAGTTGAGATGCAGAAAACTGAAGCAGGGATTCTCATATTTATAATGAGGAAACCTAACTGAACACCTAACTACTCTGCCTCCTCACCAAACTGGGCCCTATGCGCGCGCAGGCCTGATTTCAAACTAGAACCCAGAATAGGAATCAAGTCGTCCCGAGCTTTCCTAAGAGTCTCCAAAAATTTTCCGTGATAAATTTCTTCGCGATAAAAAAAAATTTCTTTTCAAAATTTTGTCCCTTCAAAAAAATTCAAATATTTTTATCTCCCCAGCACGAGTCAGTGTTTTGCCTACGTGTTACATACAAGTTGTTATGTGTCAGCATACAGGTACACTCCCGACTTCAAAAGCAAGTCTCCGCGAAACTATTCAAATTCCCCAACGAAGTCAGCTTTTCCCCGGTATGCTACATCCAAGATATGATGTGTCGGCATACGGGTACACCTACTCCCCAAAAGAGGCAAGCTTTACTCCCCACGGAGCATCATCATCAGCTCAGGTACGACTCAAGGCTTCAAAAGCAAGCCCGTACAGCTCACATATTTCCCCAGCGGAACGCCCAAGGCGGCATTTTCCCGAAATGGTACGGGATGGGCCCACATATAGGCGCGCCCAGGACTTATGCTACAAGTCTGACTCCCCGCGAAGCTATCATCATCAGGACAGGTATGACCCTCTGTTTATGGCTGGCGAGCCCTTCACGCAAGTCCACTGGACTATAAGTGACCCGACCGGAAGTCTACCAGGTCTTAACAGGCTTGGTAGCTACTCTGACTTTCGCCTTGTCCAAGCCTCAGTCAGAGTAGGGGCTCTGTAGACACCCGCATTTTGACTGCCACGTGTCTATAGTAGTCTCCGAAAAAAACACCCGATGATGATCGGACGCAAACGTGACTTGGTATACTCGGACTTGGACTCGAAACCAATAATATCCGACATGGACTTTTAGCGGAGTAAAAATCTCACAAAACAGACCTCAAATTCAGGCCCAGTGGGTCGTTCCGAGCAAAAAGAGACTAATTTGGGCCAAAACCGACACCAAAGATAAATCCCGTCTTTTGGCGACCGGGTCAAAACCCGGTCAAAGACGAAACCGTCTCATAAATCAGCCAAGTTCAGTTGGCGCACAAAATAAAATTCAAAAAATCAATCACAACAACAAGATCAATTCTTTCCTTATTTGTCTCACCCGTTTGACCCACTCGATCGAGTGGATTGACCCCACTCGATCGAGTGGAGCCTTTTGAACCCGGGTTTGGCCCGTTTGCGAAGGCACTCGATCGAGTGCACTAGGGCCACTCGATCGAGTGCCCTTATGTCGAGGGAAAAGCCTATAAATACCGCTTCACCCCCATGCATTTCACAACTTTTTTTTCAGAACTTTTACCCTACACTTTTCACCCTAAACACCCTATACACTCTATACTCCAACCCTAAGCCATACTAGCCACAAAACCGAGCCTTGTCCCTCGATAAACCGACGCAACACACACACACACCACAACTCGCGTACATACTCGATACTCCGGCGTCCCGTCCTATTCACGAGTCCATTTCCGAGGCCTATACCTAGCATGTATGTTGAGGGTGTCCAAAACCCCATTTCGATCCCTTCTATCTCGTTTCTTTGTCGTTTATTCTATCGTATTTTTGTTTAGTAATCGTAATCATAGTAACACTAACACTAACCTTTTTTATACTTTTTTTTGCATTTTCATTTTTGTATCATCTTTTATTACTAATATTGTTATTATACCGGTATACGTAAACTAGTATCAAAATCCGGTTTTAAATCCGTTTGACTACGATGTTTGCCTAAAATCCGTCTAATCCCTTTACGAGCAACAATGGAGGTGGAGCCCTTTCGAGGAGCCCCGCCCCAACGTACTCAAGGGCGTGACGCGATAGCAAACGGTCGTAGTTGAACGTATTTAATCCCATTTCCATAATTAATGCGGAACCCATTGACACGAAAACCGGCATCACATGACTCGAAAGAGTTAGTTCCGATGTCGTGACGTAGAGGGATGCATTTCGTCACTAATTCAAATTTTCTAGCATAACGATAAGCATTTTTATAAAACTCCGATAACGGTATTATAAACGTTCGTACACGATTATAGTACCGGAGGTCGAGTTAAATACAAATCGTGCGATGTTTGTATTTGGTTCGACCGATCATCGATTTCAAATCATAAAACGAAACGAATTATCATTCGTACAGGGTCTACTCGACCGAGTACATATGCTACTCGATCGAGTAGCACCCATAAAAATGGGCAGTAGCCACGTAAAAGGTGCACTCGACCGAGTCACACCACGACTCGGTCGAGTGGGTCCTGTAACCCAAAAATCCGAGGGGTTTGACACACGTTTCAAGCCCCGTCTTTTATCGACTTTAGTCATCACGTGTAAAGACTATCACGTGATCTTCCTATTTTCAAAACCACGCACATCACGACACGTAGCACGACTTTGATCAACTTTTGACGTGATAAGTCGGGACAAGACTACGGGATATGAGATCGGGCTAGCAATATGCCACAGTCTCATATTTCCGTCCTTCGTTTAGTACACAACATAATGTGTATTCAATCGGGGTAGTCCATTCACCTATTTCGCGGTCTAGTTTACATACGGGTCCGTCCCTATCATTATATCGCGTTATTTTTATTTTGTTTATTATTTTTACGTAATGTTGTATTGTGAATTCCGGTTTGTATTTCCGCCCGTGTAACTTGTACGTTATTTTATTACATTTCGAGTTTTATTTATTTACTTGCTTTATTGCTTTATAAATGAACCTCGCATGCTAAATCATTTCGACAAATAAATAGATGCATTAAATGACGTAGTTAACGCAAATTCACATGCTTAGCCCGAAAACGTTGTTTGCATATCATTTAATTGTTTTACTAGCGCGCGTACACGAACACGAACGGTGTCTTAGTAGAGGCCGCCATGTGCGGGCGGGGTTGGGTGTCCTTAGTGGGCTTCCCAACACGTACCCTCACCCCTTACTCAGAACCTTTGGTTTCCGGATGTCCGAAACCCTTGGCACACGAGAGTCATTTTATATACGAAAGCCGGTGTAAACGGTATCGATATAACAATGCAAAATGACGAGCCCCATGAACTCTGAAATCGAAGTGGGCTTACTTTGTGTGTAGCCCATGACGACATAGAGTGGGCTCGTATGGTTCCGAATAACCACAAAATTCGGTGGCGACTCCATTTTGACTTAAATTTCGAACCCGAGAACAATCTTACCACGAGATTCATTCGCCTACCCAAACCCGCGCTTCGCCGCGTCGGGGTGGACCTTCGTCATGTCCACACTACTACTACTACTACTACTACTACTACTACTACTAAGAATCCTCTAAAACTACTTCTACTCCTAAATGCTCACTCAAGGCACACAGAGGCACAAAACCCTAGGGTGAGTATTTATACTAGTCTTAATGGGTTGCCCAAATCCAATTTCTCTTCATTTTAGCTAGACATCACCCTTTGCATCTTCAAGGGGTGAAACTTTGCCCCGCGGCTTGACATAATAATCCCACCGAGTGAAATTTCACCCTGTGAGATTTTCTTCATTTTTTTGCGTTTTCGGCTCGGTTTCTCCATCGGGCGAAACTTCACCCGGTGGGCGAAATTTCGCCCGGTGGAGAGTGTCATGAAAATCTTCGGGGGTGGAAAAATGTCTTCGGGCGAAACTTCGCCCGGTGGTGACTCACCGGGCAAAACTTCACCCGGTGATCTTTCGACTCTTTTCCGGTCTCTTTCTTTGTTGGTCAATTGGATAACTTGAACTTTCAGTTGTGTGCTTTGCTTTTCGGACCGTGTCTCTCTCTTTTGTGCTCATGGAAGCTCGGATACGTTTTCGGTCGAAAATCCTATCAAAATAGACAGAAAACTATCAAAAACACGTAAAATGCAAAAGAGAGACACTAATGCGAGAATTACGCAAAATACGGCGATAATCGCACTCTATTCTCGCAAAACGGAGGAAAAACGGGTCTAAATGGGAGGAAAAACGGGTCTAAATGGGAGGGAAAACGGTCCAAATTTGACACACAACACCAATCTATCTTTACCTATGTCATGAGTGTTTTTTATAAGGAGCTCCGCTCTATGATTTCTAAGTTTTGGTAGGGGTCGGATGATGGGAAGAGGAAGTTGTCGTGGTTAGCTTGGGAGAAGCTCCGCATTATTAAAGCGATTGGAGGGCTTTGCTTTTGTGATTTTAAGAAGTTTAACATGGCTTTTCTGGGTAAACAAGCATGACGTTTCACCACGGATACGAATAGCTTACTTGCTCGGCTGCTACGGGCTAAGTATTATAAGAATGAGTCCTTCTTGCAATCAGAATTGGGTCATAATCCGAGCTACACTTGAAAGTGGATTTGGGAGGCGCGAAAAGTGATTTTATTACAAGGGGCTAGGAGATTGATTGGGAATAAGCTTGGGACGAGGGTGTGGTATGATCTGTGGTTACCTGGTGATAATTTGATGCAGGTGCTCTCTCAATGTATTGATGGTAGGACAGGGTGGTTGGTGGCTGATCTTAATAGAAGTGACAGTTCGTGGGATGTTACGAAGATTCTGGCCAATTTTTTGCCTTTTGAGCAAGAGATTATTTTTGGATATTCGATTGTGTTCCCGACGTGTCAAGGATACGTGGTATTGGGATATGGAGAAGGATGACATCTACAAGGTCAAGTCTGCATATAGGCTTCTCACGGCGAATATGGAGGTTGATCATGGACCGTCTGACTTTACCCGCGAGCGATGGATTTGGACACGGATCTGGCAAGCGAGTGTGCTCCCCCATATTAAGTTGTTTTCCTGGCAGTTATGTTCTGATGCGCTCCCCACTAAAGGTAATATAGCTCATCGCATCTCTTCTTTTGAAGATACTTGTTTGGTTTGCTGCTATGAGGTGGAGATTATCTCCACCTCGTAAAAGGGTGTGGATGAGGATTTAGGGTTTGGGATAGGTTGGGGTGGATGTAAAAAAAAAAGAACGGGCATGAGTGGGTGAGGGAGTGGGTGGAGGATGTGTGGAGGGAGTTGAAGGATGGCGAGTAATGGAAGGTTATCGTGGGGTGCTGAGCAATGTGGGAAGGTGGAACAAATGGGTTGTTGAGGGGAAGAGAGTGAGTGTAGATGATGTGTTGACTAGGACACATGATCTCATTGCGGAGATGGAGACAGTGGAGGATGTTACAAGAGGTGGAGGCGGCCAAAGGTGGCAGGCCCCACCTGCGGAATCGATCAAAATCAACTGTGATCCAGGACTATGGGGAGGAGGGGTGAGTGTAGGTATTGTGGGACAAGGTGGAGGGAGCATGTTGTGGAAGATGAGTGTTGGGAGACTCAGAACAACAAAGGCTAGTGCAGCGGAATCGGAGGTCATTCTTGAAGGCATGAAGAAAGCTTGGAGACGAGGATACATGCATGTTATAGTGGGGACTGGAGAGTGATTGCAAGATCGTCATTGGTCACTTACGGAAGGCAAGCAAGGGAAGAAGTGACATGTTTCTTATTTTAGATGAAATTCTTGCGTTTGGCTGTAATTTTAATAGTATCAGCTGATCTTTTGTTTCACCTCAATGTAATTGTGCTGCTCATGAGCTTGCTAAAGCTATGGCTCTTTCTGTTGGTAAGCGAGTTTGGGAGAATGACGGCCTGACGAACGTCCAAACTGCTATTTTTGATGATATTAATGCGATAGTCTAATCTCGATTATTTTAGGGTTTTCTAAAATAAACAAATAAATTGAAATGCATAAAACCAAAGAAAATCGTCTTGCACTCAAATCTTCACCAAAATCACTCAAATTTCTTCTTAAACCCTTAATCATCACAAACTTAAGTTTCATGCGATTAATTCACTACAAGAACTACTTTATTTGTAAATTTACTCTTCTGTGTCAGTCAATTGCACTACAAAAAAAAAGAGGCAGCGTCCAGCCACAGTCGCCATTTTCACTCAGGAGACCAACATCGGTCTCAAGATGGGGGTCGACCCGGTTGGTTGCTTTTTAAGAAAGCGGGCGACCCCAGGGGCGACCGCTTCCAAGCGACAGAAGTTGGTGCGTGACCACATCAGGCGACCGACGATCTCCTTCAGGAAGACCGCCAGGTAGTCACCCCATCTTTAACATGGCGACTGCTGTCGGTCGCCCGACACCCCTGAATGGCGACTTTTGTTGGTCGCCATATGGTTCCCCAACAAGCCAATTATCAGCCTCATAGGTGACCGCTATTGGTCGCCGAAGATGCTACTACATACCAAACCGGAGATATTTGTTTCATTGCTAGCCAAATCTACACAAAACAAACAACACAAATACGACAATATTAGATCAATGTCACTTGTCAACGTACACATTCCAAGCACCTTAAGTAATCGTCAACAGGCACTGTCCAATCCACACTTCTTCGTGTGTCAACAAAGATAGCATCATATAAAAAATGAATTCATTTTTCAAATTAGGTTTGTTTAGAGAAACGAAAATCCAACAATTCTAATTCAAGACAAGTTCAGATTTCTTTAACAAATAAGCTAGCTAACAGGCAGTTAAGCTAGCACTAGCACTAGCTCCATTATCACCCCTGTTGAAGGGGTCTCTAGGGTCAGGAGGACGGGAAAAGAATACAGGGTTGCAGGAGGCGAAGTAAGTCTCCATGCGATCAAGATCTTTGCGTATCTTCCTAGTTTCATTACTTTAGCGCCTCACCTCTTCTCTAAGTGCATCCTCCCTTTTGAGGGCAGCCACCTTTTCTTCCTTTAATTGTGACCCCAGTTGAGCCACAACAGATGGTATATACTCGCTCTCGTCAGGCATTAATACCCTTGCGGATTGCTCTGGCAAATGGAACATCCCTAAACTCCGTCAATTTCACAATGATGATTGGGTCCATAAGATCCTGAGCTGTCAGCTCCCGACCACTGAATGCTTCGACCATTTCTACTGGACCCAAACACCCTCTGGTGAGTATACTTCAAAAAGTGGAACAAGCTGGCTTTTGACTTGCTTATTCTCAATAAGCTCTCAAATCATTTGCCAAATGCTAAGATTAAGGATTTTTGTAGGAAAAGGCTATGAAAGCTGAGAGGTCCGACCAAGCTTAGAACTTCCATATGGAAAATTGTCAACGATGCTCTTCCTGTGACCTGTGGGGTCTGAATTTTCTAAAGAGAGGTCTCTCGGATAACCACTCTTGCTTCTTATGTAATGATGGTAATTGCATTGAAACCACTAGTCATATCTTTCGAGATTGTCTTTTTTCGTCAAAAGTTTTGAGTGGGAGTGATTTGGGTATCCGATCAACTGTTAATTCTCATGTCAACTTTAAAGAATGGTTGGTTGACTAGATTAATTATTTTGCCAAATTTGATCTGGATCAATCACGAATTCTCTCCTTCATCATAGTTTTGTGGGTGACCTGGATTACAAGAAATTCTTCAAAATTTCAAGGTACCTCACCTATGGACATGCCATTATGAACTTAGTGCGGTCACAACTAACGCTTTTTACACGAAAGGAGGATGACTATGATTTTCGAGGCAACCCTTTCACATCTTAGACCGAGTGTGACCACTCCCTAGTGTCGAACATTAAAAAAGGCCATAAGTTAGCTATTATTGGATCTCTTAAATGCTGCTCAAAATTAATATCTTTGTTGATGCCGCCCGGAAAGATTACAATAAAGCTACAGCTAGGTGGCTCTCTCTCCAAATGGTATTTGTCTAGGTGAAGGAGGTATGAAGATCATGGCTGCTTCACCGTTACAAGCAGAAGCCTTGGCACTCTACGAAGCAACCTCATGAGCCATGAAATGAATTTCCTTCACATTGTTTTATCTTTTGACTGTTTGCAGTTGGTAATACAGGTTGGAAGCGGTTTGGAGACTTCGCCCATGAGGCCATGATTGTTCGAACTTTGGGCAATTTCTCTTTACTTTCTTAGTCCTTTCATGGTATGTCCATTTCCTATGTACCTAGGGCACTAAACAAAGAAGTACATGGAGTTGCCTCGATGGGTCTTCAGATTTAGTGATATTTTTCTTGGTTGGCAAAAAAATGAAGCAAATATATATCAGAATACATTTTTTATAGAATACTGAAAGGCAATATATATAGATAGGCATCTGTCATCCATATAAAACCAGCCTCAAACCTGTCTTTGACGTCAAGAAACAAGAATTGAACTCCGTATGGGCTCGAACCCACAATTTACATACACAAGACACACAGATTACAGATTACACAAGAAAAACATTCCACACTGACATGCTACATTCTGCTGACGAGCTGCACTAAGTATTCAGCTTAAAGAGGTCCAATTAATCACAAAAGCCATGAATTTTCCACCTTCCCCGCAGTTAATGAAATAATATAATCACCTTCGCCACTCTTGGGTTGTTGACTTTCCTGACAAAGCAAATTGCAAGTTCTTGTTACAAAGCAAACACAGCATAGTTCACAGATGTTCTGCTAGAATTTTCTAATCATGTACTCTGTAGCAGTTTAAAGGAAAACAGAGATTCATCAAGGCAGGAGAGCAGGACATCCACTTACCAGAGAGAGGCATCGTCAAGATCCTCTCTCGTGCTAAGTTGCAAACCACGAGAACAAGGAGCTGACAACAGGTATATTGGCAATGCATGAATCTCAATTTCGGACACGGGTTATATAGACTGCTCTTTTAAATCACACAAACTTAAATCTTTACATGGTTTGCCATTTTGTGGATAATAAATTAATAATTACAAACATCATCATTACCCAAATTCCTTTGGCTCGTTTTATGACGAGATAAGGAGGTTAAATGTATGCACTATGCAGCCGTACTCCCATATTAAAAACATAAGAGAGGATGCTTTCGGGATAGCCTGTAATGAAACTTGCGTTGAAAGTTGCATTAACCAACTGCTACTTCGCAAGTGCACAGTATAAACAGCACAACCAATTAATGAGTGACTAGTACAGATCCCATGCAATTGCATGATTAATTTAAAAATAAGTCTATAAATGAACAAATAAATAAATAATTAAAATATTTATAATTATTAACAAAATTGTGAAAATGAATACTACTCCCTCCGATTCTTTAGATTCGCAACGTTTACTATTTGCACAAATAATAAGGTTGTGAGTGGAGATGGTGGGTCTCACCAATAAAGTAAAAATCTTACACAAACAAAACCCTACCTATTATAGAAATGTTGCAAACCTAATGAATTTACCAAATATGGAATATGTTGCGAATCTAAATAATCGGAGGGAGTATATTATTAGCATTAGTATTACATGAAGAGATTAAAAATGAAAGGAAAACACTTGTAATTGATATAATTGAATAATTGATGGATATATACACAACTCCTAAAGTAAACTACGTATAATAATCTCTTATATACTAATTGAGAAACCAATGTAGAAGTCCTAGGACATGTGTCGCAACATGATGCAAAAGTTTCCCGCTCAAACGATTGTCGATTAATTTAGGAAACTAGCAAAGTATTGAATAATTCAACCCATGATTTAGGAATAATTTGTCATAAATTTTATGATGGAAATTTGCCAGCATATTTCCTTCCTAAAATCCAGTAAAAAAATCATACGGAATATAATAATAATCAAAATCCAAAATTGTGAATCTTTTCGTATTAATCTTTAAGAATAATTTGCTAAAACAAAAAAAAAATTAATTTACTCAGCCTTTAAATAAAAAAAAATTAATGTATCATCTAAAATTTATTTCAATATTTTATTTCAATAGACGACTAAAAAATTAAAATGAATTGGTATGTTATATTAAAATTTATCTGTATCGATAATATATATCTGATCACCTACCTAAGCCGTGCATTTGCACGGGGCCTAAACTAGTATTTAAATAAAAGTTGCACAATTTTTTTTCCTTTTTTTCCAATTTTTGTTACTTATCATAAAACTAATTAATATAATTACAATTTTAATAAAAACGGAGTTTAATCATTGATTGTTTCCTTTAACTATTTATTTCCATAATTGCAAAAATAGAGTTTTGGAGGGAAAACTTTTAATGAGAGAATGACACATAAACTTGAGTTATTGTTTTAGTATATACAATAATAAATAGAGGAAGGATTTTATAAATATGAGTTAATTACTTATTGTTTCCTTAACTATTTGTTTCCATAATTGCAAAAATAAAGTTTGGAGGGAAAACTTATGAGAGAATAACACATGAGCTTGTGTTATTCTCTTTAGTATTTAGAGGATTTTGCAACAAAACGGATAGATAAACCATTTCAAGTTCTCAACCAAAACCTTAAGGGGATGGCAGGCACAACTAATATATTTATATGCGATTATGCCCCCTCTCTTTGAATGCCCATAGGGCTTGAAGAGCGGGTAATGCTCCTATCCCGTAAACAGTGGTAATCAATCATACATAATCAACGAGACCATTAGAAGAAGCACACAATAAGTAAAGAGCTTACCATTTCCATCTCTAGAAGACAGCAAAGATTTATCACTTTTATTTCCCCCTTTTCCACTGCCTTGAAGTATTTTCAGTGTCCTTGGCGAACCAGAGCCAACTTTTCCATTAGCTGGAGAAGGTAACGAATGACGACGCAGGACGTTGTGCTTCTCACCTGAATCTTGGCCAAGTCTAGGAGAACCTTCTCCTCTCAACTTTGCCTTCGCAGATTGAGTTGCTTGCATATAGCTTGGAAGCTTCTTAGCATTCTGCAAGCCATCGTCTACATGATCCTGCTTTGCAGGTAATGAAGCTCTTCGACTAGATTTCTGGTTTTCGCTTGGCTTTGATTCTACTGCCTTCTTTAACTCGCCATTCAGCACAGGAGCATTTTCATCTTTCTCATTGCTATCAAAAGACTCTGATTTAACCTTGGTAATCTCCTCATCAAAAATCTCCATTGACTGGCTAGTTTCTTTTGGACCCTCGTCAATTTCCTGCTCATTTCCTTCGGGAACAGATATCACCTCTTCCTTCAAATTAAAAACAGTTTCTTCCATCATACTCTCAACTGCTTTCACCTTTACCTCATCTAGAATTGGACCATCCTGAACACCCGAGGTAATTGCTTTCGCTTGGCTACAAGGAGGCTGTTCATTTTCTTTAGGAGCAGATATCATCTCTTCCTTCAAACTAAAAACAGTTTCTTCCTTCATCTCAGTTGGTTTTACTTTTACCTCAGGACTTGGATCGTCCTGAATGCGCGAGGTAATTGTAGTCGCTTGGCTATGGGTAGGCCCTTCATTTAATTCTGCTGGAGTAGGGCTTTCAGTTACAGGATCCTGAACCTTTCTCAGACTACGTTTGACCTTCTCAAGCTCACTCTGTGGATTTTCTTGGACGTGATCTGCTGGATGGCTAGATACTTTCCTTGGATTGCGCCGTGGTCTCTCCAATTCAGAGGATGACTGCGCTGACGTGTTATTCAAAAGGGAAGCAACTTTTCGGACACTACGTTTTGGCTTGACAATTTCACCTTCGACCGCTTGTGAGTTTCCGTACCTTTTCTGGACTTTCGAATTAGTGGCTTTCTTTGGTGGAGATACTGGTTTCCATGGACAGGATGCAGACCATCTTTCCAGCCATGTTTGGATAGAATTTGAATCTGTTTCATCATATTGGACTCGAAGAGGCATCCCTTCAGGTGATGGAGCTAAAAGCTATTTTGTCAATAAGAGGTCAGTAAGGAAATCAAATGTAACAGTTCAAACGATAATGTACTGAAATCCTAAAAACAAGTTGTGACATTGCAAAAAATAGCTTAGCAAAAACAAATTTCAATATAGTACTATGTTGAATGCATTTAAGTTCAATAAGGTATATTCTATCATCAATTTTTATACACTCAAATATTTGATGGGATTGTACAGAAATACTTGAAAGTATGATGAGTGAAATAGCAGATGACTGACACAATTGTGAAAACAATTATCCCTATGAGTCGAGTCACCTAGAAACAACCTCAATGTTATGCACTACATACACACACGGACACGGTTGCCCTTATCCTATTAAATGAATCGGTCTGAAGAATTGATAATGTGAAGTGAACAATTACATTACGTACAGTTTGCCTATATATACGAGTCACAAGAAATAAAAGTATAACCTAAAACTACTCCGTAGTGTTGATATAACAAAGAGATACTCCGTATGAGATAAAATAATAAGCTCATGGAAGATCCGTATGCATGATCTTCTTGGAGACTATTGCATTATTTTCTACATATCACCCCTACTGGTAATCTTCATTCAAATTTTCATCTATCAGAAACAGTTGCGAGTTAGATTTTTCATAGACATGTGTGTGGCTCTTTCAAGGACACAAGTCCAGCAAAATATTCGTGAAATTGTTGCAACTGCATTGGACTTATTGCTCAAGTAAGTCCAGTAATGGAGGTCATTTGGCAGTAGAATAATGTTCCAAAGGGCAAATCAGGGTCGCAGACAGGTTTTTAATACAGGGGAAGGTTATATTAGGATGGAAAATGCTATGAAAAATAGGTCTAATTTGTAAGTTATGTCCATTGAAATGGATATCCAAGTTATGACTCTACTGAGTACTTGCATGCTCACTCTCAGGTCGTCCAAAGCAAACAAAATGATCACACAATTTTAGAAGGAATATCTCTTAAACTTACTTTCCTGACATAGGCATTCTCGGTCAAGATTGCATTGCCAGTAGACACGACATCCCCGTGCACATCCTGAAAGTAAGCAATATTAGTTGGAAGAAACATCACTAAGAAATGTGTAAACAATATCCCCGTGCACATCCTGAAGTAATAAATGTATTATCAAGTAAGTGTGTGAGACGGATCCCAGCTTAAGTGAAGAGTAAACACACTAACTAAAGCAGTCAATGTCAACAATTTGGTGCCTGCTAATAGAACATATTACAGTTATCTTCTAATACATTATATTTAAGCGATCATTTAACAGGGCCGCTGAAAAGAGCTTGCAGCACGCGGTTTAATCTGCAGAAAAACGGATTAACTCAAGGGGAAGGCCGAAGGCCTTTCTTAGGCATGAAAAGTGTAAAAATCATACCCAGAAATTGGATGCCATTCATCCTGAGAGACTTATAATCAGATTGAATCATGAAGAGTCAGCCCCATGTACAAGAACTCGTATTAAAACACCTAGAAAAGATGGTAAAACTGAACTGACGATCTTACCACAAATTACAAATTACCTGAGGATTCAAAATGCAGACTCTTTGCAGTTCAATCCCTGCATCAGAACATCGAATTCTTGACCCACGTACAAGTGCTTGAAGCTTGACAATGCCTATAACACAGTACAAGGTTGCCACAGCTTGTCTTCTCACCAAGTGTCCCCGAATAAGAGCCTGAAGCCTAATAATGCCTTTCAGGGCCTTGAATGCGCGTCGAGCCTTCACAGAATAATTTATGAAAAATGAGTAGAAGTTACCGGTGGTAGAAATATTTTCTTCGACATAGTTATGACTTAGCATGTGATTAGCATGTGAACAATAATGTAATCCCTGATACATGCATGAGAAACGACAAAATCAAGAAGAAAGTCTGAAGAAACCCATTTATTTACTTCAGTAAAGACAATTACATAGCATGTTTTAAATATTCTTGTGTCAAACTACTCCCTCCATTAATTTGGAATCACCAAATATTTAATTTGAAATCAATTCACTACATTTTCTTTTACATACAGTGTAACTCAAAAAGTTATCATGTGAGTATGGCCTCATTTTTCTCACATATCTCCTAAAACGTTGGTATAAAAACAATGTACTGAATCCAAGTGAACGGAGGGAGCCAATTCACCACGAAGCAATCTAAAAATTTCTCAAAAAAACAAACTACAGAAGATAGCACAAGTGTGCAAGTAAGCTGGAAAGATATTTGAGGAGCCACTAAGTGACACAATGAGATAATTTCAGGAGTATGTTTATTAGAGCATCATAACTTACCAAATAACCCCTAAAAGCAGCTTGTGTCTTTGTTACAGCCTTTTCCTGGGCTATCCTCTCCGTATTAGTTGAGGTATCTAGTTGAGATATTTCTTTATCCTGCTGAGGAGAAGCATCCCTCAACATGGAATTTGAGTTCTGCTCATCTACATGAATTGCACTGAGTCCACCACCAGGTACTTCCTGACTGTTATCATGCACAGGTGCTGGTATTTCTTGATCCTGCGGAATAGACGAAGAATCTTTATACACAGAACTTGACTTCTGCTCATCTACATGAATTGCGCCGAGTCCACCACCAGAAATTTCCTGACTGTTATCATCCACACTAGCTTCAGGAGCCATAACGCGAACACGCACCTCTTTCCCATTCGCACGTTTCTTTCACAATGTGAAGAGAAAATAAGAGCATAAAATAAACATGATTAAATATTTCTCATTCAGCTAAGGTCTAATATCAGGCAAAACAAGCACCACATGTATAGGTCTGTATCCATTTCTCTAGAGATTATAATACGGATGTACTAGTGCAGTAACAGCCAGGAAACTATTGGATTACTTGCCTAAAACTTCGTTAGAAAATATGAAAATTGAACAAAAGATGGAAGAGAAAAGAAAAGAATTAGTATTTTTAAAGGTTTGTTTGGATGGAGGGATTTAAGGGGTTGGAGAAAGGATGCAAGGATATAAATTCCCTTGTTGGGAGAGTAGAGTTGGAGAGAAATAAAGAAATGGAGGTAACCATCTCTGCTTCCTTCCAACATAAGAAAGAAGTAGGAGGAAATTGTCCTTCACGCTTCTTCCCTTCCTTCCACTGATCAATTTGTTAGATTTTACTGGAAGGAACTTTTTTAACTGTCAAAGAGCTCATTCTTTACACTATGTACAAGAATCAGGGAAAGTAAAGTATTGTCACAGAAAAGACAACAACAACCAAATACAACATACACAACACCACGAAAGAATCTAAAGGCGAAAGACAAAAAACAAAACATGCGATTCTAAGTGACCAAGTTGTGACGGAGCATCCCAACCGCAACAAAGTGTAGGAAAATGTTACTTCTGCACATCAAATCAGGACACCACAGCTGTAATATTTTCTCTATCAGTATGTATAATTGCCTGTTTTGGAGCTCAAACTATCTTGGCCATCTATCAGACTTCCACGGAGGTGTTGTCATATAACAACCAAAATAAAGCCTAATTCCAAGCATTCAACTTCAAAGGTTTTTTATGTCATAATCTCAGTCCTCTTGAAGCTTCCCACGAGTCAAAAAAGCTCGTGTAAAAGCTGAGCAACATTACATAAATTCTCATCAATTAGGCTTAAAAGAAGTACAGTAGGAGTTAACTTTAGGGTGTGTTTTAGAATTACTCAGTAGATACAAAAAGAGAGAAGGGGGAGGGTGGGAAAGAGATGGGAAATTGACCGAATAAGTTCTCTTCAATTTTATCAATATGTTAGATATAAAATTTGAGGCATCCATTTTCTCTCCCCTTCGGCCCTTCCAAATTCCTCGATCTCTATTTTACTTGACAAACAAGGGAAATTGGCCCTCGTTCTTTCCCTCTCCTTCCTTCCCCTCAAATCCTTCCATCCAAACATAGGTTTAGTCTCTAGTGTTTTTCGACAAAAACATTACTTGGGCTTCCGCAGATTTGGGGGGAAGGGGAAAATCAGCCTTACCCTTGTGTTATAATCACATATAGGGTGTCTCTTTTTTTAAAAGATAGAAATTACAATAGGGTGAAAGGGCTCAAATTTCCTTACACAAAATGATTATTGTGAATCCAAAGGTAGACAAGAACATGATGAGAACACTCTGGTTTACCACTTTTATTTGTAACAATTGCTACTAGGCATACCCAAATTGGTGGATGTCTTATCAAGTTGTCCATAAGAAAACTTTGACGAAGAAAGAAAAAATGACACTCTTACTAGGGTATATGATAGCCAAAGTCAGAATGAAGTAAGTACCTCCTTGCCCTGAGCAAAGTTAGATTTCGAAGATTTCTTCCCGAAAAGTACATTCTTGATCCACTTTCCTGGTGACTTTCTCATTGTCAAAAGGACGGAACCAGGAATCTTCAGAGAGATTCTGCATTGATATAGAAAATGGTAAACCATTATGTAATAAGCACAGATCATCGAAAATGATGATACAACATTATTCGATAAATTTGAGAACCATGAAGCTATTATCAAGATGGTAACTGAATGAAGTAACAGAAATCACGCAAAACTCCATGAGCTAGGCCATAAATTAATATTTTTAATTCAAGTGAGAGTTGCAACAAGTTCTACATTCGTGAAGGGCGCCTCTATCACCATATCTGAACATATGCATTGTGAAAAAAAAGGGAAAAAAGGCTATTACAAATCTGAAAATAAAGCAGCATAATAGAATGCCATTTTTGCTATAAAAGGAACGCATCTCCAATGCTCAGCATTACAGGGCTTAAAAATTACAAATTTAGCCTATCATTCATAAAGAAAATAAGAGAATATCAACAATGCGCTCAACAGGGGTAAATGAGACCTCTTTCAAAAGCACCTTTTATCTTCATTAACAAATGTGATTTTATCAACTAACCCAGGGCAATGGGGATATTATGCAACAAAAGAAGGCCTTTTCTTCCCACTTCCCACCCGTGGACTATGGCTAGTGAATCTGACACCCCAATCATTCTTCTTTATAAACTTAGTAATTAACCAGGTGGTGTTCTATTCCTAGCTATAGGAATCTCTATAACCTCATTTCAAGTAATACTACGAAAATATAATCTTATCACATGAACGCGTCGTTGCATCTTTCTAACAAAAGCATTCCCCCTCAAATCTAGTGGATCAGTTTATTATTTCATCAAGAATCATTGAACACTCATGTATTCACATACCCTCAACAGTTTTGGCGTGTTAATTTACGTGGGTCTTTGCTCTTAAAGGGTAGCTTTCATCACATATTGCATCCATTTTCTAGGCTAATTCTTAGCTAAAAAAAACTTCTTCAGCTTTGCTCAATTATCTCACACAATAAAAATTCCTACACCAGATATGTATCAGTATCACGTATGTCAAGCGAAGCAGACTGTCTACTCAGCAAATAAATCTCGGGTCAGAATGGAAACCCAATAATGAAACAGTTATTAGCAAATAACTTCCTCGCACACCAAACATGTCATATAAATTGCATCTTGATACTTAAGTGTAGACAGTTGGCAATGTAAAACAACTGAGAAATCCAAGATATCACAAAACAATTAGCCTAAATTTTCATTTCCAAAAGAACAGTCAACCAAAATTCTTGGAAATTTAAGGGACTCACATGACTTTGCCTCGCCAAGGCTGGCCGGCCTATATTCATTGTTCGTCGACATTACCTTGCCATTACAATGACTAACAATCACACGAGATCATAGAAACCTTAAAGCTCACATCTAACCAATCTCAAATAAAAAAATAAAAAAACCCCACTTTCTGGAAAAAATAAAATGACATACCCCATTTACCTACACAACTTTCCTAATTCTCACTCAAAATCTAAGCATCAACAAAAAAAAAGGACGAATCATTCAAACAAATACATCGAATCATAAAGGACAGTTTTCATAAATAAATACGGAGTAATAAATAGCTAAAAAAAAAAAAAAAGTTGAACAGAGTCATAGATCTATAACTTACCAAGCTAATGCAAACCCTAAATCAGGCAAAACGTTTAAATATATTATGGAAATGTAACTGAAGTTAATTCAAGAGAGCATAAAGGGAAAAGGAGAAAGAGAATCACGAGGAAAGAGGTTGGTAGGTACAGTGATTCCTGAAGCTTTACTATGGAAACTGAGAGTCACAGTCACTGCAACTACTATGGAAACTCCTGTCTATTTTGTATTTGGTGCACTGAACTGAACGGTGTAGGATTAGGATGGACTCTCACCGAGGGAACGATCCCATCATCTTAAGTCTTAACCGGTGTCATATCCGTGCTAAATCCGATCCAAAATTTTGATAATCCAAAAAATATTTAAATTTAGATCCAATCTCTCTATCTTATCTTTTGTTTTTTAGAGGTATTTTTGTCCGAATATATCTAACATTTTGATCTTCTATAAATAGAACCTCATAGTGGTTTTTTCTTTTTGCCAAAACCACCTCAAAATTTTCATTTTTTTGTTTAGAGGCGGGCACCAAAACGCGAATTCCGTCAAAAAAAAAAGCAAAAACACGTTAACTTTAACGATTATGTCCTTTTATTCCTCTTTTTTTTTAAACAGATGCGAAGATTTATATTAAATCAATATCCGTCAATGCAAGAATCGCATCCGGAAACGAGTCAACGTACAAAAGATCTTCCTCAATTTCTCGAGTATAATCGAGCTACATGATGTGCCACAACATTACTATCTCGTTTGACATGAGAATATGAGACCACACACTGAATAAAAGATGTTCAATAAGACAGAATATCCATCGCTAAGAGGCCAAACTAATCTCTAGCTTCACGTCCCAATCTCACCGCCTCGACAACAAGTTGTGCATCACTCTCAATGACAATGCTAGCGTACCCATCTCTCAGCCATAGTGAGTCCTAACTCCATAGTCATCCTCTCTGCATACTTCGGATCCCGATGAGCCTTCCTCCATCCACAGCAGACCAGAACTACCCTCCCACTTTCATCTCGCCCCACCACTCCTAGGCCCACTTCCCCATCATCGAACAAAGTTGCATAAGTGTTAATCTTCATAAAACCCACCGGAGGTGCAGACCAAGAAGATCGAGAGCGCTGGCGTATAGTCCGCGTGGTGGTTCTATTTGAAGCTTCTTCTTATATTTGGTGTGTTCCTCCACCGATTGAATCATCGCACTCATAATCACACTGACCGGCGGGAGAGATTCCTCAAAAACACATAAATTCCACACATACCACAATCATGCCTAAGAAACGATTTCGAGCTTCGTTAGCAATATTCGAGAGCATCCAAATGAGACACCTGCAAAAAGAAGAAACATGGGCAACATCCAACAGGTCTACAAACTCACTCGACCTCCAAATATTTTGTACCCAATCGCAATGGAAAAAAAGTATGTATCACTGATTCGGCCTCCATGTTGCAAATGCCGCATGTTGGGTCAGCCAGGCAATGACGAGTAGCCAACTTTGTCTTCACTCCAAGAGAACCGGTACACGCTCATCAAAGAAGGTGGTTAATTTTTGGCATCGTCTTAATCCCTCAAATAGTTGCCCACACCTTATCGCCTTCCATGTTCTCCTCGAGCTGAACTAGCGGGATGGCATCCCACTTTCCAAGCCAATACACTGATTTGACATTGTAATCACCATCCTTACTTGGCCATCAATAGAGATGGTCAACCGGTATTCGTCTACTTAGCGAGATTCACGTAATTGCATGGGCTTCCTCCTGGGTGAACAGATCTCCCCCAAGCCTGTATTCCACGTAGCTATAACCGGGTTGATAAGGTCTGCAACTTCTAAGGAAGGATCGACATCCAGGTTTGGGCGAGGCATTCAGATATGGTACGAGCTCGTGAACGGGTACCGCAAGTGTACGGTACTTGGAATGTTCACGGACTGTACTTCACTCCACCTGCTGCACGTGGAAGCAACTCGACGCAAAGTGAATATGTAGTGTCGACTATGGCTCAATAGAGAGAGCAATTTGAGGAATGAGAGGCGGCTGCAGAAGCAAGAGAGGCTGCTCTTACGGAAGAGGTGAGGCGACAAAATGATGAAACTAGAAAGATGCGCGAAGATCTCTATCGCATGCAATCTTACTTCGCCTCTTGCCGCCCTGGATTCATTCCCCGCGTCCCCCTGACCCTAGAGATCCCTTCAACATGGGTGGGGCTTGGGAGTGGTGCTAGTGGTATCTTCCCGATTAATTGATTTGTTACATAAATTTGAACTTGTCTTAACTTAGAATTGTAGGATTTTCGTTTCTCTGAACAAACCTAATTTGTAAATGAATTTGTATTCATTTATAGTTTATACTACCTCCGGTTTTATATGTTTGCCCCCTTCCATTATAATACTCCTCACATATAATACTTCAATGGGGCAAACATATAAAACCGGAGGGAGTATGATTTAGTTTACTTCGTTGTCACTTGAGGAAGCGTAAAATTGTTTCGTCTTGACGATTACTTGAGGTGTTTGGAATGTGTTGACAAGTGACATTTGATCACGTATTGTCATGTTTGGTTGTTTGTTTGTTTTGTGCAGATTTGACTAATAATGAAACAAAATTCTCCTGTTTGATAGCAACAATTTTGGCGATCGACAGCGGTCGCCTATATGGTCTTTATAAGTAAAATATTGGCGAGCTAGATATTTTCAGATCATATTTGGCGACCGAGATCGATCGTCCGCTTTCCAAAAATGAGACCAACCAGGTCGACCACAAGCTGACGATCGATCTCGGTTGCCATTTCCAATTTGGCGACCAATGTCGGACGCTAGGCCATTAGCGGTCACTCGCCTTCTTATTTTTTGTAGTGATGGAGGCCCAATCTCCGGCGAGAAGGTAGGGAGACACGGGTAGGAGTAGGGAGGACGGTGGCGGCAGTAGCTATAAGTTGATTGTTTAGGGTTTTTTCTTTTAAGGGAGAACGAAACACTTCCGCTTCTCGTCGTCGGCGATTTAGTTAAAATCGTCGACAATTTTATATAATTTACCTATTTTACCCTTTACTCCCTTTTCCTTCCTTAACTAAACAAAATAAAAATTAACTTAGTGCATCTCTATCCGATCAAAACAAAAAGGATCAACTTCCTTTCCCTTCATTAAGTTTTCAGAAACCCTTGCTTAACCCAGCTAAACCCGACATCAACACCAGCAACCCCTATTTTCCCGCCAATTGAAGTAATACTATCAACCATCAAGCATCCGCAACAATTTCCCGTCAATTGAAGTAGGTAATAGCATCAAATGTCAATTTGAAAGACTACGCCTGAGCATAGACGTTAAAACTCGAAGTCTACGCCTGGGCATAGCCATAAAAGTTGAAAAACTACGCCTAAGCATAGACGTAAAAACACGAAGTCTACGCTTGGGGCGTAGCCGTGAAAGTTGAAAGACTACGCTTGAGCATATACGTTAAAATACGAAGTCTACGCCTGGGCGTAGCCGTTAAAGTTGAAAGACTACGCCTGGGCATAGACGTTAAAACTCGAAGTCTACGCCTGGGCATAGACGTTAAAACTCAAAGTCTACACGTAAAGGCAAACGTTATATTTCAACGTCTACGCTTGGGATCAGAATGGCTATAAAAATGCAACGCCTATGGGCTATTCCCGGGCTGTCTTTCACGCATATACCGAAAAGCCTTTCACGACTGTCTTTTCTTTTTCCGCGATAACCAATGAAATTACACCGCGTACATAACAAGGGAAATAAACTAACCTCGTCAACGACGTCGTCTTCCGAATTATTTTCGGTATACGGCAAATTCAAATCAAAAGGGAAATTGTTAACCGTGTTCGACATTCCGGACAATTGTCAACGTTATTGGAAAAATCAAAATATAAGCGTTTCGATGTTATTCGATGATGATTCGGTTAAATTTAAATATAATAGTGCTACTTTCGGACATTGTAATTTCCTTAGGTTAAATAGTGGTAGGTTAAATAATAGTAATTAGGTTTGGACCAAAAAAATAAATAAATAATACTCCCTCCGTATCTATATGTTCGTCCACTTTCAATATAATACTCCTCACATATATTAAACAAAGTGGACGAACATATGGATACGGAGGGAGTAGTAATTAGGTTAATTTAGTTAGTAAATCGTGATAATATAATAATAGTTAGTTTAAATATAGTTTAGTTAGGTTAATTTAGGTTTTGTTTAGTTAGTAATTAAACAAAGGGCAATTCGGTCATTTACTATCAAATTTGCCGACGATGTAAAGTAAATCGCCGACGATGATGAGTAGTCCCCGAACAAAAGTTGAGAGGGAGGCTCGTTTGTCACCCAACCAAATGATATGTGAATATTCAAAGAAGGGTCTTTGTATTCAATATGATGAAGTTGAGAATTAAGAAGAAAAACTTAGCTAGTTTCAGCTATCCTTCAAAAAATTGTTGAGTTACAATTTACGTTTTGTTATGAGAAGGAATGTAATTGTTATTCAAAAAGTGTGTGATTACATGGGGGAGAGCCTCTATATATAGGGCTGAGGTACACAAGGAATCTAAGTATTATGGTAAGGGGATATTGACCCAATATTCTTACCATATTTGTTCTATAACACTACTAGAATAACCTCAAAAGGAACCATTAATAAGAAATCATTTAAATATAATCATTGGTTTCTTTGGTTAAAGAAATCAATTATACTAAATAAGTGATCTCTTATCTAATAACAAAGACAATATTTTTTGGACAAATGATTTCTTAGCCCACACAAATAAATACAAAAGACATCATTTTTCAGAAAATGATTTGTTAATAATACAATCACATACCAAACACACCATTTTTTCAACTAAATGATTTCTAACCATTTTTTCTTTTTCTTTTTTTAATTTCTTTCTATATTTCGCATTGTATAACACTTCACCAGGCCACCACATTCTCTCTTCACCAATCATACATGATTCATCTCTATTTCCCCCAATTAAACCCTAGCTCCCAATATATGCCATTTTTCAAATCTCATCTAAAAATTCGCTGCATTGTTTCACTGTAGTTAGTGTATTGATTGTCGTGTTCTTCAATTTGTTTTGATGGCTGCTTTTATGTTTTTGATTAATTTTCAATATAAAAATTAATTACGAACGAAGCTCATCACCGGCGACTCCCTCTCTCTCCTCTCCGTCTCCGTTCGTCCGTCAGCCGGTAACTCTCTCTCTCTCTGTCATCTCATTCGTCTTCGCAATTTCTGCATCTGTTTTTATCAATGGAGGTTTTAGGGTTTCGTCGAATTTGGCAGTTGTTGTCTGGGTATGTGATTGTGATTGTGACTTTGATGTTGATGTTGATGTTGTTGCAAGAATTGGGGAAGTGTATGCCAGGGAGGACGAGAGCGAGGACGAGGCGGAAAGGGAGGAGCAGGTGGATGAAGACGGGGACGAGGATGAGGAGGAGGAGGGGGAGGAAGACGAGAGGGAAGGGGATGGGATAAGGAAGTTGGCCAAGGTGATTGAGAAGTTTGGGGAAGTGTATGCCAGGGTTAAGAAGGAGAAGCAAAGGCAGTTGATTGAGTTGGAGAAACAAAGGATGCAATTTGCTAAGGAGTTGGAGTGTCACAGGTTGCAGATGCTCGTTGAGATGCAGGTTCAGTTGGAGAAGATTAAGCGCGTTAAGCGCTCCAACTCCCATGGTCAGCCCTCTCCTACCTCCTATTTTCCTCTATGATGCAATTTTCAAACAATGAAAATGGTGGAGATGTATGTATACCTGCTTGGTTGCACTTCTATCGGTTCGGATTATGTTTGTAAGGGTAGTGTCTAATGTTAGTTTCCATATTTGCTTCATGAAAGTACAGTGATTGGGTTGCTGCTATGACTAAAATCATCAAGGAGATGCTGCTTGTCGACGTTCGAGTCGCAAGAGATGCCCAGGATTTATAAATCGACTGCTATGTTGGTCAGTCTATTAATCCACTCACCACTTGGGTGCCGTATTCCTTTTTGTTTACTCACTCTTGCTGCCTCTTTGTTTCAGAATTCATCAATCTTGTTTCTTCTGAATAAAATGAAGTCTGTAACAGAGAAGATAAATGCACAATTGCACCTGAGCATGTACTCAAGGCCCTCCAGGTCCGTCGTCTCTCCTATCCTATCCCTATGAATTACGATCTACGATAAGAAATGGACTGATGGCAGTATACCATTCGATTCTGTTTCTTCTCCCCTTGCAAAACTCGGAAAGGTATTGCTGCTACTGCTATATCGTTGCTGTAAAGCATGTAATGTTGTTCAATCGGTTTTTTAAATTCCGTTATGTGATGATTACAGGATGCTATACAAAGAAAGGGTGTTGCTGCTACTGTTGCTGCTCAAGCATTGCAGGAGGCTTTGGCTACTGAGTCGATTGTCAGGAGTTTAAGGTAATCGACTAATCGTCCGCTCTATCTGAACTGAACTGAACTGTGAATTTTATTTTATTTTATTGGAGTTTCTTTTGAGTCTGATTGTTGTTGCCATTTGCTAATATCAATACGTGATGTGCTTGCAATTTATCGGGTTTTCAGGTCACATGATTCGTCCCTAAACACGTTGTTGCCATTTGAACCTGAGACCGCGATCACTTCATGGAAGGTAAGATGTTATAGTTTCCTCAAACAACATTATTTATCATGCCTCATGGAGTCATGGCTCATCCCCTAATAGCCTATAGGGACTACTAGGGCCATAAGCCCATAGTAAAATAAATGAAATAGATGCATAGATCATGTCTCATATTCACCATGTTTAACTAACCATGTCTTAAAGTACTAGAGTTTCTATTCAATCAAGGGAAATAGAAGTACAAAAAACAATGTATTTTAAAAAAAACAAAAGTTTGGGAGAGACGATATCTCAGTAACGTTAGTTGAAAACCGTAAAAAGAGAAGTAGTTGAAATAGGAATAATTAGGAGTAGAAGGAAAAGTGACTGACTTGTTACCAAGAAGGCTGTGCAACATGATGATGAGATCATCTTCTTGAGGAGTGAAATTGCCTCTCTTGCAGAATTACCCGGTGATATTAACTGACTGTCGTGATATATTTCCTTTTCCTTGCAGAATTACCCGGTGTTCTATGGGTCTTACCTGATTCTTACCTCGACGTTCCCAATAAAGACTATGGAGGTGGGTAATTGTCACTAATCAAGCTAATGATACGTAGTATCTCACAATTTTCTTCGTCTTCTGGTTTTAGTTTTCGGCCTTAAGTGGACTTAACCTAAGTAGGCTGAATTGGCAGAGTCAAAATGAACTTGATAGCTGAACTTAACTGAAGTGAGCGGGAAGAAGAGGCCTCTGTTTGATTTTGTATTTCTGCTGTTGTTGGAAACTAATGCTGCAATTACGGTGCAGGTGATCTATTCATCGATGGTAAAGTTATCTGAAGGCCTGAGTATGATTTGACAATCTGAATGAATCAAAGCACATACGGTGATACCAGTTTTTTGGTGCTTCTCATTTTTTCTCCCGATTAATGCAGGAAAAAACGTTGGAGTGCATGAATTTGTGAATCCAAAAGATCATTAAATTAGAAGATTTAGACGATGGATGAGGATGTTTATAAGTTCATCATTGAAGTGGATACTTTGATCCAATTGTATTTTTTTGTTTGAGAAAACATTCCCATTGATATTCAATAATAATAATAATGTTTTTTGCACTATTGTGTGCTTCCAATGTAATTTCGGAAATATTTTGGCTATAATATATACTAGTATTTTATTTTTTTAAATCCTTGTCTATTTTAAGTAATAGAAGTAGAAAAAATAGTACTAATAGCTAGACTCTCAAATATTATAATAGAAAAAGAAAAGAAAAAAAGAAAAAAGAAAAGAAGAGATCAAAGAGATCATATTTCTTAGTTCCATGGTTATTAATCTAGAAAGCAAAGACATCATTTTTTTTTTTTTTTTTTTTTGCCAGCCAAGACAAAACCAACCTAGAATAAGAACAGAGTCAACACTACATCGTGTTCATAGTGCTCTCTGTAGTTAAGGGGTTGGGGGGAAATATAATACATCAAGAACATAATTAAACTTAAATAACAACTAAAAACAAAGGAGCTACGAAGTCCAAGGGCCAAAGCATGCTGACGGAGATCAGTAGAAAGGGCTCGAGCTTTAGCATCCACCATAGCATCATTCAAGTTGTAAACTCCATACGATCGCTGATAGGACGACTGGCACACACAAAATGCACTTACGCCATGAAAACGTAGAAGGGAAACGAGGAAAACAAGCCTGGAAGACCTGTCATCAGTGGAGTGAAAACTCCTGCATTTTGGAAGTCGAACACGCCTAGAACAAGGCCAGCAAATCAAAGAGCAAACCCAAACAACGAAACGGAGTTCGCGCCACCCAACGACCTTCCTATAGAGCACCACCACTCTAGAGAAAGAGTCTAGAAAAGAACCAACACACCCATAACACCCGAGGGCCAAACTTATTCCAAAACGGACAATTAAACTACAACATAGAAAAAGGAAAAATAACTTGTGATAAAAACTCCTAAAGGAGATTATTGCTAGCATTACGAACAACAGTAAATAAATTAGAAGCATCATTATGATTGAAAGGAATCCACCATCACAGCCAACCACACAAACCAAAATCCAATCCAAATCCAAACCATCCAAACACCGATCGATCCACAACAATGAAATCCACTACGAGAAACAATCCCAATAATCACATGCAAATTGAGAACCGGTCACCACCCACAACAAAGAACGACAAGACAAAAGACGGAGCGAGAAAGAAGGTCGTGCCAAACCACCCGAAAAGAACGACAAGATCGACAGTCGGACACAGACCACCAACGACGGACACAAACCAAAGCCCCTCACACCAAAAAAAAAAAGAACAACCCATAAAAGAAAACAATCCCAGTCAGTCTTATATAGGGCTACGATGGGGGAGGGGGGCGAGGGGAGGGGGAAACACCTAGCCAGCCATGCAAGACAACACCGGGACCAAAAGGGAAACAAAGAGACCAATCAACAACTAACCAGAGATGGGGGAGGGGGGCGAGGGAAGGGGGAACATCTCTGAGAGTTGAAGATAAGACCATGCTACTTAGATCTTAAGAAGGGAAAGAAAAAGTTGCTGCCAAACTTTCAGCAAACAACAGACAAGAACAACGGAGAAGAGAAGACCAAAGACCCGCTCCCCCAAAGCCAAAATGGCCGGGGAAGACGACCGGCGGGAGGGGAGGGGAGAGTCGACATCCGGGAGAGGGAGGCAGAGTGCAACCGGAAGAAAACGCCGACGATCGGAGGGGAAGAGCACGACCAGACGAGACTCGAACCGACGCAACACTAAAACAAAAGAGTGAGAAACTGGTGACGGACCCAATGCATATAATCAGAAGGAGAGCGACGGAGAAGACATACAAAGGTGTAGAACGATCATGTGACCGGAGATGGGGTTTAAAATCCCATCTCCGGCAAGGATGGAAGGATAGGAAGGAAAAAGGTGGCGGCGGCTGTGATGGTGGTCAGTTAGGGTTTTGATTTGGGGGTTTCTTTTTGGAGAGAAGAGGGAGTTATTTTTTTTTTAGTGAGAGAAAATTTATTTCTCACCTTTGTTTACCTAAGTGGTTGCAAAGACATCATTTAAGTGTGTTAAATGATTTTGTTGACTTGAGATAAGAAATCATATATCTTTGAAACAAGGTGTTTAATATATACACCAAAGAAACCATATATTTCTTAAAAGTGATTTCTAAACTCTACTTAAAGAAATCAATTTTTGGAGATGATCTCTTAGCCAAAGACACCTTTGACTTGGAGATCATCCCCAAAATGGTGTCTTAGGCCCTTTTGGAATGATTTCTTTGGGCTTTTTTGTAGTAGTGTAACACTCCCCCTGATGACAGTGTGCCTTAGCATTACTAAATTTTGATAGAGCTAAAACATAAAACTCAACATGTGTTGGACGTGCTTGTGATGCCTCGTTAAAACCTTGACAAGGAAAACCCAGTGGGAAAAAACCTTGACGAAGGAAAAAGAGTACATCGTGAAAAGTCCAACATCATGGATGTTACAAAATTTATTAGGTTCTCAGGTCCTTAAGTTGACGCATCCCAATCTTGTAGACTAATTTCTTGAATGTTGAAGTCGGCAATGCTTTGGTAAATAGATCAGCCAAGTTGTCACTTGAACGTACTTGTTGAATGTCTATTTCACCCTGCTTTTGTAGATCATGTGTGAAGAAGAATTTTGGACTAATATGCTTCGTTCGATCACCTTTGATAAAACCCTCCTTTAGTTGTGCAATACAAGCAGCATTGTCTTCATACAATATTGTTGGCAGATTTTTATTTGAATGGAGTCCACATGAATCTTGAATATGGTGAATTACGGACCTTAACCACACGCATTCACGACTTGCCTCATGTATTGCTAGTAACTCGGAGTGATTTGTAGAAGTAGCCGTAATCGTTTGTTTCAATGATCGCCATGATATAGCTGTATCCCCATAGGTGAACAAATATCCAGTTTGAGATTTTCCTTTGTGTGGATCAGATCGGTAACCTGCGTCTCCATATCCAACTAATTTTGATTTGGATTCATAGGAGTAGAATAGACCTAAGTCAGTGGTTCCACTAAGATACCGAAGTAAATGTTTGACTCCGTTCCAGTGTCTCTTAGTTGGGGCAGCACTGTATCTAGCTAATAAGTTTACAGAAAAAGCAATGTCTGGTCTAGTACAAATTGATAGATACATGAGGGCACCAATTGCACTAAGATAAGGTACTTCTGGTCCTAGGAGCTCTTCCTCATCTTCTTTAGGACGAAATGGATCTTTATGTACATCGAGTGATCTCACAACCATTGGAGAACTTAATGGGTGTGCTTTGTCCATATAGAAGCGTTTTAAGACCTTCTGTGTATAATTAGATTGGTGCACAAATATCCCATTTGAGACATGTTCGATTTGTAAACCCAGACAAAACTTAGTTTTACCAAGATCTTTCATCTCAAATTCCTTTTGTAAATAAGTAGCGGTTTCAGAAACTTCTTCAAACGTCCCAATAAGGTTTAAATCATCAACGTATACTGCAATAATGGCAAATCCGGGAGAAGATTTCTTAATGAACACACATGGACAAATGGCATTATTAGTGTATCCTTCTTTTAACAGGTATTCACTAAGCCGATTATACCACATTCTTCCCGATTGCTTTAGCCCATATAAAGCTCTTTGGAGTTTAATTGAGTATATACTACGTTGTTTGGATACGTTTTTAGGTATATGAAGTCCCTCTGGGATTTTCATGTAAATGTCACTATCAAGTGATCCATACAAATAAGCTGTGACTATATCCATAAGATGCATATCTAGCTTTTCTGAAGCCGCCAGGCTAATAAGAAATCGAAATGTGATGGCATCCATCACTGGAGAGTAAGTCTCTTGATAATCAATTCCAGGTCTTTGTGAAAAACCTTGTGCAACGAGTCGAGCTTTATATCTCACAATTTCATTTTTCTCGTTGCGTTTTCTTACGAATACCCACTTGTATCCCACGGCTTTAACATTACGGGGAGTTGCAACAATTGGACCAAAAACATTACGTTTTGTTAATGAGTTAAACTCTGTTTGGATAACATCCTTCCACAGTTGCCAATCTTTTCTATTTTGACATTCTTCGACAGATTGTGGTTCAGGATCGTCGATATTTTCAATGGTATTTTGGGCAACAGCAAATGCAAATATATTATCAGGAATTTTTGTGTTCCTGTCCCAACTTTCTTTTGTGCCAACGTAGTTTATAGAGATCTCGTTGTTTTGTGGTCCATTTTCTTCATTATGTGCAACTAATTCCTCCGTATTTGACTGTTCAATCAAGTTTTCAGGTAATGTGTCTTTTTCTGGAATGACACTTGCTAACCTTTTTTTTCGGGGAATTGAATCCTTTGTACCTAGAGGTCTCCCACGCTTTAAGCGTGTTTTGGATTCATTTTTGTTATCATAATTTCCTTCGGGTATACACACTTTTGCTGGGGCATTTACAGCAGGAATATGTGATTTCGTTACCCTTCCCATATCAGTAAATGCATCAGGTAATCTATTTGCAATATTCTGCAAATGTATGATTCTTTGAACCTCAAGTTCGCATTGCTTTGTACGGGGGTCAAAATGGGCTAATGTTGGTGTATTCCAAGAAATTTCACGACGTTCCTCAAGTTTAAACTTCTCTCCCCCTAATGTCGGGAATTTTGACTCGTCAAACTGACAATCATCAAATCATGCTTTAAAAACATCTCCCGTTAAAGGCTCTAAGTATTTAATGATAGATGGGGACTCATAGCCGACATATATTCCAAGTTTACGTTGGGGACCCATTTTTGCTCTTTGAGGTGGAGCTATAGGAACATAGACCGCACAACCAAAAGTTCTAAGATGAGAGATATTTGGTTGATGTCCAAAAACTAGTTGAACCGGTGAGTATTGTTGATAACTCGTTGGCCGGATACGTACTAGTGTTGCGGCATGTAATATTGCATGACCCCATGTTGAAAATGGTAATTTGGACCTTAAGATCAATGGTCGAGCGATTAATTGTAACCGTTTAATAAATGATTATGCTAAGCCATTTTGGGTATGCACGTGGGCAACCGGATGCTCGACGTCAATGTCAATTGACATGCAATATTCATCAAATATTTTAGATGTAAATTCACCAGCATTATCCATACGGATAGTTTTGATAGGAAAATCTGGGAATTAAGCCCGTAATCTAATTATTTGTGAGAGAAGTCTTGCAAACGCAACAGTACGAGTCGAAAGTAGACAAACATGGGACCATCGTGTTGAAGCGTCAATTAGGACCATAAAATAACGAAATGGTCCAGATGAAGGATGGATTGACCCACAAATATCGCCTTGTATTCGTTGCAAAAAAATTTGGTGATTCGATACCAACTTTCATCAAAGATGGTCTAATTATCAATTTTCCTTGATAACAAGCCTCACAAGGACAATCATTAATAGATACGGAGTAATACTTTTATATTCTTTAGAGGATGTCCATGCGAGTTTTCTATAACTCGACGCATCATTGTTGATCCTGGATGGCCTAGCCGGTCATGCCAAAGTTTGAAAATATTAGGATCAAAATTTTTCGTATGTCTCACAAAATGTGATTCAATAAGGATAGTATGATATAATCCAGAAGGTAAAGCAGAAAGGTTTTCTAACACTTGTTTCTTCCCTAAAATGATGGAAGTAATGCATAGGTATTCTGTGTTATCCTCAATTTTTGTCTCGAGATGATATCCATTAAGACGGATATCTTTAAAACTCAACAAGTTTCGTTCAGATTTTGTTGAATATAGGGCATCTTGAATATTAATTTTTGTACCATTAGGTAATATTAATAATGCTTTTCCATGACCCTCGATAAAGTTAGATGTCCCTGATATTGTACTAACGTTGGCCGTAGCTAACGTTAAATGTGAGAAAAATCGCTTGTTGCGAATAATTGTATGCGTTGTTGCGCTGTCTACAAGACATATATCTTCACTGTTTGTTTGCAACATCCCGTTATCAAAATCCATATGACCTTAAAGAAAATAGTAATAAATAATCTGGAGAGAAAAAAAATAATACTCCGAGTTGGATAATTGTAATGACGATACATGAAAAAAAATATATTTTAACTTAAAAAAAAACATCAACTAACTATGTGACAATCATTGTCACTTATTTAAAACTATCGTTCTCATAATATAGTAAAAACTTAAACATCATTGAGGAAAGAATCAATATCCTCAAATTCATTGCCATTTTGATGAGTCTTGAAATCGGGAAGATCATGATGGACACTATTATTTGGTGGTATTTCATACTCCGCAAAATTTGTTTCGGCTTCTTTTGCTTGAATAGAAGCTTTATAGAGAGCAACTAGATGTTTCGGCGTACGACAAGAATTTGCCCAATGCCCATGCGACCCACATTTATGGCATAAAGAGTCATTTTTCTTTCCCTTGTTTTGATTTGAGTTATGAACACCGGTCTTCTTATAAACAGGTTTGTTAGGACCTAGAGAATGTCCATACCTTTTTCCACCCTTTTCAGAAATACTAGCATTCGCTTCCGGGGCAGGAATAATAGGTGATGAGCCAGTGGGATGAGTTTGATGATTTTGCATTAACAACTCATTGTTTTGCTCAACAACCAAAAGACAAGAGATGAGCTCAGAATATTTTTTAAATCGACACTCGCGATATTGTTGTTGCAGGACCACATTTGAGGCATGAAAAGTGGAATATGTTTTCTCCAAAAGATCAGAATCAGTGACAGTTTCTCCACATAATTTCAAACGTGAGACATTTTGAAAAAGTTCTGAATTATAGTCACTGACACATTTAAAATCTTGTAAACGGAGGTGCATCCATTCAAATCTCGCACGTGGAAGAATAACAGCTTTTTGATGGTCAAAACGACTTTGTAATTCTGTCCACAGAGTGTACGGGTCTTTCACCGTGAGATATTGTGCCTTTAATGATTCATTGAGATGTCGACGGAGAAAAATTAATGCCTTAGAGCGATCCTCAAGGGATTCTTTGTTGTCCTTTTCGATGGTTTTGCCAAGAGATGAAGCGTTTAGATGCATTTCAGCATCCAATATCCACATCAAATAATTATTTCCAGATATGTTCAAAGCAGTAAAATCGAGCTTCGAAAGGTTCGACATCTAATAAAAATGGGATGTTAGTGAAAAAATATTTAATAAAGGAAATCTATGTTCAAGGATAAAATTAAATACGGTAACTAAAAAAAATCACACATTATTTAAGTGGATATATAAATATATATGTTCAAAATCTGGTAATAAAGGAATGAAAATATGGTGGATATTATAAAGAATATGAATAATAAGATATACAAATAATAGATAGCGAAAAATAATTAAAAAAAAATAATTAACATGGAATAACAAAAAAAAAATAAAAAAAATATAAGAGTAAAAAAAAAAATACTTAAGTAATGGAAAATCATGGTTTCAACTTTATTTGGTTATGAATAAAACCCTAGGTGGTATAAAAGTTGCAAACCATAAGCCTAAATTACACATAATTACTCTTATTCTTGCAATTCCAATATTAATCATCACGTGGATGAAATAATTTACCGATAAATTGGAATGGGTAAATTGAAATAGTTGGAATTATAACTAATGAATATCGAGTATAAAAGTGTCAAGGCGGATATACGGATTAAAGGTGTGCGTAATGGAAAACACACAAAAGACATTCCGTAGAAGATGATTAATAAGTATAACAAACATGTTATAATACTTGTTCTTAGGGCCATACAATAATTGTAAATACGGTGTAAAAAATACACCAAATATATTGTTTTTAGGCACCTATAAGATGAACAAAAGAGAAAAAAAAATATAATAATAATAATAATAAAAGGAGAAATAATATGACGAAATAAAAAAAAAATTACAAACAAATAAAATAAAGAGAAAGAGAGGTGAGAAGTTGCACGTGGAGTAGTGCACTCAAACATGGACTACAAAACATATGACAATAATGAAGGAGTTTCAACGGCAGCATGGTAGATAATTACCGTGAAAGTGTTATTGAGGTACGTGCAGATAACGTGTTATGAGAAAGAATGTACGGAGTAATTGTTATTCAAAAAGTGTATGATTACATGGGGGAGAGCCTCTATATATAGGGCTGAGGTACACAAAGGAATCTAAGTATTATGGTAAGGGGATATTGACCCAATATTCATATTCTTACCATATTTGTTCTATAACACGTTTAAATTTATTGACGCATTTTGGTTGCTAATTTTGCCTATTTGATCGAGTGTTGAATAGCAGCCTCATCGACTATTATATAGGTCTATTTTAGGCAAATATCTCATTGTTTCGTGTGAGTGAGTACTTCTGGTTCATTTACAAATGACACAACAAATACCACTACAAAAAAAACGTTTCCACGAAAATTCATCAGTGATAGAGGTGGATCAGCTGCAAGTGTGTAACCAGTTACACTTCTTAAAAGATCAGCTGCACAGCCTGCACTTATGAATAGTCTAATTACACTTTTGTAAAAGTGTAATTAGGGATTTAGGGTAGCAATGAGTGTATCAGGGTACTTGATAAGTCGATAGAGCTTTTTAGTAGGGTACGCACTGTAATTGATAAAATACTGAAAGTCATTTATATATAAATAGGCATTTGTCATCCATATAAAACCAGCCTCAAACCAGTCTTCGACATCAAGAAACAAGAATTGAACAACGATTACAAAATAACGTTCTTACGGGCTCGAGCCCACAATTTACATACACACTGAGAGACGCACACAGAATAACATTCCACACATTGACACGCTACATTCAGCTGACGAGTTGCACTTAAGTATTCAGCTTAAAGATGTTCAATTAATCACAAAAGGCATGAATTTTCCACCTTCCCCGCAGTTAATGAAATGATACAGTCACCTTCGCCATTCTTGGGTTGTCGGCTTTCCTGACAAAGCTAATACCAAATTCTTGTTACAAAACAAACACAGTATAACAGAGACTCATGAATCTCATTTTCGAACTGGGGTAATTCAGACACTGCTTTTAAATTACATAAACTATTTACATGGTTTGCTATTTGGTGGATAATAATGACAAACATCATCATCACCCAAATTCCCCGAGGCTCGTTTTATGACGAGATAAGGGGGATAAATGTATGCACTATGCAGCCGTACCCCCATGTCAAAAACATAGAGAAGATGCTTACGGAATAGCCTCTGATGAAACCTGCATTAACCAACTGCTAAATTCACAACCAGTAAATGAGTCGTTTTGAAACAAAACGGATAGATGGACCATCTTAACCAGAACCTTAGGATTATGGTTGAGGCCCAACTAATATATTTATATGTTATTACGCCCCATCACTCGAATGCCCATAGGGCTTGAAGAGTGTTATTGCTCCTATCCCGTAAACAGTGGCAATGAATCATACACAACTGACGAGACTATTAAATCAAGAAGCACACAGTAAGTAAAGAGCTTACCATTTGCATCACTAGAAGACAGCAAAGATTTATCACTTCTATTTCCCCCTTTTCCACTGCCTTGAAGTATTTTCGGTGTCCTTGGCGAACCAGAGCCCACTTTTCCATTAGCTGGAGAAGGTAACGAATGACGACGCAGGACATTGTTCTTCTCACCTGAATCTTGGCCAAGTCTAGGGGAACCTTCTCCTCTCAACTTTGCCTTCGCAGATTGAGTTGCTTGCATATAGCTTGGAAGCTTCTTAGTATTCTGCAAACCATCATCTACATGATCTTGCTTTGCAGGTAAGGAAGCTCTTCGAGTAGATTTCTGGTTCTCACTTGGCATCGATTCTACTGCCCTCTTTAACTCACCATTCGGCACAGGAGCATTTTCATCTTTCTCATTGCCATCAAAAGACTCTGATTTGACCTTGGTAATCTCCTCATTAAAAATCTCCATTGACTGGCGAGTTTCTTTTGGACCCTCGTCGATTTCCTGCTCATTTTCTTCGGGAACAGATATGACCTCATCCTTTAAATTAAAAACAGTTTCTTCCTTCATACTCTCCACTAGTTTCACTTTTACCTCATCGGGACTTGGACCATCCTGAACACTCGGTGTAATTGCTTTCACTTGGCTATAAGGAGGCTGTTCATTTTCTTTAGGAGCAGGTGTAATCTCTTCCTTCAAACCAAAAGCAGTTTCTTCCTTTATACTCTCAACTAATTTTACTTTCACCTCAGAACTTGGATCGTCTAGAACGCTCAAGGTAATTGCTGTTGCTTGGCTATGGGGAGGCCCTTCATTTAATTCTGCTGGAGTAGGGCTTTCAGTAACAGGATCCTGAACCTTTCTCAGACTACGTTTGACCTTCTCAAGCTCACTCTGTGGATTTTCTTGGACTGGATCTGCTGGATGGCTAGATATTTTCTTTGGATTGCGCCGTGGTTTCTCCAATTCAGAGGATAACTGGGCTGACGTGTTATTCAAAAGGGATGCAACTTTTCGAACACTACGTTTTGGCTTGACTATTTCACCTTCGACCGCCTGTGAGTTTCCGTACCTTTTCTGGACTTTAGTATTAGTGGCTTTCTTCGGTGGAGATACTGGTTTCCATGGACAGGATGCAGACCATCTTTCCAGCCATGTTTGGATAGAATTTGAATCTGTTTCATCATATTGGACTCGAAGAGGCATCCCTTCAGGTGATGGAGCTAAAAGCTATTGGGTTAATAAGAGGTCAGTAAGGAAATCAAATGCAACAGTTCAAAACATAATGTACAGAAATACTTTAAAGTTCGGAAGATAATGTCCTACAAACAAGTTGTGTAATTAAATTTCAATATAGTATTACGTTGAATGAATTAAATTCAATAGGATATATTCTAGCATCAATTTTTACACCACTCAAATATTTGATGGATTGTACAGAAATACTTTAAGTATGATGAGTGAAGTAGCAGGTGATTGACACAATTGTGAAAAAAATTATCCTTATGAGTTTAGTCACCTAGAAACAACCTCTATGTAATGCACTACTTACACACATGGACATGGCTGCGTTTATCCTATTAGATGAATAGGTCTGAAGATTGATGATGTGAATTGCACAATTTACAATAAACGTACCTCATGCCTATATATATGAGTCACAAGAAATAAAATAATAACCTAAAACTACTCCGTAGTGTTGATATAACAAAGAGATGCTCTGTATGAGATAAAAGAATAAGCTCATGGAAGATCCTGTGCATGATCTTCATGGAGACTATTGCATTATTTTCTACCCTACCGGTGATCTTACTTTCAAATTTTTATCTGTCAGGAACAATTGCAAGTTAATTTTATAATAGTCGCGCGCGTGGTTCTTTTAAGAACACAAGTCCACCAAAATATTTGTGAAGTTTGTTGCAACTGCATTGGACTTATCACTGAAATTTATGTACAATAATGGAGATCAATTGGCGGTAGAATAATGTGCCAAAGGGCAAATCAGGGTGGCAGACAGGTTTTTAGTACGGAAAGGTTATATATTAGTAGTATGGAATTTGCTATGAGAAATAGGTCTAATTTGTAAGTTATGTCCATTGAAATTTATCTGCACTCACTAGATATGGATATCAATGTTATGACCTCTACTGAGTACTTGCATGCTCACTCTCAGGTCGTCCAAAGCAAACAAATGATCACACAATTTTAGAAGGAATATCTCTTAAACTTACTTTCCTGACATAGGCATTCTCGGTCAAGATTGCATTGCTATTAGACACGACATCCCCGTGCATATCCTGAAAGTAAGCAATATTAGTTGGAAAAACCAACAAAAGAAATAGCATTCAGGCATTTAGATGAAAAGTAACGAATTATCAAGCAAGTGTGTGAGACAAATTCCAGCTTAAAGTGAAGAGTAAAGACACTAACTAAAACAGTCAATGTCAACCAGAATTCGGTGTTGCTAATAGAAAGACTGCAGTTATCTTCTACGGAGTAATACATTATCTTCAAGAGATCATTTAAAAGGGCCACTAAAAGAGCTTTCAGCAGAATCGACAAGATTGTAAATTTGTCATACGCGATTTGATCTGAAGAAAACAAATTTGCACAAGGGGAAGGCCTCTCTTATGCACAAAAGACTTAAAACCCATGTCCAGAATTTGGATCCCACTCATCCTGAGAGACTTATAATCAGATTGAATCATGAAATGCCGTCCCCGCGCACAGGAATCATATTAGAACATCTAAAGAAGATAGTAAAACCGAAACAGCTATCTTAACACAAATTACCTGAGGATTCAGAATGCAGACTCTTTGCAGTTCAATCCCTGCATCAGAACATCGAACTCTTGACCCACGTACAAGTGCTTGAAGCTTGACGATGCCTATAACACAGTATAAGGTTGCCACAGCTTGTCTTCTCACCAAGTGTCCACGAATAAGAGCCTGAAGCCTAATAATGCCTTTCAAGGCCTTGAATGCACGCCGGGCCTTCACAGAATAAATTATGAAAAATGAGTAGAAGTTACCAGAGAGGGAATATTTTTTTTGACATAGTAATAAATTATCAGGGAATGTGTCATTCCATAGACATGTGAACAATAATGTAATCCCCGATACATGCATATGAAACAACAAAATCAAGAAGAAAACCTGAAGAACCCCACTTTCTTACTTTAGTCAAGACAATTATCTAGCATTGTTTTAAATAGTCCTGTTATGAACTACTCCCTCAATTCATTTGGAATCACCAAGTATTTAATTTGAAATCAATTCACTACATTCTGCTAAAACGTTGGTATAAAAGCAATGTAGTGAATCCGAGTGAAAGGAGGGAGTCCATTCACCACGAAGTAATCTTGAAAATTTCTTCAAAAAAGAAACTAAGAAGACAAGTGTATAAGTAAGCTGGAAAGATATATGAGGAGCCACTAAGTGACACAATGAGGTAACTTCAGGAGTATGTTTATCAGACAGCATTACTTACCAAATAACCCCTAAAAGCAGCTTGTGTCTTTGTTGCAGCCTTTTCTTGGGCTATTCTCTCCGTATTAGTTGAGGTATCTAACTCCATTATTAACTCAACATCAGCAGTTTGATCCACAGCTGCTGGTATTTCTTGATCCTGCTTGGTAGAAGCATCCCTATACACGGAACTTGAGTTCTGCTCATCTACATGAATTGCACTGAGTCCACCACCAGTCACTTCCTGACTGTTATCATCCACGGGTGCTGGTATTTCTTGATCCTGCGGAGTAGAAGAAGCATTCCTATACACATTACTTGACCTCTGCTCATCTAGATGAATTGCATCGAGTCCACCACTGGGCACTTCCTGACTGTTATCATCCACACTAGCTTCAGGAGCCATCACACGAACACGCGCCTCTTTCCCATTCGCATGTTTCTTTCACAATGTGAAGAGAAAATAAGAACATAAAGTAAACATTGTTAAATATTTCTCATACAGCTAAGGTCTAAGATCAGCCAAAACAAGCACTACATGAGTATATCCAGTTCTCTACAGATTATAGTCCAATATGCTAAATATATAATTAGTACTGTATATAATTAGAGGCATCAATTTTCTCTTCCCCTCCAAATTCCTCAACCTCCATTTTACTAACCAAACAAGGGAAATAGACCCTCTTTCATTCCCTCTCCTTCCCCTCAAATCCTTCTATCCAAACATAGTCTTAGTCTCTTGGGTTTTTCCACAATAACATTACTTCAGTGCTTGAAGAGCTTCCACAAATTTGGGGGGAGGGAGATGCAGCCTTACCCTTGTGTTATTCACACAAAGAGGATGTCTCTCCGGTTTTTCAAAGATAGAAAATATCAAAGGGCTCCAATTTCCTTACACAAAATGATTATTGTGGATCCAAGGGTAGACAAGAACATGATGAGAATAGTCTGGCTCACCACATTTATTTGTAACAATTGCAACTAGGCATTCTCAAAAAGGCGGGATGGTGTCTTATCAAGTTGTCCGTGTGAAAACTTTGAAGAAAAAAAAAATACACTTACTAGATTATATCATAGCTAAAGACAGAATGGAGCAAGTACCTCCTTGCCCCGAGCAAAGTTAGATTTAGAAGATTTCTTCCCGAAAAGTACATTCTTGATCCACTTTCCTGGTGACTTTCCCATTGTTAAAAGGACAGAACCAGAAATCTTCAGATAGATTCTGCATCGATATAGAGAATGGTAAACCAATATGTAATAAGCACATATAACCGAAAATGATGATACAGCAGTATTCGATAAATTTGAGAACCATGAAGCTATTATCAACATGGTATCTGAGTACTCTAACAAAGAGCAGAAATCACGCAAAACTCCATGAGTTAGGCCATAAATTAAGTTGGTTAGTCTTTTCAATTTGAGTGAGAGTTGCAATAAGTTCTACATTCATCAAGAGCATTTTACACCAACAGGGCACCTCAGTCACCTTATCTGAACATATGCATTGTGAAAAGGGAGGAAGAAAAGGCTATTACACGTTTGAAAATACAGCGGCATAATCAAATTTCATTTTTGCTATAAAAGAAACCGCTCCAATGCTCAGCATTACAGGGCTCAAATACTACAAATTTAGCCTATCATTCATAAAGAAGAACATCAACAATGTGCTCAATAAAGGCAAATGGGACCTCTTTCAAAAGCACCTTTTTATCTTCCAATGGCAAATGTGATTTATAAACTAACCCAGGGCAACGGAAATATTATGCAACAAAAGAAGAAGGCCCTTACTTCCCAGCCGTGGCTATGGCTAGTGATTCTGGCACCCCAATCACTCGTATTTATAAACCTAGTAATTCGCCTAGGTGGTGTTTTATTCATAGCCTCTTTTCAAGTAATACCACGAAAATCTAATCTTCAAACATGAACACATCGTTGCATCTTTTCAATAAAAGCATTTCCCTCAAATCCAGTGGATCAGTTTATTATTCCATCAAGAATCGTGTGGCAGTGCGGCACTCATGTATTCACATACCCTCAACAGTATTGGGGTGCTAACTTACGTGTGTCTTTGCTCTAAAAGGGTAGGCTTTCATCACATACTAAGTCCATTTTCTAGTTATTCTTTCCTAAAAACTTGCTCAGCTTTGCTCAATTATCTCACACAATATAAACTCTTACATCAGATCTGTACCGTGTATGTCCAACTAAACAGGCTGTCTACTCAGCAAAGAAATCTCGGATCAGAATGGAAACACAATAATGACACAGTTATTAGCAAATAACTCCCTCGCACACCGAACATGTCATATAAATTGCACCCCGTAGACAGTTGGCGATGTAAAACAACTGAGAAATCCAAGATACCACAAAACAATTAGCCTAAATTTTCATTTCTAAAAGAACCGCCACAACCACTATGCTTGTAATTTAAGGGACTCACATCAACTTTCCTCGACAAGGCCAACCCATATTTCATTGTTCGTTGATTCTACCTCGGCATTACAAGGACTAACAATCACACGAGACAATACAAACCTTGACTAAAGCTTCCATAAATTTCTTCTAAAAGGATAAGCTTACATCTAACCAAAATCAAATCAAACAACAACCCACTTTCAGGAAAAATGAAAATGACATAACCCATTTACCTACACAACTTTCCTAACTCTCTCATTCAAAATCTAAGCATAAAAAGCAAAGCTTTTAGTAAATAAATAAGTAGCAGAAAAAAAACACCAATCGAAGTGAAATTTAAAGTTAGCAGCATTGAAATAAGGTGAAGAGAGTCACAGATCTATAACTTACCAAGCTAATGCAGGTGCTGGAAACCCTAAATCAAGCAAAAGAAAAGATTCAAACATACTCCATTATTATGAAAGGATAATGCAACAAATAGTAAATTAAATCAAGAAAGCATAGAACAGAAGGATAAAGAGAAAGGGAATCACGAGAAAAGGTAGGTAGGTAGGTAGGTAATTCCTAGAGCTTTACTCCCTCACTCACTGAGTCACAGAGTCACACTCACTGCAACTACTACGGAAACTCCTGCAATAACGACTCAACACAGAGAGAGCAGTAATAATAATAATAATAATAATAATAATGGTACTACTACCTGTCTATTTGTATTTGGTGCACTGAACGGTTTGGGACCTGGGAACAAAACCGGTCTCATATGGTTATGGTTATCTGACCCGAAAATTAAACTTAGATCGGATATATAGATATGAATATTATCTTCTACTTCCTCCGTTATATTTGCTTGTTTGCGTTTACTTTTTCACGCTTGTCGATACACATTTTCTTTTGTCTATATCATTAGTTACGTATTCAAAAAATTATAAAAATTTGATATTTATAACGTATTCGATTAGATAATTTAAACAAGATCCCACGTGACTATATTTTATCTTATATATTACGAGTTACATTGACGATTTCACTCATCTATGAATAGTGACCAAAAAGAAAATGCAAACAACCAAATGGAACGGAGAAAGTATATATTAAAATAGAAATCATGGAACAAAAATTAGACCTGGCAAACGAATCATTCGATTCGATTTCGGATCGGGTTGAATCGGTTCGATCATTATCGGGTTAGCATAAATTTCAGTTTGAGTTCGATTTCGATCGGGTTCATTTCGTTTATGATCGGTTTATGTTATTTCGAGTCGGGTACGGTTCGGGTTGGGTCAATAGCAGGTCAGGTGAGTCTCGGGTCATAAATTTCTTGGGTAAAAAAATAAATAATTTGTTTTTGAGTTTGTTATATCTTGAAGTTGTAGGTAATTAATTTATAAAACCATAAATAAATAAAGAATCAAGGAAGAAAACCATAAATTTGGGTGTTTTTATGAAAAAAATAAATATTTATTCATCAGGTCAATCGGTTCAATTACTATTGGTTCAGTTATATTCGGGTTCGGGTATCATTCGGTTATATTGAATTTGGTAAAATTTTGGTTTGATTCGGGTACTATTCCAGGTTAATCCTATCGGGTGTTCGATCGGTTTCAATTCAAGTATTTTCGATCGATTTTTCGGGTTCGGGTTTACTTTGATAGGTCTAACAAAAATTAAGAATACCGCAAAGCCTCATTTTGAAACAAATCCCAAAATTTGTATCAATTGAATTAATCCCAATTTCACAACTCAAACTACTATTCAAATTCAAATCACCCTTAATCCCACCTACCCCATAAGTTAATACGAGTGATGCGCGTCACATTGTCGCCTATCTAACACGATCAAACAAAATTTATAACTCCAACTAACTACTACGTAGTAGAGGCAAGTCCGGATCGATCCATAGGGACGGAACACATGGGAAGTCGAGTCTAGGTCTAGTCTTTTGATTGGGATCTATTTTTTTGGGGTATTTTTTTTTGGGTTGAGTCTACACTAAAACACGATGAACTACGAGAAGCTAATATAATAAGGAAGAGGTGTTAGGGGGAGTCGGGAATCGGAAATCAGGTTCTATGAGTCTCGGAATTATGGGTCGGTCACAAAGTCGATAAAGGGAGAGTGTCACCTTTCGGTTTCTTCACCCGACTTATCTAGATTTCGCTTTCGCGGCGAACAAGGGTAAGTCTCAAGTCAAGGTAACTCCTACCCCGAGTTTCCCCATATTGATAGGAGTGAGTCAAGGTCGATCTAGCCGGCCGGTCTAAGTCAACAAAGACACAAAAACTCAAACATGATAAATCAACAAGCATGCAACCTAACCAAAATTCCTTGATTCATATTACCCAAAATCTTCCTCCCTAAACCCTCTAACAAGAAATCTACTCACTATTCATAATGGAAACTAATAAAACAATAACTAAGGAGAAATCAACTAAAACATGCATAATAATTAAAGCTAAGGAAACAACAACAAAACGATAAAGGAAATGCGATCTAATAAATTTAACTACTAAATTAAATCTAGACGAGAGATTAAATCTAGAACGAAATTAAATCTAACTAGAGATTAGGGAGAGGAAGAGAAATATACCGACTATGGAGAAAAACGATAATAATAAAGAGGATTGCAATAAAATATGGAGAAGCTTGATGAAGATGACAATGGATTTGTCACTAACCCCTTGAAAATCCCCAAAAAGAACTTCAATAAAAACTTGAATATAATAAAGATGGAGTCTTGTACACTAATTAAAAAGGAAACTAATTAGATCTATAATAAGTGGAGATTTTTGGATTGTCACCCTCAAAAAATCTCCCTACTAATTAATCTACTAAGAAACTAATAGTAATCTACTAATATGATCTACTAATAATTTACTAATTTAATAGCTTAGGTAGTGTTGTGGTGTAATTGTGCCTCCTCCTCAAAAATGAGGGGTTATATATATAGAGGAAGGATCAAGTGAGTCCTTTTTTTTTTTTGAGTCCATGAGTCCTATTCTTAGCCATTGATCTAAACAAGATGAATGATTGAGATTGCATATGCTAATTAAGGTAGCAACTACCAAATTTTGGAAAAAAATAAAAAAATCCTCTTCCTCCCAAGATTAGCGCCAACTGCAACCTTCTCTCTCATCTCATTTATTTTTTTTGCATTCAAACGCCCGCTTAAGAAAACCCTTCATCTCTTCTCTCATCTCGCTCAATTTTTTCGCTCAACTCAAGCACAGCCTTACACTCAAACGCTCAACTCAAACTCAATCGCTCAACTTCAACTTTTGCACTCAACTCAGGCATACCCGAGCACTCAATCCTTCAACTCGCACTCAATACTTCAACTCAACTCAATCGCTCGCTCAACTCTAGGATTCTCGAGCACTCGCTCAACTGAACTCTGTCGCTCAACTCAATTCAATCGCTGTCCTCAACTCGAGCAAGGTTATTATTTTACTAAAGATCTAGGTTTTGTTTACATCTGTGTTATATTTCATTACCTCTTTCGCTAATTATTGATTCATTAATTTTGCTGCGTCTGTGCCATATAATTAATTTTTTTCACTGAAGACTGTTTTGCTATCTGGGTTTTCATCTGTTTCGTGTAATTGAATTCAACTACAGACGAACATATATCGAATGTTACTTTAATGCACATACGCTGTTACTGTAATAAACTTGATGTGTTACTGTAAGGGGTGCTTCGTTACTGTGTTTGATGTACGGTGTTATTTCAAAGACAACCATGTGTTACTGTAATGCATAAGAGGTGTTACTTTAACTCTCATCTTCGTGATACTTTGAATCCTTGTAAACCCTCAATTGTGTACATTTGTTACTCTAATCTGCTTCTTATGTTACTCCACACTTCTATTGGCAGACAGGAACACTGTGCGATCGCAATTGTTGGAAAACGTAGCCAAGTATGAGAACACTAGACAAAAAATCATCGACGGTCCCTAGAGCAAGCCAACAAAGGGCCGAAAAAAATAGCGTGTTTACTGAATCATGTCATCTCTTTTGTAACTACGATTTAATGGTCTCTATTCTTTAGTTACCTGTCTAATTACATTGGTATTTTGACTATCACCAATACATTGAAGCTGTGAAACTCTGTTACAATGACCAACTGCACCTGTTACACTGTTGGTGTTACTATGGGGATTATTGAAATTAACACAATTTTCTTTGGTCTCACAATCTGTGTGTTACACCGAAGCACTGTGTGTGTTACTTTAATGAACAAATTATGTTACTTTAAGTGATTAATGCCGTTAGCACAATGATATTGCAATCACCAATATTGGTACTCTTTCAATGAATGAACAACACTGCTGTCCTCAGTTACTACAATTCATTTTTTCTGTTACTGTAACAAATTAATAGTGTTACTTCAACGCACATGAGATGTTACTCTAACCAAAAACACATTTATTAAATAAATATAGTGTTAATTGCAAAAATGTGTACAACATTAGTTTTTCGTGTAAATCAGGAAAAAAGAAAAAATTCTTGTAATGTCAAAGAACACGAGTATTATCAAAACACTTGTTCATCCTCGTCTTCCTCTGTGTCTTCTTCAGTACGGAGTGAAAACTTCACCCACATCTCTGCACCATTCCTGTGCATTCGGCTCTTTACCAATGCTTCTTGCCAAAAATTAAGAAAAGTCAGGCCCATGGGCATAAGTGTTACTGTAACTCCTAAGTTGCGTTACTTTAACTCTAAAAAGATGTTACTCCAACGTCAGCGCCAAAAACTCTTTTTTAGTGTTACATTTTTGTGTTACTCTAATTAAAATTAGGTATTACTGTAATTCATTACTTGTGTTACTTCAATGCCATGTATGCTTCAACATAAAGCAAAACAATAATATCGGTGAAACAATAATATCAATGAACCATAATATTAATCCATAATTAATCAAACGAATTAAATTCCACCTTTTCCAGTGTTGTCTTGTGCGTTCGCATCTCTGGCGAAACTACCTGCACAAAATCAAACAGTGTTACATCAATGCAAATAATGTGTTACTGTAATTCATAAGTGGTGTTACCCTAACGTGTACAATACGTTACTCTGGCATATCATAAAAACCCTTTTCCTGAAACGTTCATTTGTGTTACTGTAATTGCAATTAAGTGTTACTTTAACTCAGAAGGCATGTTACTTCAACGACGAATCTGCGTTAACTGAAATCAAAAAAATAGAATCAATGGATATCAGGGAAAATCTTAATAAAAAGCATAAAGACCTGTAATCTATAGAGATCGAGATATCAAAATACCATTGATACGAAACTGTGATATCAAAACGCAATGACATCAAAAAAACGCAAATTGATACGAAACTGTGATACGAAATGACAATGAAAACACTATAAACATGAAGATCGACGTAAAAAAAAACGCAATTCGACGCGATAAAACATTGATATGAAAACGTAAATTGAAAGCAATATGACTATTGAAATCCATGAAGAAAAAACGAATAAAAACGTGAATGAAACACTGAAACTCACCATTGTTATACTCGATTAGTTGCTTATCAACCGTTGAAGACGATGATGCGGTCATTGAATCCATTGTAGCAGAAATTCGAGTTCAAAATCGATGAATGAGCGTGAATGAATCAGAGTTTTTTTTTTTAGGTGTGAATGAACGTGGAATGAAAATTGAACGTGATAATGAACGTTAATGATAGGAAGTTATTGTTTCCTAAATTCTTGCGAGTTATTTTAGGAACGTAAATCTTTTTTTTTTTTTAATGGATGCATCTTGTCAATCCATTCTCATCCCATCCAATGGATGAGATGAGGACTTAGGGACTCACAAAGAGTAAACGACTCATAAGAGCCTCTCTCTCTCTCTCTCTCTCTCTCTATATATATATATATATATATATATATATATATATATATATATATATATATATATATAGGAGGGAAGATAGAGTATCAAAACCCTAATTCTGTAAGCCCAATAAGTGGCAGCCCAATACCCATCAACTAAACTCCACGATTCGCGTCCGGTGAAATTTCACCCTGCGGTTTTACATGACTAACCCACCGGGCAAAACTTTGTCGTGCGGTAATCCTGATTTCGCCCGATCACTTCGTGGGCCACACACTTTACGGTTCACCCATTGCACTTCATATGATAAATCACCCCACATATCACCTTCACTCAACATATAAATTCAATTTCTTCGAGCCTTCGATAAGTCACGAACTCCGAAACTCACGAACTCCGAATCTGGGTCGACACCAGAGTTGGTGTCGACGCCGGCGAAAGTCGCCGGAAAACATAGGGAGGCAGCCGTGTTGTTGCTGTTGTCGATGCTGGTCGCCGCTTGCCAGAGCTGCCGCGCGACGCTGCTGCTGGTTGCCGAGGTGAGGTTCGCCGGCGGTGGTGCGATTGATTTTGGTGTTGCTGCGTTGTCGGTCGGGGTCGCCGGAGATGGACAGAGTGAGGAGAAGGTGGTGAAGGTCGTGGCGTCTGCTGCTGCGCTTCGTGTTGCCGTCGCCGGAGTCGAAATCTGGGCAGAGGTGTGTCGATTGATTCTGACTCCGGCGAGCTTCTGGGTGGTTTGAATTGCAGGCGCGCGAGAATAGTGGAAGACGACATCAGAACTGGTCGACGCCGAAATCGTGCTGGTGCCGTCGGGGCTACGCCGAGGTCAGGCGAAGGTGTGGGTCGAAGGTGGTGGCTGAACGGAGTATGGTGTCGTTTGTGGTTGTGGCTGTGGTGGAGGCGAAGTATGGTGGAGCCGGAGGGAGATGCGGTGGTTGGGTCGGTGGTGATGTGGGTGGTTGGCTATGGAGGAAGATGGGAGTTTGAATTGGGTAATGGGTTGGAGGATGAAGATGGGTTAGTCAAGGTCAAGGTCAAGTTGACCTTGACTTGGATGAGGGTTGATTTGAATTGGAATATGGGGTTTGTGTTGGGTTGGACTTGGTTTGAGTTGGGTTATGGGTTGAGTAGGTGGATTAGGAGGGTTATGGGTTGATGGGTTGAGTAGGTGGATTAGGAGGGTTAGTTATGGGAATGAAATGGGTGGATGGTTAAGTGTGAGGTGAATGGGTGATTATATGGTCAAAGGTCGGGTTTGACTTGGGGTTTGACTCGATCTCTTGACTTGCTCCTCTTGCTTCGACTCGACTCTTTATTCACGAACACGTACCTATAAGACAAAAACACACAAAAGCAGTACGAAATTCTACGAAAAAGACGATAAATACGAAAAACCAAATTCAAACTAGAAAATACGAAATATAGTCAAAAAGGAGTTATATTGACGTTGAAGCACACAAAATCGAGTCAAATACGAGTGAAAATAGGGGGTAAAATGGTCCAAATTTGCGTGTTATCAATTCCCCCACACTTAAACTTTACTCGTCCTCGAGTAACCCATTGGACTAATCTACGACCCATAAATAAATAACACGCAAAAACAAAAACACTAAACACAAGAACGAAAAATAAACATCACAAGCAAATCACAAGTTTTCAAATCAAAAGTCACGATTCTAAAATCCAACTAAAACATAGGATATGAATACTAAAATTACTAAATCGGTTGCAAAAATAATTATTACATATTTCTTGGCCTCGGTCCATGCTATGTCGGGATGTGTGGCGGAGATGAAACGAGTACTCCAATGAAGTTATCGACTAATGCATACAAGTCTCGGCCACTTGTTAAAACAAGGGCTAGGGTCGTCCTAATGGCCCAAGTGACATAAGAACCGATCCAAATGGAAGATATGAATATCAAAAACCCTCAGGGGAGGAACCGTCTTTCTTTTCTCTTTTTCTCTTTCTTTATTTTCATTTTCTTTTTCTTTCGTTTTCACTTCTTTTTCTTTCTTTTTTTTTTTCTTTTTTTTTCTTTTTCTTCTTCTTCTCTCTCTGATAAGTGTGTTTTGTAGTGCTTATTCCTTGTGTTTGGTCCCGATTTCTCTTGTGGAATCGCTCTTTGGAGCGGTTTCGAGGCTACTTACGCTTCTTCTAGTTTGTTTTAAGTTCCTAAGGCCAATCTTGGAGAAATGGAACGATTCCGACTCGATTCCGATACATTTGGAGCCAACGAAGAGAAGCGACGATCACTCGGTAGCTTAGACTCGATCCCGAGCCCTTGGGACCCAATCCCGAGCACCGAGAATCGATAAGAAGCCTATGAAGAGCAAGTAGAGACCTATGAGATCATATTTGAGGCCTACAAGACCCATCCCGGTCAGGATTAAGTCCATCACGACCGAGACGAAGAGGGAAAGCAAACAAGAGCTTCTGGAGCTCCATCCCGACCGAGAAGAAGAGCTTCCCGACCGGGATCAAGCCTTCCCGACCGGGACCAGTCTCTTCCCGACCGGGAAGAGCATAACACCGCCCGGTGTTATGCATGATCCCGGTCGGGACCAGATCCTTCTCGGTCGGGACCACCCCATCCCGGTCGGGATCATCACCTTCCCGGCTGAGAAGGGCCCAGCGAAGCCCGTCTTCATTTCTTTCTTCTCCCTTATTCTTGTAACCCTATATATACCCCCCTCTTGTATTGTTTAATCACCTTTCATGACTTTTCATTCCTTTACATTACCCACTAAACCCTAGACTACTTTAGGTTAGATTAGCTTAGATTAGTGTAGATTAGCCTTAATTACTCTTTAATCTTAGTTTAATCCTAGTTTCATCTTTGTAATATTGAAGACTTTTTGGGTTGATCTACTCTATTGACAACATTGGAGATCTTCTTTTGGGTTTATTTATGCAAAGATTCAATCTTTTGTTCATCTTCTAGTGTTGGTATAATTCCTTTTATCTCTAATCTCTTCTATTTAGTTTTCATTTGTGTTTATGTTTAGTAATCTTCAATAATCCATTATGAATGTTCATGTTTATGTTTGTTTCATTTCGGGTGTTGGGTTACTATCTTGAACATGAGTGAGTAGTCTCTCGCTAGGATTAGTAGGGGAATTGGGTGTCTTAATTGGTGATTAAGGGTTTGTATAGATTGGTGGTGGACGTTTTGGTTGCTTCTTGGTTATATGCATAGAACATGTTTGATGAAATGCTTGAATGACTTGTAGTTGCAAATGCATGTTTTCTTGCCTTCTTCTTGCGGTCTTGTATGTTGCTAAGATGAGTTCTCGCGCGAGAGCGAGGAACCTCTAGGTCGGTTTAAGTAGCGAGAGCCCGGACTATACCTAGATAACTCGACTACCCCTTCACCTTTGCTCTTCCTTGATCATTCCATCACCCTTGAACCCGACCTAATCCTAGTTCTTTTCCTATTTGTTTTCTTTTTCGTCTTAGCGATTATTCCTTTAGTTAGTTGAATCCTTTAGCCTTAGTTGTTATACCTAGTTCGTTCCTAGTAATAGTTTATTCCCTTCTTATCGTTCTAGTTTAGTTTAGCCTTGAGACCTAGTCAAGTCTTTAGGTGAAACTTGGTTTAAACCCTCTTTACCGTCCCCGTGGACTCGACCCGACTTACCCTTTCTACCCAGTTAGGATTAGTTGGTTTTATTTGGTGGTGAGATCCACGGCAAATCCCTCCCATCACTCTCCCTTATTCTTTTCTTTTGAGTTTTTGAGAATTTTTCTTAGTTTGCACATTTTTGATGTTTGAGCTCATTTGAATATAAGGGAATGCAAAACTCAATATCAATCATAACCGAACTCTTATTTGTGGAGTATTTTTGTGGGATAATGGATCGTAAAAGGCTAAAAGTCACTTGGGTTATAGTCACCTAGACAAGCATACAAGGTCAAAAATCACAACACGGGAGGTGGACATAAGTGAGGTACACACCCGAGCGACTTATAGTAGAACGGCAATCAATATATAATATTTAAAATCAACCAACAAGTAATAGAAAAATCCATACTCTTTAAAGAAGTTGAGAGTTAGAAAGATGATTTTATCAAGGAAAACAAGTGAAACACGAAAACAAAAATCTTTTTGGAATTTTTGGATTTTTAAATTTTATCAAATGAAAACACAAGACAAGACAAGACACAAACACAACAAACAAAACAAAAGGCTACAATCCATAACAACCACAAATAAACAACATATATACTCCACCAAAGTATCCTCCCACAACAATATCAATCACAATCCTCAAGCAACGATGAATCGTCAATCCAAACATACTCCCCCCCACACTTAAACCCAACATTGTTCTCAATGTTCAAAATTAGGGAGGGAAAGGAAGGGTGGGTGGGTAAGAAATTACCTTTTAAAGCATAAGTTGTCCCCCACACTTGAACGATTTCGTGCTTCTTATCCATTTTCATCCACTACCATTGTTTGTTGGAGGTACCTATAAGGAAAAATACACAAACATGCACACACATGAAAAGAACACAACAAATGATATTAGGATAAAAGCTACTACTAAACTGAACTAAGCCGATACGGGGCAATTAACGGGCCCGCTCCGTCCCTTCAACTCACATCGAAATACCTATGAGGTAAGGTACTCCCATGCAAGGCAAGTTGGGTCTTGCTCAAAATTGCGGACGCAACTAAACTTACACAAAACAAAAACAAACAAACACACAAACAAATAAACAAGAATAGTTGCATCCAAACATGAAAACACCAAATCCCTCATCGAGACGGCGGGAAAGACACCAATAGTTTACTCGAGACAAGTACAAACATTCCAAAGTTAGTTGCTCAAGATGAAGTGGACTAAAGTCTAATAGGATGACATTAAATCATTAAAAACATTGATAATTTATCTAGGTCCTCCTAATCAACTAAAACCGTAAAACGAGGCGTTAAACAGAATGGAAATGAGTGAACCCGTAGACACTGGAGGTAAGTGTAATCCCGACCTTTTCGCAAAAGCAAAGAGGATAGTCCCAAACCTAAAGATATAAGTAAGGTCACCTATAGGCACGGGATACGGTAACCAAGGCCTTATCACTCCATGGGGGGTCAAGGTGGTCAAATGCAAACCCCGATGTAAACTCCTAGTAGAAAAAGTGGACTCAAGCTAAAAGATCAATGCAATTTTTGGTTTAAAGTCATTCTACTAAAGTAAAGTCCGAAATCAAAATGGGTTACTAACAAGGGAAGGTGAACACTCGTAAGCAAGTCTCACAATCGGGTTTTCGAAAACATTTACCTAAACACACTAAACAAAACACAAAAGAACACAACAAAATAATAAAAACAAAAACAACTGCAAGTAAAGTCAAGCACTCCAATCTTCTTCAAATGGTCAACACAATCACAACCACCAATTCCAAAACGTTCACCAAGTGAACCTCCAAAGCATACAAGCCCATACTCCCATGTGAATAAGGGAAGGGGAGAAAATTAAGGGTAAAAAGGGATTACCGAATGGTCTTCACGTTTAATACCTCATGTCCTTGTGTTATGGAGTGGGTGGTATTTCTGCAAGAAAGGAGAGAGCAAGGCAATACAAGAAAGATACTAACTACAATCCCACAACAACTATTAAAAACAACACGATTACACCACAATTACAAATACACCACCAATCCTCCAACAGGATACAAGCAAACATCACAATCCACAATCCAAAATGGAACAATCAAGCAGAATCTCTTCCAAACTCGATCGCTTCCAAATTTTTCATCGTCTATCCATGTTGCCTTCTTGTTGGAGATTCCTACAAACAAAAACAAAACACAAAAAGCGTAAATATGCACAAAAAAAGCTTGGGTTGCCTCTCAAGGAGCGCGGTTTTTAGGACCGCTAAACCTACAGTTAAGTTCATCATCTAACCGGGATCCCACAACCGGTAACCAAGGCCACTCATCACATCAACTTTGTCATAGTAGGGCATATCCCTAAGCTTCTTATATTCATTTACCCCTATAGTAAGAGGTAGGCTAAGAGAAGAAACAAGGCTCACTATATCCTCAAATTCAACAATAATGGTCATATCTTCTCTATTGGGAATGGAGGAGTCACTAGCAATGACATAAGAGACTTGGTTAGTCTCATCAATCAACACCTCACCCTTCCAAACCTCCTCTTCTTTGTTTTTAACCACGTTCCTTCCAAAAGACAAATCAAGGATTAAACAAAGTTCATTGAAAGAAGTTTTCCAATCATCCTCAATCATAGATTCATAGGAAGGGCTAGTGTCAAGATACAAGGGGTCAAAGAAAATAAGTGACTCATCTTCAATAGAAATGGTAGACAAGGTGATCTCATCAAAGTGTTGTTTCTCAAACAAGGGGTTACACCAAGACATCAATGGTTTTACCCCTTTAATCTGAAAGCTATCACCCAAAGAGCCTTCAATTTTCTCATTCAAAGAGCTTTCAATTGTGTCATCTTCCTCAACAAATTCTTAATGAGTAGTGAATTCAAAGCATAAAGAGTCAATGATAGTGAGTGGTTCATCCCAAATACAAGGTTTAGAGAAATCGATCTCAACAATGGTGTCCTCTAAAGGGTGTTCCTCAAAAATAGACTCAAAGACAACCGTTTTGACCTCAATATTCTCCAAATAAGTGTTCTCAATCTCACTCACCAAAGAATCCATAAGGTAGGTATCTAAAGAAGCATGACTCAAAGTAGTTGAAAGAGGAGTAAGGTTAAGTTCATGTACCTTTGTTCCAAGAATGACCTCCAAGCAACTAACCTTAAGACTTTCGACATATTGACTTTCTTCACCATTCAATCGCGCTTCAATAGCGTCCGCTTTCTTGCTTGTTGTAACATCATTACCTACACACGAATCATAACCAAACACAACCTCCAAAGGCTCTTTAGATAAGGAGGGAGACATTGAATCTCCTCCAACAACAATGTTAAAATTACTAGATGGCAAAGTAGATGATATGCAAGATGAAGAAGATGACAATGACACAATAGAGTTATGATCAAGCATACATTCATCAATATCATCACTCTTATCATCTAACAAAGAGTTTTCCAATGGAGGGGCACAAGTCTTATCAAGTTCATATGTTGAGGGGGATGGGTCATGACAAGAACGAACAACATGAATATTATCATCAAGCGTACAAAACTTTGCAAACTCTTCACCATAATTAGTCACAACATGATAATCAATATATCGGGCAAGATCTCATCAATAAACCAAGAAGGTAAGGTATGGGTTTTGGGATTCAAAGGGCTACTAATTCAATAAGGTCAAAAGCGTAATCGAAAGATTTAGAAGAAAAATCTCCATCACATAAAGAATCAAGCAATGTCCTGGTGGAATCGTTTATGCCCTTAGCAAGTGTCAAATACAAGGACCTCTCGGTAAAGTATTTGCCATCTAAATAGAGAAGATAATGTTTCAATCTAGGCAAGTAATCTCCCAAATCCTCATCTTCTCCTTGAGGAAAAATAATATGTGATGGGAGTTGACCAAGTACCACGGGTCGCCCGCCTGCAGGGCCCTGGAACGGCTCGCCCCCAGGGCGAATCTAGAATCGCCCGTCAGGCCTCCCTGCGAAGGACTGCGGAGAGAACTCCGAAAGGCTTGCGCCTGCCAGGCAGGGCCCCGCTGCCAGCTGAGCAGGGCCTCCAAGTCCCCAACGTGTTGGTTTCCAGGGTGCCCAAACCCCCAGCACGAGCAGGGGAACCCGAGGGTCCATCCGTCATTCCGCCTCAGGTAATGGGAAGTGGGTGGACGAGGAGAAGCCACGTGTCGTCCTCACGTCCACCCATTCTCCCGCTCTTTTCCCTCTCCTCCTCTCTCTCTTGTGGGAAGGTATAAATACCCACCCATTTCCCACTTAGAGGGGGTGGGATTTTCTCTCTCTAAACTCTTACTCCAAAAAAGGCCACCTAGTTCCTCACGAGCTAGGTTCGTTAAGGCATCCACAGACTGACTTAGGCATCGGAGAGGGTTCCCTCGGACAACCTCCGAGGCCCTGTGCGCTACTTGTGCAAGGAGTAGACTCGATCCGCCGGGAAGGTCCGATCGTGGAGGAAGAGAAAGGAGAGATCAAAGGAAGTCAAGCAAGCAATATCCGAATACCTGAAACCCGAATTCACAGTCGGGTTCATTGATTCCGTGACCGGAACAATTTGGCGCCGTCTGTGGGGAAGATCTAGGTTGTGCTCACGAGATTACCCACAAAATCAACCATTCCAAAACACAAAAATTGACCCACAATTGAACATGCCTGAAATCTTCGACACCAGCTCAGTGGCAAACCCACCCAAAGCCCCCCAGTATGGCATGCCGCCCGAAATGACACCTGCCGCCACGATTCCAGGTGTGGGGCGAACTAGTCTGCAGGGGGCACCGGTCCAGGGGGCAGCTGCCATGGCTGGGCAGGGGAGCCAGCCGAGGCCAGTCCTAAACCTCACCCCTACCCAGATGGTCCAAACTGCGGCTTTCTTCTCAGCCATGCTGGACCAGGAGTTCACCCCTGATGACCTGATAGGCAGGGTCGCTACGACCCTCAGGTTGCTCCACTTTGAAAGTGGAGAAGGAACCGGGGGCACAAAGCGAACCGCCGTCAGAAACGTTCAGAGAAAGGCTAGGAAGACAGCTCAGGCATACGCACAAGTGCAAAGGCGAATTTCAGAGGCCCGTAAGGAGCCGCCTGCACGACAGGAGGTAGCTGGTCCTGAGGGCGCATACTCCATCCATACTACAGAGTCCACGGCCGCTCGTGAAAGAAGAGGCCTATCCCAGGACCTGAGGGATCGCATGAAGCACAAAGAGCCAGTATCCAAGCGCTTGGGAGAGAAACAAGATGTATTCTCCAGGCTGACACCGGTTGAGGGATTGCGGCCTGCCCCTGGGCTATCTCAGAGCCTGCAATCCAGGCTCAATAACGGTCAGCCCATGAGGCCCAGGCATCGTCAGGGCGATAACCTCGAGCCCGCCCAGAAAAAGCGCTCGCGGTATCACTCCCCTTCCCAGGGCGATGAGGCGATAAGCAGGCCGAGGCCCCCACCAAGGCACCGCTCCCCTGAGAGCCGGCGACCGACCCCTGACAGAAGGGACGACTACGGTCGCTACTCAGACGCGAGTAGGTCAAAAATGGTGGGCAGGCCAACTAAGACCCCGCTCCACCCTGAGGTCCAGGCGTACCCTATCCCGAAGATTAAGATGCCAACTGTAAAGTTCGATGGAACTACAGACCCTGAAGATCACCTGGCTGCGTACGAAAGCCACATGGGCATGTACGACGCCGACGACACAGTCTGGTGTAAAATCTTCCCCACCACCCTGGTGGGCCTAGCCCAGGGTTGGTTCAGGGACCTCCCGCAGGCGTCAATCTCTTTCTTCATTGAGCTGGCAGAGATGTTCTTGGACCAGTACGCAGGAAACAAACGATGACGTCTCACCCGTTTTGACCTGATGACCCTCAGGCAAAAGAAGGGCGAAACTGTCAGGGATTATCTAAAGAGGTTCGACTTATCGTTCCAGCAGGTGAAAGAAATTGACGACCCAACAACAGTATATGCACTAACCAATTCCCTGCTACCCGGCGAAATGAAAAACCAAATGATTAGGGCCCAGCCTGAGACCCTGGCCAAAGCCAGAAAGATCGCAGAGGGGTTTATGCTGCAGGAAGAGTTCCACAGCCTACCGGAGACCCCTCAGGCCCTACGAGGCAGCAGGGGGGACCGCAGGGTGGACGCGGGAGAAACGAGTCCGGAAGGCATAGAACTGAGGAAGGGGATACCCCTAAAAAGGAGCGCACTGTCTACCAGCCCAGGTTCGACAGTTACACAGCCCTTAACAAATCAAGGACAGAAATCTTCGAGCTGGAAAAGGAAACCGCTAAGTGGAATCGCCCAAGCAAACCGCGCAGTCCAAGAGGGGATCCCAAGAAATTCTGCACTTTCCACGACTGCGTAGGCCACACCACCGAAGAATGCCGCCACCTGAAAGACGAGATTGAGAAGTTGATCAGAAACGGCTGGTTGGCCAACTACGCAGCCAGGAACAAATCTCAGAAAGAGACGCCTGAAAAACCCGAAGGCTCGGCACAGAACCGCCTGGTAATCCACGTGATATCATGGGACGCAGAAGGTCTAATCAGCCAAAGAGGGCAGAAAAGGCAGATTCGTGAGCTGAGGAACCAAATCTGCTACGCTGAAAGAGCAGGAAGCCCAAAAGGAGTAACGCTGAGCATCACCCCCGAGGATGCAGGGCGGGTGGTGTACCCCCACAGCGATCCCCTGGTGCTGTCCTTGGTAATCAACAACCATATTGTTCGGAGGTGCATGGTGGACACCGGTGCCTACACAAATTTGCTGTACAAAGACGCCTTCGACAAAATGGGCCTGGAGAAAAGGCACCTGCGACCCGCCCCCGGGTCGTTATATGGGTTCAGCGGAGCAGGCGTATTGCCCGTGGGGATCATAGACCTACCAGTAACATTTGGGGAGGGAGCTACTGCCAGAAACGTCAGAGCTTCATTCGTTGTGGTGGATGCAAAGTCCGCTTACAACGCCCTGATCGGCAGAGTCACCCTGGACGAAATCGAAGCGGCCATATCAATCAGGGCTCTCACTATAGCCTACGTTACTGATTTCGGCCTAGAAGGGAAAGTACGCGGAGACCAGGAGTCGGCCAGACAGTGCTACTCCGTGGCCCTGCAGACTCACGAAAGCGCAAGGAAAGGGAAAAGAAAAGCCGACGGTTCCCCCAGCAGGGAAGGCGAGATTCCAGCCGGTAATCAGACACCAAACGACCTGGAACCTGGGGGAGAAAGCATGCTGGTGGACCTAGAGCCGGGGAGGCAAGTCCTTATAGGGGCTGACCTGGAAGAGTCCTACCAAGCTGAGCTGGTCAAGCTACTGAAAGAGAACAAGGACGTATTCGCCTACTCGGCGGATGAAATGCCAGGGGTCGATCCAGCGTGCATCGTTCACAGGCTGAACGTAAGCGCGGACGCCCGCCCTGTGAAGCAGAAAAAGCGGAACATGTCCGCAGAAAAAGACCTGGCAATCAAGGAAGAAATTGAAAAACTTTTGAAGGCAGACTTTATAGAAGTTTGTGACTACCCTGAGTGGCTAGCAAACGTGGTCATGGTCAAAAAATCGTCGGGCGCGTGGATTTTACGAACCTCAACAAGGCCTGCCCAAAAGACTGTTACCCGCTCCCCAGAATCGACCAGCTGGTAGACGCTACCAGCGGATATACAATGCTAAGCTTCCTGGATGCTTTCTTAGGGTATCATCAGGTATACTTATGGCAGCCAGACAGAGTTAAGTGCGCGTTCATCACTAGCTCAGGCACCTACATGTACAAGATGATGCCATTCGGACTGAAAAACGCAGGGGCCACGTACCAACGCCTGGTTGACAAGGTAGTCGAAAGCCAAAAAGGCAGAAACATAGAAGCCTACGTCGATGACGCCATTGTGAAAAGTAAGGGTGACAAAGAGCACTTGGCAGACCTGCGGGAGACCTTCTCCTCCCTGCGCGCCTACAAAATGAAACTTAATCCGAAGAAGTGTACGTTTGGGGTTCGCTCTGGAAAATTCTTGGGTTTTTTGGTCAGCTCTCGAGGGATAGACGCTAACCCCGAGAAAGTTCAGGCTGTTCTGGACCTTCCTGAGCCAAAGACCATCAGGGACATCCAACGTCTGACAGGCCGCATGGCCGCCCTGGCACGATTCATCGCCAGGTCAGCAGACAAGTCAACCCCATTCTTCAAAATACTGAAAGGCAACAAGCAATTCAGATGGGAAGACCAACAAAAAGAGGCATTCGGGCAGTTGAAGGAGCACTTAAAGAAACTCCCCACCCTGGCAAGACCAGTGGCAGGGGAAAAACTCTTCCTCTACATCGCTGTAACCAATGTGACAGTCAGCGCAGTCATCTTGAGGGAGGAGGCAGGCGCCCAACAGCCCATATATTTTGTAAGTCATGCCCTGGGGGCAGCAGAGAAGAATTATCCTATGATCGAGAAGGCGGCCTACGCGGTTGTTGTAGCGGCCAGAAAGTTGAGGCCATACTTCGATGCACACCCCGTCGTAGTGCTGACAGACCAGCCCCTAGAGAAGGTGCTAGAGAAATTCGAGAAGTCGGGCAGACTGCTAAAGTGGGCAATCGAGTTGAGTGGACTAGGGATAACATATCAGTCAAGAACAGCCATCAAGGCCCAAGCCCTGACTGACTTTCTAGCAGAGTGTTCCCACTCTGAGGAGGATAGCCCAATCACCGGCGAGTGGATCGTGTACACCGATGGGTCCTCCACGACTAATGGAGCAGGGGCAGGAGTGGTACTGACCAGTCCGGAGGGCACCGACTTTGAGCACGCTCTCAGATTCGTCTTCCCTGCGTCAAACAATGAAGCTGAGTATGAAGCAGTACTCGCAGGCATCAACCTAGCCAAAGCTGCAGGCGCAGAACGGATTGTTCTGACAACAGACTCCCAGCTCATCGCCAACCAAATCAATGGAGAGTATGAGGCCAGGGACCAAACAATGGCCGCGTACTTGGAAATGGTAAAAAAGGAATTATCAGGCTTAAAATCATATGAAATCAGACAGATCCCTCGATCCCAGAATAACCGGGCGGACGCCCTGTCAAAACTAGCCAGCTCCAGCCTGCAGGATATAAGAAGGTCAGTATGGGTGGACGTCGTCCAGGAGAAATCTACCGTCCCCTGTCAAACCGTCGGTGTGATGGAAGAGGCAGGGCCTGAGGATTGGAGAACCCCCATCATCCTGTTCAAAAAGCACGGAATCTTACCGGCTGACCCCGTACAAAAGAGAAAAATGCCAGCAAGGGCTGCCTGGTTCATCATGATAGGAGAAGACTTGTACAAAAAATCTTTCTCCTCCCCCCTGCTCAGGTGTTTAGGGGCGGAGCAGGCAACGGAGGTGTTGGACGACATCCACTCCGGGATATGTGGCCACCACATAGGAGGAAAGTCACTAGCACACAAGGCCTTGAGAGCCGGATACTACTGGCCGACCCTGCTGGCCGACGCCAAAGATTTGACCCAAAAGTGCAGAAAATGCCAGCTCTTCGCCCCATCCATCCATGCCCCGGCCCAGGAGCTCAGGCCGATCCTGTCCCCCATCCCCTTCGCTCAGTGGGGGATGGACATATTAGGACCCTTTGCAGTAGCCACCGGGGGGAGAAAGTTCTTGATCGTAGCCATCGACTACTTCACCAAATGGATAGAGGCTGAGGCAGTGCCCAACATCACCGAGCCTGCGGTCAGGAAGGTAATTTGGCGGAACATTATCACCAGGTTCGGCCTACCGAAAATGCTGGTGTTTGACCATGGAAGACAATTCGATAATGACCCCCTGAGATTATGGCTGGAAGGTCACGGCGTCGCGGTCGCTTATTCTGCCGTCTGCCACCCTCAAACCAACGGACAGGCAGAGGCAGCCAACAAACAGATTTTGAATGGCCTAAAGAAAATGGTGGATGACCTCAAGGGCAGGTGGGCCGACGAGCTCCCCAGCATACTCTAGTCAATCCGAACCACCCGGAAGGAATCTACCGGCCAAACCCCATTCGGCCTGGTATATGGCGCAGAGGCTCTACTGCCAATTGAGGCCAGAGTCCCCTCCCTGCGCTCCTTACAATACGACCAGGCTGAGAATGAAGTAGCGATGACAGAGGCCTTAGATCTGGTCAGTGAGGTGAGGGAGGAAGCCAGTACCAATATCGCCGCCTACCAGCAACGAATGAGGAAGGCATACAATAAGAAAGTGCATCAGCGAAATTTTCAGATGGGTGATCTGGTCCTCAGAAAGACACAGGCCGTGGGAAGATCGAGAGAGCACGGCAAACTCAGCGCTAATTGGGAGGGTCCATACCAGGTAACTCAAGTCTTAGGGCCAGGCACGTATAGAATCGCCAATCTAGAGGGCCAAGAGTTGAGTGCTCACTGGAACGCAGACACCCTGAAGAAATATTATGTTTAAGCAGAATCTTAAAGTAGTCTTCGTTTCTTTAAAATTGGCGGATAACGGTAAAAGAATGTCGACGGCTCCGACCACCCTTGTGATAGATTTTTCTTTTGAAGAAATGAAAGATCCTTAAAGTCTATACTCGTTGCCTGTTCAAACTCGCGTTTTCACACACAAACGAGCAGGGGGCAATAGGGGGAGGCCCCCTGTTGCCAGAACTAAAGAAAATAGCCCCCCCAACAAAAATTCAACGCCTCCCGGCAGGCAGGGGGCAGGCCCCCTGGACTCTGACCAAGAGCCAGGGACAGGCCGAACGAACAAGGACTGGGGGCAAGCCCCCCAACCTTGTATAAAAAACGTAGCCACCCTGCTTACCCCTGGGCAGGCAAGGGGCAGGCTCCCTGGACTCTGACCAAGAGCCAGGGACAGGCCGAACGAACAAGGACTGGGGGCAAGCCCCCCAACCTTGTATAAAAACGCAGCCACCCTGCTTACCCCTGGGCAGGCAGGGGGCAGGCTCCCTGGACTCTGACCAAGAGCCAGGGACAGGCCGAACGAACAAGGACTGGGGGCAAGCCCCCCAACCTTGTATAAAAATGCAGCCACCCTGCTTACCCCTGGGCAGGCAGGGGGCGAGCCCCCTGGACTCTGACCAAGAGCCAGGGACAGGCCGAACGAACAAGGACTGGGGGCAAGCCCCCCAACCTTGTATAAAAAACGCAGCCACCTTGCTTACCCCTGGGCAGGCAGGGAAGGTCATACTCTGGAGAACAAAGAAAGCAGAAATAAAGGACAAACATTCAAAAGATTTATCCAGAAAAGAGTAGAATGGTTTGAACAAAGCCCAAAATAAAGATCCAGAAAGGTCAGAACATTACAGACAAAGCTAGCCATTCTAAGGCTCAGCATAAAAAGTTAATAACAAAGAGTAAAGGCCTAAACATCAGGCACGCCATGATTGGGACCAACAGGCTCCTTGGAGTTTCCAGCCGCCAGGGCTTCATTCTTGGCAGCATAAAGGTTTCGAAACGTGTCCTCGTCAAAGACAGGAAACATTTCCTTGATTACCTCCATAACAAGCTCCAAGGAGGAGGTAGCCCCATTTTCAAAGCTCAGGTCCGTGGCAGCTTCAGCTTCCTTCAGAATGGCATCTTTCTCATCTTGCCACCCAGCCTGAGCCTGTTTGAAGTCCGAGCTGGTTTTGGACAGTTCTTCCTCCAGATCAGCCGCCTTCTTCTTGAGATGCTCCATCTCAGCTAGGGACGTTTCAGCACGCTCCACCGCCAGGCGGCTCTCCTTAAGTTCTACCTCCAGCTTGGACACCTCCCTTACAGCCTGCTCCCCCTGAAGCTTCCACTGACTGGCCTGCCCCTTCACATCCTCCAGCTCGCTCTCCTGCTTTGTCAGCTTGTCCTTCAAGCCAATGATCAGGGCCACATCCCTTTCAACCACGGCTAGACGATCGGGAGGAGGGGCCCCAGGGGTGACAGTCAGCTCCTCGTCACTTAGACGACTGAGGGCCGCCAGCTCGGCAGAGGCCTGCAGCACCCTGGAAGTACGCTGTATGTACTGAATCACCTGGCTGGAAGTATTGGTCACCGACTTGATGAGGCGGTCTGCCAAGACAGTACCAGAGTTCGAGAGCAGGCCTGATACATCAACACTATCGCCTGCAGCACAGTGGAGCTCTGCATTCTCCTCCAAGAGAGAAGTACCCGGGACGTCGTGAGCAGGGCGTTTCGCCTCCGGGGTCTCCACATCGGCCTCTAAGTCAACCATAGGCACAGTCCCTGGTGTCTCCCTATTTCTTTTTCTCCTGACCAGGGGAGCACTCTCCCCAGTCTGCGCAGAATCCGCAGGGTGAGACCCCGGGGAAACGCGAGTCCCAGCAGGGGAAGCATCCTGCCGGTGAGCATGGGAGGGGGTCGCCACGGAAGTAACTTCAGCCTCCCCACCCTGAGCATTGGGAGGAGCCGCCGGCTTTACCGGGGGGGGGGGGGGGGGGGGGGGGAAGGGGAGCCGTCGGCCAGAGGCGAATTCCTTCACAAACCTCATCAAGTTCTTCTCTCCCTTCTTGAAGTTGGAGGGAAGAGAGGGGACCTTTTGAGTAACAATGAATTCCTCAGACAGGCCAAGCCTCCTCACCTGCTTCCTTGTCCAGAGGCGAGAAGCAGAACCTGCAAGACAGATAAACAGTCGGTCAAGGAGATAGGGATGGAAACCACGAGAAAATCATCAGGCAAGTTGAAGCCCCTACACTACCTTCAAGGCCGAGAATCAGGCCCAGCGGGGTCAGGTATTCATCCGTGGTGATAAGATTTCCGTGAGGAAGCCAGAAAGCAGGCTCGTTGGGGGGAGCCCCCTCAGTAACCTTAAATTTCTCAATCAAATCTTCGTCTGCCTGACTCAGCTTCACCTTCAGGTCTTTTCCCCCGACACCCGGATGATATTCCTCACGGGTTTCCATGCGAGTATGCACGTGATTCCTAAAATGCCTAGGGATCCGCCACCCTGAGGCACTATGTACATACAGAAAATTGTCTTTCCAGTCTTTCAGGCTGTTTAAAGCCGGCCAGACCAGAGCGTACTTTTTCGACTTCAGAATGGACTAGTACCCAGGGGAGTCATCCCCCCTTGATGAAGACACCATTTGCAGCCAAGTCATGGCACGCAGGGCATCAATAGAGGGCCCCTCCCCATGGAAGAGGTAGGTCCAGGTATAAGCCACCAAGGTCCTGATGGCTGAGGCAGTCAGCTGGTCAATGGCCACGTTCATCCCCCTAAAAACCTCCTCCAAGAAGGGGTGAAGAGGGAATCGTAGGCCGAATTCCAGGCTTTTGTGGTAAACAGCCACACAGCCGTCAGGAGGGCAACACACCGTATCTCTCTCCCCGGGAATTATAACGGTGTACCCCTCCCCAAAGTGGTAGAATTTCTCAATCTCCCCGGCAGCATTACTCTCCAGAATCAGGTCTCGATTCTTGGTCTCAGGGTAGGTTCTCAAAGGAACCAGGTATTTGTGTTTATCCAAGAAGTACCTTTTCCCTTTTTCCCTGGGAGCAAGGCCGGCAATGGTGGAAGGGTCAATCTCCAATGCACCGTCGTCGGAGTTGACGACGTCAAAAGGGGCGGGTTCGGGTGAGTTAGCACCCCCATCTTCCTCTGGGCAGTTTCCCCCGCCGGGTCTGGCCCCAGAGGAAGAGGCTAAGTCGGATCTCCCCCCTCTCCTATCCTCCGTCCCTCCAGACGACAGACTAAAAGTAAGAGCGCGAGCGCGAGACATTCTACTTCACGAAGGAGTATGAGAAAAAGGAAGAAAAACAAAGAGTTGGAATCAAGATTCTAACCTAGAAAGATGACCGTCGCCGAAAAAGTCCGAAGTTAGGCGCCCCTCGAAATCTTGAAAGAAGTTCTCAGCAGCAAAGAGAGTGAGGAAGAAGCGAGGGTTCGAGTTTTGAAAATGCTAAAAAGGGAATTAGGGGAAGAAAATGGGCTTATATAGGTCTGGGCAGTCGAAGGGTCACCTCTCTCTGAAAAACTCTCCCCGTAAATCACCTCCCACGTGTCACACCTCTAACAACCAACCTCCTCATCCCAAGAAAGCCTCGAGAAGGCAAATAGACGCCAGGAACATTTATTCTCTCAATGACATCACTTTCCCTCCATTCGGATAATAATAACAAAAACAAAAGCAAATAATAACAAATAATAGAAATGCCACATGTAAACAAAGCCGCCTGATTTTTTATTAAATTAGAGAAAACCCGAGAAACGGGCAAGTTACATGGCATGCCAGCCAGGAATACAAAAAGAGCCCATGTTTCTGGCTCACTATGCCTGCACCCCTCGGGCATGCCTAATCATCATCCAAGCCTGGGGAGTAATCCCCAGGGCTGTTGTACCCCCCAACATCAGATCCCCAGTCCCAATCATCGGAGTCTTTGAAGGGATCCGCCGAGTCGTCATCATCCCCACGACCAGAGGAGTAGCCCTGGCCGTCACTGTCGCCGGAATCCCGGCTGCTGACATCCCAGTCCCTACCATAAGGGACTGTCTCGGTATCGTCACAGGAGCCGCAGCCCACTTTCTTCCTCAGGGGAGAAGAAGGGCCCGACTCAGGAGAGGACAGCTCTGAGCAGTCGGGGTCGAACTGCTCAGGGTGTAGCCATGGAAAACACACATGGCACCCCCTGTCGAAACAACCTCCACCCTGGGGGCAGCGCCTGAACTTTGGAGCGGCTGGAGAAGCCCTCTGAAGACGCTTGCCCGCTTTGATAAGAGCCCTCCTGAACTTTCGGGGACGTTGAGCGCGGGATCGCCGGCTACGGCGCAAAACAAGAAAAGACGCCCGGGAGTACCTTAGCTTCCAACGCCCCGTAAAGCGACGGCTCACTACACGAGCCCCGTGGCAGAAAAGTACTTTGGTAATCCACGACATTTTCTCTGAAGGAAGAAGAAGAGAAGGTTGGAGATGGGTTGTGAAAGTGGCAAAGAAACCGCAATTTATACGGAAAGGGTGGCCAAAACATTAAATGGCGCCCCAACTACTTTGACAGGGGGCACGGCCAATCAGCACACCCGCACACTGCCCAAAAACCCGCTGGGAATAGAAAGAAATCATCACTAAAAGAACATTCTAACCTCGGGAACAAGCAGCGCATTAAATGCAAGGGTTCAGAAGTCAACTGCACCCCATCTCAAGAGACGCCTGCCAAAAGGAAGACCCAGCCTCCCTCTGGCCGGCGTGGGCCAATTGATGGGAGTTGACCAAGTACCACGGGTCGCCCGCCTGCAGGACCCTGGAACGGCTCGCCCCCAGGGCGAATCTAGAATCGCCCGTCAGGCCTCCCTGCGAAGGACTGCGGAGAGAACTCCGAAAGGCTTGCGCCTGCCAAGCAGGGCCCCGCTGCCAGCTGAGCAGGGCCTCCAAGTCCCCAACGTGTTGGTTTCCAGGGTGCCCAAACCCCCAGCACGAGCAGGGGAACCCGAGGGTCCATCCGTCATTCCGCCTCAGGTAATGGGAAGTGGGTGGACGAGGAGAAGCCACGTGTCGTCCTCACGTCCACCCATTCTCCCGCTCTTTTCCCTCTCCTCCTCTCTCTCTTGTGGGAAGGTATAAATACCCACCCATTTCCCACTTAGAGGAGGTGGGATTTTCTCTCTCTAAACTCTTACTCCAAAAAAGGTCACCTAGTTCCTCACGAGCTAGGTTCGTTAAGGCATCCACGGACTGACTTAGGCATCGGAGAGGGTTCCCTCGGACAACCTCCGAGGCCCTGTGCGCTACTTGTGCAGGGAGTAGACTCGATCCGCCGGGAAGGTCCGATCGTGGAGGAAGAGAAAGGAGAGATCAAAGGAAGTCAAGCAAGCAATATCCGAATACCTGAAACCCGAATTCACAGTCGGGTTCATTGATTCCGTGACCGGAACAATATGCAATCCAATTGTCTTATTGCCAACAAGACTCCTCAAACTTCGGTCAACAACACTCGTAGCACACATGTCTAAGATTACACTACTACTACTCTCACAAAGACAAGTGTTAGTAGAACGCTTCTTACGGCAAGTAATATCTTGTTGTTGTGGGTGGACGGAAAAATTAGGAGGAGAATAGATGTCAAAAGATTTTATATCATTCCTAACGTTATTGACAAGAGCATTCCTTGAAGGATATCTAGGTGAAGCGAGTGCATATTGAGAATTGTTATAACGTGAAGGAGGGTGAACATCATAGGTTTTCATGTAATCAACATTGTTCACATAAGAATTTAAAAGGGTTTTAGGAAGATTAGAGGGACACACATCAAAAGAATGACCAAACACACCACACAAACCACAATTAACATTATGCATAAACAATTGGGGTGAGGGGCACAAGTGATGTTGATTAGAATCATTAGCCATACTTGAAATAAGTTTCCATCTATCATGATAAGGCATACAAGTGAACATACCCCTACAATTCTTCTCAATCACATTTCTAACATCAACAAGGACTCCATTATAAATCATATGACAAAATTCCCATATTTCCACACGAAGATTATATTGGTAAATGTAATTCGCTAGTTGTTCCCAAAAAATATGAAATGACTCATTTGGAACTTGGGGAAAATAGAAAATTGTCATGATTCAAATCCAAAATTATATATATATATATATATATATATATATATATATATATATATATATATATATATATATATATATATATATATATATATATATATATATATATATATATATATATATATATATATATTCTTTTTGTTTTTGAGAGAGGGAGAGAGAGAAGGGTATCACCGCGACGAGTGTCCGGAACCTTAGAGCATGGAATATCCTCGCGGGCTCGGGATCGAAAAGAAACTATGAAGAACCTCTTCTGTGGACAACTCAAATAGCAAGTGAGACTCCTAGCACCAAGTGGTACTAGGGAAGAGAAAATAAAATGAAAGCAATAACCAAGCAATCAACTAAACTAAAACTCGACTAATTCGTCGTCCCCGGCAATGGCGCCATTTTGATGCACGTCATATTGTCGCCTATCTAACACGATCAAACAAAATTTATAACTCCAACTAACTACTACGTAGTAGCGGCAAGTCGGGATCGATCCACAGGGACGAAACACATGGGAAGCCGAGTCTAGGTCTAGTCTTTTGATTGGGATCTATTTTTTTGCGGTTTTTTTTTGGGTTGAGTCTACACTAAAACGCGATGAAATACGAGAAGCTAATATAATAAGGAAGAGGTGTTAGGGGGAGTCGGGAATCGGAAATCAGGTTCTATGAGTCTCGGAATTATGGGTCGGTCACAAAGTCAATAAAGGGAGAGTGCCACCTTTCGGTTTCTTCACCCGACTTATCTAGATCCCGCTTTCGCGGTGAACAAGGATAAGTCTCAAGTCAAGGTAACTCCTACCCCGAGTTTTCCCATATTGATAGGAGTGAGTCAAGGTCGATCTAGCCGGCCGGTCTAAGCTAAGTCAACAAAGACACAAAAACTCAAACATGATAAATCAACAAGCATGCAACCTAACCAAAATTCCTTGATTTGTATTACCCAAAATCTTCCTCCCTAAACCCCCTAACAAGAAATCCACTCACTATTCATAATGGAAACTAATAAAACAATAACTAAGGATAAATCAACTAAAACATGCATAATAATTAAGCTAAGGAAAACAACAACAAAATGATAAAGGAAATGCGATATAATATCTAGAACGAAATTAAATCTAACTAGAGATTAGGGAGAGGAAGAGAAATATACCAACCATGGAGAAAATCGATAATAATAAAGAGGATTGCAATAAAATAAGGAGAAGCTTGATGAAGATGACAATGGATTTGTCACTAACCCCTTGAAAATCTCCAAAAGAACTTCAATAAAAACTTGAATATAATAAAGATGGAGTCTTGTACACTAATTAAAAAGGAAACTAATTAGATCTATAATAAGTGGAGATTTTTGGATTGTCACCCTCCAAAAATCTCCCTACTAATTAATCTACTAAGAAACTAATAGTAATCTACTAATATGATCTACTAATAATCTACTAATTTAATAGCTCAGGTAGTGTTGTGGTGTAATTGTGCCTCCTCCTCAAAAATGAGAGGTTACATACATACATACATATATATATATATATATATATATATAGAGAGAGAGAGAGAGAGAGAGAGAGAGAGAGAGAGAGGGGGGGGGGAAGATGGAGTATCAAAACCCTAATTCTTTAAGCCCAATAAGTGGGAGCCCAATACTCATCAACTAAACTTCATCCTATGATTCCCGTCCGGTGAAATTTCACCCTGCGGTTTTGCATGACTAACCCATCGGGCAGAACTTTGCCCTGCGGTAATCCCGATTTCGCTCGATCACTTCGTAGGCCACGCACTTTACGGTTTCACCCATTGCACTTCGTATGATAAATAACCCCACATATCACCTCCACTCAACATTTCAATTCAATTTCTTGGAGCCTTCGATAAGTCACGAACTCCGAAACTCACGAACTCCGAATCCGGGTCGACATCGGAGTTGGTGTCGACGCCGGCGAAAGTCGTCGGAAAACGGAAGGAGGCAGCCATGTTGTTGCTGTTGTCGATGCTGGTCGCCGCTTGCCGGAGCTGTCGTGCGACGCTGCTGCTGGTTGCCGAGGTGAGGTTCGCCAGCGGTGGTGCGATTGATTTTGGTGTTGCTGCGTTGTCGGTCGGGGTCGCCGGAGATGGACAGAGTGAGGAGAAGGTGGTGAAGGTCGTGACGTCTGCTGCTGCGCTTCGTGTTGCCGTCGCCGGAGTCGGAATCTGGGCAGAGGTGTGTCAATTGAATTCTAACTCCGGCGAGCTTCTGGGTGGTTTGAATTACAAGCGCGCGAGAATAGTGGAAGACGACAGCAGAACTGGTCGACGCCGGAATCGTGCTGGTGCCGTCGCGGCTGCGCCGGAGGTCAGGCGAAGGTGTGGGTCGAAGGTGGTGGCTGAATGGAGTATGGTGTCGTTTGTGGTTGTGGCTGTGGTGGAGGCGGAGTATGGTGGAGCCGGAGGGAGATGCGGTGGTTGGGTCGGTGGTGATGTGGGTGGTTTGCTATGGAGGGAGATGGGAGTTTGAATTGGGTAATGGGTTGGAGGATGAAGATGGGTTAGTCAAGGTCAAAGTCAAGTTGACATTGACTTGGATGAGGGTTGATTTGAATTGGAATATGGGGTTTGTGTTGGTTTGGGCTTGGTTTAAGTTGGGTTATGGGTTGAGTAGGTGGATTAGGAGGGTTATGGGTTGATGGGTTGAGTAGGTGGATTAGGAGGGTTATGGGAATGAAATGGGTGGATGGTTAAGTGTGAGGTGAATGGGTGATTATATGGTCAAAGGTCGGGTTTGACTTGGGGTTTGACTCGATCTCTTGACTTGCTCCTCTTGCTTCGACTCGACTCTTTATTCACGAACACGTACCTATAAGACAAAAACACACAAAGCAGTACGAAATTCTACGAAAAAGACGATAAATACGAAAAACCAAATTCAAACTAGAAAATACGAAATATAGTCAAAAATGAGTTATATTGACGCTGAAGCACACAAAATCGAGTCAAATACGAGTGAAAATAGGGGGTAAAACGATCCAACTTTGCGTGTTATCAACGGGTCATTCATTAACCCCCTTAAATAATTTCATCTCCTCGAGAAATTAAGCCTCATAATTAAGTCTCTCTCTTCCCAACCGTTTCATCATTCCCAGTATTTCTTTTATTCTCCTTCCATTTCCTTTACCTTGAGAAACACAATTTTTATTTCCTGTAAAAATTTCAAATTAAATATATTTATAAAAAACCAATAAGAATCATCTTCTCCATACTTTTCCACCTTAAAACCCTTTTGAAACTACGGAGTATAATATACGGAGTTTATTTATATTCTCCGTGATAGCAATTGTACCACTGAAATTCTGGTAAATTTACTAATTTAATTGATGATTTTTTTCGTTTTCAATGTTTCACCATTAACAATTTCACCTTTTACCGCTTCAAGTTTTTTATTTTCCACTCATTTTTTTGAATCTGATTCTCCATCTCAGGATAAATTGTAGGGGTACGAAATATTATTCAGGTTATCTAAGGATATATCGTTTTTCTATCTCATTTATTCAGGTGCATAATCTGAATTATGTTTTTCTATTTTAATTTGCATATTTATATATACTAGTGGGTAGCCCGCGCGCGTATACATTTAATCATGTTGATGTTGACGTTTATAACATAATCTTATTTTTGTTATCGTGATTAGTATGTGTCGTGCCTGGGTGTATGTATTCGTGCCTGGTGGGTACTTTGTTAGTGAAAAACTGTTGTGTTTCGGTGATTGCTTATAATTCGTATGACAAGATTTTGTGTTAAGAAAAACACAACAAAAAATAGTACGAAGTACTTGTAATAGAGAACAAGAATCCTACTTGAGCAATCCCTTTCCAGTTCTAGTGATATGGTCACCATAGGTAGTCATTACCGAAAACAAAGTCACAGTACACACTTTCGTTAGACATGGTTACGTAAATTTATAACAGCAAATCAGTCGATCACTACAATATCTGTTTTGCTAAGCAACCTCAGAGCTATCACATATGCTCTGTTAACCTCTTCCTTTGGAAGTTGCTCCAAATAGTCGTCGTCATTTTCTGCAGGGGTACAGTCAGTAACCTCCAAGTTTGGAGCATCTTTTGCCGTTGATTGTAAACTATGCAACATTGTTCTAGCGACTATATTGTCGGTCAAATAACACTTGCATCTTCTTGAGACTTCTATATGACCCCTATAAATAGTTGTTAAACCATTATGATGCTTTGTCCGTAGGCCTCTATTGTATTCTGCATTCCACTGAGGCGCATCTAGACGTAATAAAAACATCTGTGCCCACCTTCTGCAGACAACCGTCATGTTAGATTTGTCATCTGCACCAAGTTTTAGAAAAATTTGTTCCATATAATCCTCATTGCAAAGGACTCTGATCGCTGATGAGGATTGTCTACCATAGACCCTAACTTCATGCGGCTGATTGTAAATGAAAGACAAACGTTCTATCTTATGTTGCCTACTGTTGGATATGGTGGCCAATCTGTCTTCAACCTCGTTGTTTGTCACCCAACCTTTGCAGAAGTATTTCGCCATGATAATATTCAAAGACCTGCACCGTGTAAGTCCATGTGAAAATAATGTTTAGAAACATTCAACAACACACATAATGCAGAAATAGGAAACGACAGTCAGCTCAATAATGTCGACAAACATTAAGCAGTGAACTGAATGCAGAAAAAGAGATGGACTGTCAGCTCAATAATGTTCAGAAACATTTAGTGAACAAAATACGGAAATAGCAGGAACCGAATGTCAGCGCAATAATGTCGACAAACATTCAGTAGCACACAGAATACAAAAATACAGTTTACGTCTACTCCACAATACAATGTTCATGGGTTCCAAAATTTACTCTAAGCATACTACGAATTACTTGTAATTATTTGAGGAAAGGTAACATAAATGACAGTTTATTGTACAACAACCTTAGCCAAAATCAGTTTTTTGGAGATGTTCATGGAAAAACTGAGGCAAAGAATTCCCCCCAGTCCTTTACATGGATATGAATGAGTAGTTACAGTAACATCAGCAAGGTAGCTACAAGAACATAACTTTGAATTAAAATTAAAATCAGTAAATACCCTGAAATTTAAAAACTTAACTAGGCACATCGCAAAAAAAAACCTTCGAAAAATAGGAAAAATAGGAAGAACAAGAAAAGGAAAAAGAATTTATATCAGAGAATCTGAATGTTATGCATATGAAGCAACGAAAATGGGCAAACGTAGCATTTTTGTGAAGCGTTTCGTGATTTCTGTGAGCTAACACGTAGAGTAAAAGCTGATAAAGAGGTAGAAAACTTACTTTTAATTGTTCATGATCCTGAGTTAAGGGTTGTACACCTTTAAGGCTTGATAAAGAGGTAACACATTTTTTTTTGGACTGGGGGCTTATTAATGGGGGAACGGTCGGGGAAGGTAAGGGGTTGGTGGGGAAAATTCAATGTAAACTTTGGTATCTGTGATCAGGGGAAATTAATTAGCAGCAAGTGTCTGTTTAAAGGATTTGATTTGACTTAGGGTGTAGGTATAGTAGAAAGTAATCAGCAGCAAGTGTCCGTTTAGTTTGTTTTTACAAAGTGTGTCGATAGCTTTGGAGCGAATCACATTCGGGTCATAGATTTCTGGTTGAGTTTGGGTTGTCCTGGGTTATTTCGGATTCGGTCATTTTTGGGTGTGGTATTTCCAATTTTTGTAGGGATATTGACTCGTTCTCTATAATAATAGTCGGGAAAGTTTCGGGTAGGCCAAGTCAACCTCGGATCTTCAGTTTGGGTGTGTGGGGTTTGGGTGGCGGGTTTGGACATTCGCGTCGGGTCATTCGGATAAGGGTAGTTTTGTCAGGTTTAGGAACATGTTGAAAAAAAGGGTTGAGCCGAGTTCCGACATGTCTCGAACTTTTGGGTCGCCCTTTTTAAACCGATTCACCTCGGAGATACTTCATTTACAACGTATCGTCAAATTGAAAACACAAATGTCAACATCGCCACGCTTTGTTAAAAAATTCTAAACCGGTCAACAACGCGTGTATTTGTTTTCACTCCGTAACAATTTGGCGCCGATTACTTTTTTCACCAATTTGTGGCTCGAGTCTAACTTTTTCGGCCAATTTGGTATCGGCTACGTATATTTCGGTTTTGACGTATACGTTTTTTTTCCTTTTGCGGTTTAGACGACGTATGCGGCCAACTTTTTAATAACGCGTGATTGGTTGAAGCGAGTTTGCTGAGTAGAGTTAGTGTTTCCTTTGGGTGCAGATTTAGTAAGAGCAATTCTAGCTTGTACCATACTAAGCGGAGGTAACTCTAAAGTACGAGAATCCAAAGATGCGCTACTCAACATCACCGCCTACCGTGCTCAGAAAGCCGGAAACATTTTTCATTTTTGCCCAAATTTCGACACATGAACACGAGAATGGATGGTTAAGGGTTCTTGTTTTGCAAGTAGTTGTTAGTGCTATAGAGCAACATGCCCGATACAAAAGCGTCTGACAAGCAGACGATGGAGACTTAAAAGACCAGTCCTACAATTACAACAAAAGGAACTGAAGTAGGTAATCGGAGAGGTCGCACACATGGTCTGTAGTTATTTTATAGGACAAAGGTGGTGACCAATGACGTAGTGGGCTTCAGTTTAGGAGGGCTTATCAGGTTTTTAAGTCACCTATTTCAGGTGGCCGACTGTTTTGTTGGCTTCTGGTATGGCTCCTGTGCCTGGCTCGATTTTCAGGGGCGCAAAAGCGCTGGGCTGTGGCAGCCAATGGGTGCTTTCATTGTTGGTTCAGGTGTTACTGGGGGTTTGGCCGATTTGTCGAGTTTCCCTTTTTTGGGGGGTGGAGTGAGAGTTGTAGTTGGTGCATTGGCGCCATCAATGGGCTGCACTTCCGCAGGCACATCCTCAGTCGAGGTTTGATGAACTAATTTGTCAGAGATCACGACCGTTTTCAGTGTTTTCTTGGGTGTTGGTGGGGGTTCAGAGCATTGTGGATTGTGTGCCTTAGGTGGTGGTGGAGGCGTTATTTCGGGTGTCAGGGTTGTTGCTTCAGATGTCTCAGTGTTGTCGGACATGCTGTCAAGGTTGTCTGCAATAGCTGTTATTCCAACAGTTGTGGATGTAGCAACACCAGATCCGTGGATGACCTTTTAAAGTACCAACTGGAGTATTCCATTCCTTGTAAGAATTTCCTTTGGTCCGACTTCAATGACCGTGCATTCCGTCTTCAGTTTTTGGGCAAGTACTTGGAAAGCATCAATGTCATCCTAGAAAGCGCAAAAATCGAGTTAATGTCTAAATTGGTTTCCAAACTATAGTTAACTGCAAAAGGTGTAGTTGGATTTCTTAGGAGAGTTGAAAACGTACCATGAGTTTGATGCGAAACAGGTCTTCTGCTGGCGTGCCAATCAGGGCTTCAATATCAGCTATGAAAAACGTTAGGTCCACTGTGGCTCTGTCATCTAAGACGTCACAGTGGAATGTTGTCCTGCAGTGAAATTTCGTTAGTTGTTTGTGTAGCAAAGCAGCACTGTGTACCATTGGTATGGTGTCCTCTGTGAGTTTGATTTTTTGTTAAAAAATACCTTGGACAACACAATGCTCTCTGTTGTGAACAGTTGTCGCGGCTGAATTCCTGACCTGTTGGGAAGTCAGTCTTTTTCCCACAGTTTCTACACCCCAGGTAAGCATTCATCTTATCTAGGTCCGGTTCTGGGATCACAACTTCCAACCTGTGTTTCTCTTCCTGTTAAGTGTTCTTAACCTATAACAAAAGTAAAGGCAGGATGCTCGGGTGTCATTGCTTTAGTTAGTTGGGTGGAAAAGATAAGTGCTTTTAGCTACAGTGTGTCATACCTGCTTGGCCAACACGGCTGCAATGTTGGTGATATGTATGGCACCCACAGAGCACTTGACATCCAGAATGCGGTTTTGGGTATCCAACAGAAGTGTATTGTTGATGGCGGCCTTGCACGTAGAAATAGTCAGATTTAGAAAGAGCGACGTAAAGGTGCGTCGTGACCATCACATGAACGCTATGCATACCATTGCTGAAGCTCCTCTGCCTGAGCTCTTGTTGGCGATGTTATGAATGTGGTCGACATAGTTGTTGTTAGGGAAACGCTTGCAGATATGTGTGTGTTATTTTGACGGTAAAAGGGATGGTAGAAGGCACTATGTAATAAGTATGCGTTTCAGTCTTATTATCAGGCTAAAATTTTTGATTTTCACACCTTTATGCGTGGCAGATTTAAGCGCAGTGAAGCCAACAACGGTAAATTTGTCAGCCCATCCAGTGAGCGAAGCACAGTCTTTTTCCGCAAGGTCATTCCAAGCTGAGATGGCGGGGGCTGCTTGGAGCCGTGGATAATTGTTGATGTTAGCTAACGAGTCTGTAATTTTGGAAGATACAATAGTTCATGAGTCGCGTCAGACAAATATGATTACCTTTGGTCTGTGATAAAAATTTCGCAGACAAAGAGTTCACGATTCTATGCAGTGACAATTTGTCGGGCTGCTTCCTCAACGTACAACACAATTCCAAGCACATTTAGAGTAAGGCACACATGGGACTGGGTAAGAACAGAAGGCTGAAACAGGAATACAGTATGCAAAATGGGTAGGGGTAAATATGTACTGAATCTCTCGGCTACATTTGGCACCCTTGGTATCTGGGAAATGCGCTTGTAATCTATGAGGAAGGAACCGATGACCTCATCCACAGGCTGTATCACGGTTTGCCGTTCAAAGGTCATCTGGAAGCTCAAGTCTGAAGGGTCTGTCTTCCAGCGTTCATCACATGCCTTGATAGGAGCATTTGTAATTTCGTATACACCATTATACAGAAAAGCTTCTTCGTAGTTCTTGACTTGGTCCCCAAATAGAGCCCCTCTCATACGATTCCCCTGCAATCACACATCAGTTTCGAGGTAGTTTGTATTAATGGTAATCTGTGATGTGTTCTTATTAGGTTCTGAAGACTGCTAATGCGGGTAATCCCAAGTCTGTTCTACGGTGTGTAAATCAAGCAGATTGTAACCGTAGCCCTACAACAATGCACATTCTACGAGTAATTGTAACATGTCTGGTATTCAGGGAAGATATATTCTTACTGTAATTGCATGAACACAACAATAACATGGGACAGACATCAGACAACTACCTATAGACATCAAAGCAGAAACATGCCCTAAGTGAAGACCTGGTCTAGCAAAACGTACTAATAGAATAGAATATGTAAATATTTTTTTTATGATATATTTCGTATATCTTTGCATTATCTTTGGTATATCTAGGAGTTTCCTAAGTATAGTCGTTTACCATAAATCGAGATTACTTTTGTATAAATATGAATGATTAAAGGAATGTGAAAGGCTGAAAGCTTGCATTCTCATTCACTAACCATTCATATTTATACAAAAGCAATTTCGAGTTATGGTAAACGACTATACTTAAGAAACTCCGAGATATACATAAGATAATGCAAAGATATACAAAATATAACCTAAAAATAATATTTACTTATTTGATTCTATTACGTACAACAATAGTTTGTGCTACTGAACAATGTGCAACAGGGGTGGGCGAAGGCGGTGTGCATTGAATTCGTATAACTTCATAAACACTCATAAACTTAGTAAAGATGGGTGGCTGAGGACGCACCTGTGCTGATCACATTTTCTACTGTTTGTGGGTTGTTTGTCCATTACTCATAAACTCGATAAAGATAGCAAAAGTCAGCAAGCAAAGTGTGGACATGACATAGGTCCACCCCGACGCGGCCACGCGCGGGTTTGGGGAGGCGAATGAATCTCCATATGAGAATGGATCGAATTGAAATTTAGGTCTATGTGGAGTCGCCACCGAATTTTGTGGTTATTCGGAACCATTCGAGCCCACTCTATGTCGTAGTGGTCCGTATACAAAATACGGCCCATTTCCGATGTCAGAGTTTATTGGGCTCGTCTCTTTGCATTTGATACCGATACCGACATTATCGGATATCGTGTATTGAATGACTCTCGTGCGCCAACGGTTTCGGGCATCCGGAAATCGAGGTTCTGAGTAAGGGGTGAGGGTACGTGTTGGGAAGCCCACAAAGGACACCCAACCCCGCCCGCACATTAGCGGCCTATGCTAAGAATTCGAATGACTTTCCAATACGCGCGTTAGTAAAACGGGAAAATGATATGCAAAGATTGTTTTCCCTAAGCATGTGAATGGAATTGAAAAGGGTTTCTAAGTCAATTTTAATGCAATTAATTCTACGTCAAAGTGGAATTTAGCATGTGAGTTCATTTTAACAAAATAAAATAAACGATAAAAATTGACAAAGGAAACAACAAACGGTTAGTAATGATATAACGAATGATAACGGTTTGTGCAAATATTGAATTGAACTGAATGATACACAAGATGATGCATGGTTTGAAAAGATAGTAAATACACATGGTTGATTAAACACGTGTTGACCTAAGTCATAAATTACTATCGAGCTTTGAAAAGAAGAATGTACGACTCGTTGTATTAGTCGTTATGAGGTCACTCGATCGAGTGGACCCGTAAAAGATGGTTTTGTTTTGCGTTTTAGACCGTACTCGGCCGAGTTATTGACCAACTCGGTCGAGTACGTAGCCACTCGATCGAGTCACTGTGAGACTCGATCGAGTAGGGGTCGTAATTGCCGTTCTGACTCGATTTTGTGGTGTCACTCGAACGAGTGACTAAGGCACTCGGTCGAGTGGCACCTGTACGAAACGAGTTCGCTCGCAATTTTATTATTGCTTTTGGATTTTTGGTAATTCGACGATTCTACCGAATCGGACATAAATATTGCACAATTTATGTTCGACTTGGTTTTTTATAAATCGCGAATTTTGTTGAACCGAATATAAATATTGTTGAATTTATACCCGATTCTAATTCTGAATACTCGTTGTATCCCATATTCGATTATTTGAATCGATATGGGATATTAGAGTGAAATAAGAAAAATAGATTAATTTTAGTCGTCTTAAATTAATTATCGTGATATGAACAAATCACGTTAATTAATTTATGTGACTTGATTGTTAGATTCGATATCCAATTATGGAATTGGTATCGAATCTAAAATCGACGCTTTACTTGAATAAAAAAGGACTTGATTTCCTCGACTTCTCCGACATCGAAATAAATCCTTAGGGATTGTGATGTTGGATCCGCGTCAACGGGTTTCGACCCTTATTGAAATACTATGATTGCTTTTGAAAATCGATGTAAATATGTGACTCGAACAAAGATGAAAACGAAATAAAAAAGATTATTGTTTAAGTTAACTTATTTCAATAATCAAACGATCGGGATGATGGGATAAGCGACCGACGACGCGTGTGCAGTACACTTGTATATGCGGTTTTCCTTATCCCACCATCACTCACATTCGACACAAATCAATAAGTATTTTAATGTTTTTCTATTAATAATATTATCGATATTATGAATGCAATGAACGAAATAATATAAAAAAAATAGAAAAAGATGCGAAAAAAGAGAAGAAGACGACGAGAAGAAGAGAAGAAGGAGAGAAAGGGTTTTGACACCCTCAACCTACATGTTCTTGTCTCGGAACGGACTCGTAACCGTGGCTTTAACACAAGAGTCTTCGAGGTTTTATGAAGGTTAAGTTGTGGTGGCTCGGGATTGATTCCTAAAACTAGATTTAGGGTTTGAATTTGATCTTGATTAGGGTTGAATTTTGATGTTGATTAGGGTTTGATCTTGATTAGGGTTGAACTTGATGTTGATTAGGGTTTTGAAAGTGTGTGTGGAAGTTGATTAGGGTTGTGTAGAGGTGTGTAAAAGATTCGTTGTATGCGTGTTGCATGGGGTGTATATATAGGAAAAGCTAGGGCTCCCGGTTCAGGGTTACTCGACCGAGTAGGAGGTCAACTCGGTCGAGTGGCCCGTACAACCTGCAGCCGGGCTCGAAACAGGCCCACTCGATCGAGTGGGTGGGTCACTCGATCGAGTGGCCCAACTGGGCCGCGTGAGTCTGTTGACTTTGACCGTGATTTGTGTTTGATGATGGGTTTGTGTTTGACTTGGACTTTTGATGATGTGAGGGGTTGTTTTGTGTGTCTCGGAAACGATTTTGACCGGGGTTGACCCAATCGCAAAAAGTCGGTTTTAATTCTGGTGTCGATTTTGGCCCAAATTAGTCTTGTTTGACTCGGAATGATCCACTGGGCCTGGATTCGAGGTTGATTTTGTGAGATTTGTACTCCGTAAGTGTGTTAGCCAGCGATTAATGGATTTGAGCCCGTATTCGAGCACGTAGAAGCACGTTAGCGTCCGATCATCATCGGGTATTTTTTTTGGAAACTGCCATAGACACCTGGCAGTCAAAATGCGGGTGTCTACACAAAGACATAAACCAAACAACATTAACTCTAACAGTCAGCAAGCAAAGACATACTAAAAGTGATTGACTTCCAAGGACAATGCAAAAAGTTGAGCAAGGCATCCAACACTCCGGGCTTTCATTTAGACTAATGCATGTACCTATGATCTATGGACTCTAGGTAAAGTGCAAGATAAAATAGGTGAGAGAATCATCGATTAGAATTATAGATTAAAATTATGGGAAAAAGGAACAGATCATAACCAGTGTGTGTCAAGCTCAAACACAATGCCTTGCCCAAATTATGAGAAACTACTAATCAATACATAAAAAATTACATGGCATACATTTTATTTCCTTTCAGAGCAACTAAGGTAACATCCCCTATATACTAATAGAATAACACTAGGACATGTGTCACTCTCACGTTAAATCTTTTCCCTCCAAAATTCTCATGTTTTAATTATGTAAACAACTAATTATGGAAACAGATTATCAATTAACTCATATTCATAAAATTTCAATATTCTAAATAATAAAATGAAATCAATAAAATAGAAGATACATGCTCCCTCCGAGTTTAACTTATGTTCCCCTTTGGATTTTGAGATAAAAAAGAAGGTGTGAGAATGTGTGATTCAAAAATGAGAGAGAAATAAAGAACGTGGCTTAAAAAGGAAAGAGAGAAGAAAGAATGACTCAGCCCAAAAAGGAATGAGGAAACATAAATCAGACTCGGAAGAAGTATATTGCAACCTTACTAATAGATTTTACAGTTCCCGCCTAAAAACATAATTATGGATTGTACTTGGACTTTAGAATAGTTTATAAAGTAAATTCAGTATACGAAGTGTCGAAGTGATTGCAATAATTGATGCAATGAGCTTTTAAATAAATAAAATTAATGTACCATCTAAAATTTATGTGAGTGTTTTATTTCAATTGACAATTAAAAAATTAACATAAATTGACATGTATATTAAAATATATTTGTTCGATAATATCTGACCACCTATAAGCCGTGTATTTACACGGGACCTAAACTAATTATTAATCATTTACTCATCAATACCTAATTTGATTTCCCCCATAATTATTTCGGATCAGTATTCGTAGTCTCGGTCATCTAACTATAATATTTCGTACTTCTTAGAGATAATATAAAAAGCTAACCAAATGAATAAGCTCTTCGGTCATATTTATTATTTGAACAAAATATTTCGTCTACTCTGGTGTGTGGAATAGGAGTAACGGAGGACGAGACATATTTTTAACATTTTAGGTTTAAATAGTGTGTGAAATCATATTTGTATCATTCATGAGATCGAGACGGTCGTTGTTACCATATGTAAGAGTAACCGTGGGCACGACATTTACCTTTTCATCTTGAAGAACCAGGCTTTGGTACATCACTCCTTTATGTGGGGATGTACTCGGTCGGCCTCTCTCAATGACCTTCACAATTCACCTTGTAGCCTTTGCTGGTTGCATTGAAGTTAGGTAAAAGAACTCTTGATGATTTCATTGTTGAAACCTGTTTACAATGAGAAAATATCATTCATGTTCATGGGTTTGGCTGAACAATGGCAAAAAAAGGTGAGCAACCTTACTAAATGAAGTGTGAAATGTTCAAACAAAGAGTGTTTGTGATTATTATAAGAGGTTCTTGTAATAGGTTTCCTAGGTATGCTAGGTGGTTCGTGGAATGAAAAAGGTAACTTTTCTTGGGTTTGTGAATTAGTTGTAAGCAAAGTTGCACCGGTAAGGACACGGAGAGGGGTACGGAGGCGTATTGGTTACGTAATACGTTATGTGGAATTCTGTAGGACACGATTAGGGGGAAAAGCTGAATACACATATTCAAACAGAAATGCTTTGATTTTTTTCATACATAAAATATGCGTTTGCTTACCTACATCAGCACAATTGTCGGAAAAAGAAACTTAAAAAAAAGAAGTTTTATAGGGCTAAGAAATTGAATGTAGTCTAATATTTTGTAAATAATTACACCAGTGCAATATACGACGTTAGTATTATTCGGTATAAATAAAATTATGTCAAAACTATTCTACATCTAAACTTAAGTCAAAACTATTCTATATCGAAAAATTATGAGGTGATGAAAGTTGATATTATAAATAAAATAAATCATTCGTTTTAAATATAAAAAAAAGTTTTTTGATTCTTACAAAAGTACTTGAGACTATAAACTTAGGTAAGCCCACATGGAAAAATTATAATAAGGTGATAGAATTTTATTTATAAATAAGAGTAATCGCCTATTCTTAAGTTAGATATAAAAACAAACTCTTTTATTATTATAATTATCCTAAGTTCGTAACGTTGTCTCACATCGGAAAATTATGATGATGTGAAGAAATTCTATATTATAAATAATATTAATTTGTCCTTGGATATCAGATAAAAAAATTTGAGTCTTAAAAATGCTGACTAAGTTGAGTTTTCAGATATTATAAATCATTCGTGTTTAGATATTAACAAAAATCTGAGTTCTAATAAGAGTTTTTAAGACTATAAACTAAGTAGAATTATCGCATATCGAAAAATTATGACGAGGTGATGAAATTCTATATCACAAATAAGAGACATAATTTGTTTTTAGATATTAAACAAAAAAAATTATCTTATAAAAGCTCTTAAAGCTATAAAATTAAGTAAAATTACCCCACTTCGAGAAATTATAATAAGCTGATAAAATTTTTACTATATAAATACGAAGCAAAAGCAATAATTTGTTTTTAGATAACGAGAAATCTCTTAAGACTATAAACTTAATTAAAATTAGGGAAAATTGATAACTTATACCTCCAATTACTTCATTTTTCAAACTTCATACCTTAGATATTTTTTTTCAAAATTTATACCTACTTATCTAATTTATTTCATAATGAATACCTTCATTCATGTTCGGTCACAAAACTAACAGACTATTACTAATTGACCATTTTGCCCTTATTTTAGTAACATTGGACGACTATTATAACTTAAGTAGGAGTGACCAAAACCGAGTACCTGCACCGGTTCGGTTACCCGATTTTCAAAATCGTTTTTTCCCGAACCGAAACCTACCCGACTTGAATCTGGTACCCATTTTTTTTCCATATTGTAAACCGAAATCGAACCACCGGTTTTATGACTCGGTTTTTTCAAAATATGGTTAACTTTGTTATAAATCGGTTTTTTGAACCGGTTTCCGAACCAGTTTTTGACCCGATTCCACTAATTTGCATATCAATTTTTACGTTGAATAAGGATATAAACGTAAAAGGATAAACAAACTTTGCAACTTAAAAGTAAAGTATGACGAAATCCGTTAGTTTTTTGACGGAATTTGGATTAAGGTATGGTTTATAAAATAAATTGAATAAGTAGGTATAAGTTTTGAAAAAAAATTATGTAAGGTATAAAATTTGAAAAATGAAGTTATTGAAGGTATAAGTTATCGATTTTCCCTTTAAAATTATCCAACATCGAAAAATTATGATGAGGTGATGAAATTCTACACCATCAATAAGAGAAATTATCCGTTTTAAATATTAATAAAAAATCTTTTGAATTTTATAGTACTTCTCTCAAGGCTATAAATTGAAGTAAAATTATCTCACATCAAAAAATTACAAAAAAGTGATGAAATTTTATTATATAAATAAAAGTAATCATTGTCTTTAGATATCAATCAAATAACTTTTTAGTCCTAAAAAGAGTTCTTAAAACTATAATTTAAGTAGAATTATCACTGTTGTAACGGAGGCGTCCCGTTACCAACGGTTTGTTAACTACGCGAGAAGAACAAAATAAATACCAAACAATTAATAAACTGACACACAAATTTACGTGGTTCACCAGCAAAATCACTGGCTACGTCCACACCGAGAAAGAGACCAAATTCACTATTGTGGAGATAATAGTACAACAGTAGACCGTAATACACGTGCTTAATAGCTCACAGCTAAAGCCAAAAGTACTACCAATTCTACCAACCAGATAGTAATCTCAAACCGGAAAGAGACTACCCAGATTAAGTTCGACCTGCCACGAACTCACCGACGAGACGAAGGACAAACGATCTTGCGGCCAACCAAGATCCGAACAAACTCCAACGGTCTCCAACAAAGACGAGATCAATAGAACCACCAAATAATAAAGACTCGGAACAAACTGAGTTTTTCCCTAAGAAAACCTCACAGATCAGCCCTCTATATTGTGCTCTCAAATCATCTCTCTGTCCTAATTACCCTAGAAACTAGTCAGGTCTTTATATAGTATTATTCCACCTAAACTAGTTACCGAAACTAATTAGGAAACACGGTTCAATCTTTCCTAAAACCAAACAATTTTATGTTACCAAAACAAGAAGATCAACTTTGGGAAAGATATCAGCAACAAATCAATTCATGGTCCAAAAGGACAATTGCTAGGCACTTATTTTCTAACAATCTCCACCTTGACTAGAATTGTCCAACCTGAACCAATCTTCAAAGTGCAGCTTCGAACAGTCGATTCTCAAGTCACTTCTCCACCTTGACTCGAACTATCGCATCTTTCAACGGTCTTCAGTCAAATAGTGATTTTTCTCCTTTCTCTGCTCCAGCTTGTCAGCCCAAAGCACAAAAGATCTTCCCCGAGATCTCGATTGTCTTTTTTCACCGAAGACATGGGTCCTACCTTTTTAACCCGAGGCACGGGTCCTGCCTTTTTCACCCAAGGCACGGGTCCTGCCTTTTTCACCCAAGGCACGGGTTTTGCCTTTCTAACCCAAGGCACGGGTCCTGCCTTTTTCACCTAAGGCACGGGTCCTGCCTTTTTCCACCCAAGGCACGGTTCTGCTCCACCTAGGAGCCCGCTTCATTGAGAAGCGGAAACAACAATCGATATCTTGTCTTCGGAATCCTTTAGTTCGACCCGTACAGGTGAAAACCCCACCTTACCGTCAACACTACCATCCTCAGACAAGCCTACCAACCCAAACTATTACTCCCCGTGAATTTATCAACCTTTAAAATTGTTGCTCCAGACATCTTCTCACCAAAAATTCAACAAACCCAAATAACGCCTAACTCAGCGGAAGCAGAATCTGAAGCTCTGATACCAGTTTGTTGTAACGGAGGCGTCCCATTACCAACGGTTTGTTAACTACGCGAGAAGAACAAAACAAATAGCAAACAATAATAAACTGACACACAAATTTACGTGGTTCACCAGCAAAATCACTGGCTACGTCCACACCGAGAAAGAGACCAAATTCACTATTGTGGAGATAATAGTACAACAGTAGACCGTAATACACGTGCTTAATAGCTCACAGCTAAAGCCAAAAGTACTACCAATTCTACCAACCAGATAGTAATCTTAAACCGAAAAGAGACTACCCAGATTAAGCTCGAGCTGCCACGAACTCACCGACGAGACGAAGGACAAACGATCTTGCGGCCAACCAAGATCCGAACAAACTCCAACGATCTCCAACGAAGACGAGATCAATAGAACCACCAAATAATTAAGACTCGGAACAAACTGAGTTTTTCCCTAAGAAAACCTCACAAATCAGCCCTCTATATTGTGCTCTCAAATCATCTCTATGTCCTAATTACCCTAGAAACTACTCAGGTCTTTATATAGTATTATTCCACCTAAACTAGTTACCTAAACTAATTCACTTCGAAAAAAAAAGTTACCTAAACTAATTAGAAAACACGGTTCAATCTTTCCTAAAACCAAACAGTTTTATGTTACCAAAACAAGAAGATCAACTATAGGAAAGATATCAGCAACAAATCAATTCAAGGTCCAAAAGGACAATTGCTAGACACTTATTTCCTAACAATCACATATCGAAAAATTATGATGAGATATCATAAATAAGATAAATCATCTGTTTTAGATAATCATTTGTCCAAAAGTATACTCTGTATTAAGGTGATCGAATTCTACTATATAAATAAAAGTAATCGTTTGTCGGAAAAACAAACTCTTTTCTTAATTAAGTAAAATTATCCCACTCTTTTGAGTCTAAGACTATGAACTTGAGTAAAATTTCTCACATCAACAAATTATTACACAATCATGAATTTCATAGATATAAACCAAACATCACTTGACTTTTAGAAAGTTCTAAGGACTACAATAAACTTAAGTAAAAATTTCTCTTTTGAGTCTTAAAAAAGTTCTTAAGACTATAAACAAGTGTGAAATCTTCCCACATCGAAAAATTATTATAAAGTTATGAATTTCATATTATTTTCTTAAAAAAGTAATGAATCTATTACATATTGGAAAATTATAACAAGGTGTGATGAAACTCTATATTATAAATAAAAAATAAGAGTAATTAATTATATAATAAAATGATGAAATTCTATTACACAATTAAAAGTAATCATTCCTCTACATTAAGATGAAGTGATGAAATTCTATATTATAAACTAGTGTTGCCCACTTATAAACTATGATGAAATTCCTCTACATTCACGGGTTGCCCAATTATATTTATATTGAGAATTATATGAAGTAAAACTTTTCTTTAGATTATTCGTTAAGAGACTGAAGGTTAGTTTATGTATTAATTGTTGGACGAAAGTACGAACAACGTATAGCACGTTGAAATGTCTGTATAAGTAGTCAATTGAACACCGATGTGTATAGTTATACTAAAGGAGGCAATGTCCAGATAATAAGTTTCGTAAGTTTGTCAATGTCATATACTCACTCCGGGATGTTATGATCCTCCACTTTCATTTTGTGGATGAGATAAACATTAAGTGACTCACAAAAGAAACATGATGATATATGTGAGGACAAATGTGAGTACATACTGCCTAAAAAGTACACAGGGAAGAAGATCAAACTCCGCTCCAAGCGTAAATAGAGAACATCACATCCGCTCGAAGGTAGTAAGTTGTTTTAATACTACTGTATCCTTGTTCAATTTTTTTATTTTTGATCATAGATATCTACAATTTGTTCGGTTTACATGAGTTTTAATTGAAGTAGACACGATTTAAAAAATGCAGAATACGAATTGATTGTCTAACCCGAAAGAGCTGATGAAGTACGAATAGATTGCAGAATACGAATTGATTGACTCGTTTTTTTGCCACGCATTCACACACCCTAATAAAGAGTTGTTTTTATTGTATTTGGGACTACAAATTATGCAAACCCAATCAATACAAATTATTCATTTGGGAACTGAAAATGCATTTAAGAACCTTATTTTTTTAAAATCAATTTACTTTTCATTATGCACCTACTGCAAAACTCGTGAAAACTCACGGGATCATCATCGAGTGTTTGTCGGACGCTCGAGTAGCCACCAGGTCCAAATCCGGATGTCTACAGTTATTTATGATGAATTAAAATTATTAGTATTTGTAATATTCCATTTTAACATAAGAGTTTCTTTGGTTATGTACTTTTTTTTGTCTAAAGGAAATGCAACGCACATTGTATTTGTCGCAGATGTAACTCAAAACACTAATCTTTCGGTAGGATTAATGTCGTTCTTGCGATGTAACTCAAAACACTAATCTTTAGGTAGGATTAATGTCGTTCTTACCACTAAGGTAAAGCTTCTTCTTGGGTGGGGTACCGTATTGATGAGTTTCATTGATAAAGTTAAATGACTACTTAATGAGATCGATAGTACCATACATATGAATAAATTGCACTTTGTTTTTTTGGTTGTTCATATTATGTTGGCATATAGTACATGAATAAGCAATCAAAATGTATAAGAAAGACATTTTTTATATATGGGCCAAGTATAAAGGGACTACTTCTTGTCGTCCATAAATTTACTTAGTGTCGTCCATAATTTATGAGTAAATTACTGATTTGCCCCTTTCAAATTTAGTAACCAAATTTGACATAACTACAATAACCTAATTTACCTTATTTAATTATTAAGCTAATTGAAATTAAAACTCAGACCACAAAAACATTAATTATCGAATTAACAAAACGGTTATTTTTTGAAATTTAATTGATCTACAATTGTTCGGAACATGTCGAACGCGGAAAATAATATTCCTTTTGATTTGAATTAGCCCTATACCGAGAACAATTTGGACGATTATGACATTGTCGAGGTTAGTTTTCGTTGTTGTCAATGCAGTTATTATTTGACTTGTTTTATTGGATATGCGAAAAAATTATGTTAACTCAACTACGATGTATCCACGTCTCTCCCCAAGAACAGGCGTGGGAGAACCACACCCCTTTCTGGGTGGTGGCGTAGATCTCCCACGCCTCTGCCCAGGAAGAGAAGTGGGAGTTCTATGCCCCTTCCTGGGTAGAGATGTAGATCTCCCACGCCTCTACCCAGGAAGAGAAGTGAGAGTTCTATGCCCCTTTCTGGGTAGAGGTGCAGATCTCCCACGCCTCTGCCCAGGAAAAGAAGTAAAAATTTAATGTTCCGTCGTGAGTTCTAACTCATATTTTCCACGCTTTATCAAAGTGATTAGAGTGGAGTTGGACATGAAACTCATAAATTTTAGGTAAAGCAAGACCACAAACAGAAATCGATTTGCCCTAAAGTACAGAAATTAAGAAATTATTTACCTTGATTCGGAATTGAGATGATACGACAGAATTAATTTTTCAAATTTTAAATTTTTTACTGAAGTAGAGGAGGAAGGTAAAAGGAAGAAGGTGGATGAGAATGGGATAAGGAAGAAAGTGAATTAAGAGGAAGGTGAAGAGTTAGTAATGTGAGGGGTAAAAATGATAATACGGTTAAAATACGGACATTACTAAGTAAATTTATGGACGACAAGAAGTAAAAGTGAGAATGGATAAGATATCATAACTACGAGTAATATTCCTGATACTACATTAATTTGGACCTGGGTGTTCCCTTAAGTAAATAACTAGGAAAAGATAATGTGAAAACTCATATGTGGTATACACGAAATCGTGTAGATAGATAAGAAAAAAAATAAAAAAAAATGGAGCATGGCCATTCAAATATCCCCGTCACAAATGTATAACGGGTCAAATATATATTAAATACGTGGGATAAAGACAAAATTAAAGTTGGTAGGATCTAGGTAAACATTTGTCTTTATCTCCTCAAATGATACTTACTTGACCCATTTTAAATTTACGACGGATATATCTATCATAAAAAAGACCAACTTTCGTATTAATGATGCCTCCGTACGAGGGACGGCTAGGTCAATAGTGACGGACGTCCACTACACGTCTATTGACAAGTTGGCATTAGTTTTCCCATATTCCTGTTGAAAGTTATAAAAGAAAAGTGCACAAACAGTGGTACTCAGGTACTATATATAGATTTGTACATTACAAACTAACTCACCTACACAAATATACATAATACATGCACCCTACAACTGATCTATCCATAGTTATACATTTTTTATAAGATTCAACTATGAACTTTAATGCTCCAATGCCGGCAATGATCCCGAACGAGGCTCCAAAGCGGTCGAAACGAGAGAGGTTGCGTGCCAAGGCCGAGGAGCTCTTCCACATAAACCACGATAATAAAAATGATTATTATACCTCTGCTCCTCCTCCGGCTGATACTGCAGCGGGATTCTCTTCAAATGACAAGGCGGACCTTGTGAAGAAGGCACAAGACTTGTTGATGAACAAGAAAAAGAATAATCAAAATGGTAGCAGTGAAGATCATGAAGAAATGAAGAAGAATGGGGGTTTGGGTGCGTTGGGAGCCTTGGGACCGATGGCTTATGAGTTGTACAAAAAGAGAAAAGAGAAGAAGGGAAGACGACGTCGCGGGAGAAGAAATGAGAACGGTGTAATTATATTGGAAGAGGATGATGAGGATGAGGATGAGGAGGAAAGCGAGGAGGAGCTGGAGGAGGAGTTGGAGGAAGTGGAGGGTAGTAGTGGGTTTCATGACTTTCTCGCTTGGATTCAAGAGGCGTTCAATGAGTGAAAGTATGAAACTTTGATGATTCACCAAAACTCTCTCATAAAAGTATTAAGAGTGTTATGAAATACATATGTATGATGGTATGTTCATGGGTTATTGTAGCTCAATATCTAATCTAGGATAATAGGATATACTTATATATGTAGAAATTGTATGATTGAAAGATGATTATATCAAAAATAATATTTATACAACCTAGACAAGTACTCCGTAGTAAATCTATGTTAGAAGTCATAACCTATTATCTAACTAGTATCTAGGTATCCTGTGACAATAGGTCGCAGGTTCGAATCCCCTTCTCCATATATTATAATGCGACCAAGTTCACGCTTCGTTGAACCAAAAAATAAAATAAACTACGGAGTAGTATCCAAGTGTTTTGGTAAGTTACGGTATCTGGTAAGTATACAAAGATTACGCGACTATACAAAGAGATGAGTAATTATAGTATATAGCCGTTGTACCATGCAACTTAAGTAAACATTTGCAATTTGGTAAAAAGTAACCATTTTAGTTAGTTAGTGACCACTTTCGAATAAATAGTGACCACTTTTTAATAATCCTACAAAGTGGCCTGGTCACTATTTTTAACTATAAAGTGGTCACTAGTTAACCTAAAATGGTCACTGATTACCATAAGTGTTTTTTAACCTATATCGCACGGTACAATGATTGTATACTATAATTTGCGTAGATAAATTACCTCTGAGAGAAGTAACTTCATAACTTAGGAAAAAGCTAGACGTGTCTTGTGTAGTGTTGTTTTCTTGTCTTCTCAGAAAAGGTGTGCATATATAGATGTGGACGTCCGTCCGCTCCGCCCGGAGCCCCGCGTGTGCCCGCACGGGACCGACCCGGTTTTCAACGTGTGGCGGCGGCCACCCACGGGGCCCCCTCCTTGCCGGGGGCCGGTCCGATCTCGCGTACGGGGCGAAGTGTCGGACCTCGATTTGGATGACGACCCGGACTTGTACTAGACGGGTGCGGGCACTCGTATTTCCGTTTGGGAATCGATCGAGTCGTGGTTGTAAATGTTTAAAGGCCGTTTTGTTTGGTAAGACGACCTTTTTAGTGAACTGAAGTTGTCGTTGATTTGTGAAGTCGCCACCGAGTCAATTATGGGGACTCGAAAACCGTTCAAGTCAACTTTGATCCCTTGCTGGCTCAAAGTTGAGTGGCACGGGACCTAAAGATAAAGACTTGTACCCTTAAGCACTCCATGCCAGGAATGACTCTCATTGCCAATGGTTTCGGACATCCGGAAATCGTCGATTCTGAGTAAGGGGTGAGGGTACGTATTGGGAAGCAAACATCCGATAGATGTCAACACCCAATCGCGCCCGCACTATAGCGGCCTCTACTAATCAAGCGGTGGGCTGATATCCTAGTTCTTTTGTTGTGGTGGAAGTACTGTAACATCCGTTGCTATGTCGGTTGTTTAATGACAAGTAAGTTTTGTCGTCGAAGTAGTTGTGTTTACATTCTTTGCATACGATTTCACGTGACAAGCAGGCCATGAAAAGATGCACGTAGGAAAGTAGAGAGTACTAGTATTATACGTATTAGCAAATCAGTTTTAACGTGATAATACGGATATTAGTCATTCTCGTGGTATACCTTACCTGGTATTCTGCTTAAGATGCGTCGGTTCGGTATTAATAGAGATGCGTCGAACCCAATAAGGCGAGCACCGGGACTAATATAGAACTCGACCATCACTTTGTTCAGTTTTAGTTGTTTTACGTTTTGAATTCCGTGTTAGGTGATTTAGCATGCGATTATAAGGTTATAAAAGCAATAAATCATACGAAAAACTGTAAATGTGAATGTAAGTAAATCACGTAGTGAGGAGTTGCACCCTCGGAGTATACACTAAAAGGGACACGATGCATAGATAGTTTGAGAACGGATCTCGGAATTACTCGGGTCTATTTAGTGTGTTTTAGTGTTTGCGGTTGAAGTTGGGACGTTACGTATTTTAGTAGATGTTTGTGGGCCTAGTGCCCACATCTGGTGTTATCGTAGTGCATAATAATAGAAAGTGCAAATATGGAAAGTTTTGTTGAGATGACAACATAGTGACGATTCGACTTCGACAGGCGGATCCTCCTAATTTGACCAGTTATTCCAGCAGAGTTCCGTTACCGTTTGACCTTCCCGCGGCTACTCCGGCAGAGTTTCGTTGCTAAGGACTAGTTCTGCGGCTAATCCGGCAGAACCTGGGTACTAGTTTTGAGCTAGTCGATCACAGGCACCTCGGTATCGAGTGGAGTGCTCGAAGGTGAGGAGTAGCGTCGATGTCGCTTTATTGTCGGAACTACGATCGAGTGGATCGTTTGCCTCGGGTGTCGGAGTGCGAGTCCTTAGCGAGAGTTTAGAGGGAGAAGAGAGAATTGAATGATGTGTGGAAATGAGGGCGTGAAGGGGGGTATTTATAGGTGTTTTCGGCCCTCGTCGCCCATATAGGCGCCCGAGCTGGGGCGTGCTAAGACTCAGGCGCCTGGGTCCGGGCGCGGGGAGACCCAGACGCGTCAGATGGTGCGGTTGGAATTTTGAGGATACAGTTTTGATACTTTCCAAAATCGAGAGGGAGGAGGATAATTGTTACTTGGGGATTAAGGCTCCCACGGCTTGACCTAGCGCCGTGAACGTTAGTGAGCCTCGGGTGTTCGTCCCGAGGTTCGCTTAGCGCGGTGCTGACTCGGTTCGAGTTTCGGGACCGTCTCGGGGTCCCGGTGTCAGAATTAAATCTAATTAGTGTCTATGCGATCGTAACGACACGACTAAGGCTGCCATCATGTCAGTTTAATTTGCCCGAATAATTTATTTGATCCGTTCTATAGAAAAACTATCTAGAACACCGCGAACCCGCGTCGCGTTGCAGTCCTATCGTCATCGAGTGTTTGTTGGGCACTTCTGCAGCCACCAGGTCCAAATCTGGGTGTCTACAGAAGCCCCCACTTTGACTAAGGCTTGGACAAGGCGAAAGTCAAAGTATAGCCGCCCAGGTCAATCAAAGATTACGACCTGGTGGCTGTCCGATCGGGTCGTTTTAAGTCCGTTAGACTGTGCGTTGGGGCTCGCCAGCCAAGGTTTAGGAGTCATACCTGATGTCTTCGCTTGTGGTTGCTTGCTTGGGCCCGGGCCGTTGCTTGTTTTCTTGTTCTTGATTCTTTGTGCGCGCGCGCTTTGTCTTCTTCGATTTATTTAAGGTTTTGTTTAATTTTAAGCGCTTTTATGTGTTAGGTGTAATTGTATTTGCTTTTACTTGGGATGCTTATGAACCCTTGATGACACAGAACGTTCGAGGGCGTTAGTCTCCACTCGAGCGGTCGTCTTTGGGATACTTATGACCCCTAGGAAAAGGTAAAATGATATAAACTACCTGAGGGCGTCGGTCTCCACTCGAATAGCTGTCTTTCGGGATGCCTTTGACCCCTAGGACAAAATAAAGTGATATAAAACTATTCGAGGGCGTCAGTCTCCACTCGGATAGCTGTCTTTCGGGATGCTTCTGATCCCTAGGACAAAAGATGTTGTGCCTCCGGGATAACTCTGACCCTCAGGCAAAGTTGCTGTGCCTCCGGGATAACTCAGACCCCTCGGGCAAATTGTTGTGCCTCCGGGGTAACTTAGACCCCTCGGGCAAATTGTTGTGCCTCCGGGATAACTCAGACCCCTCGGGAAAATTGCTGTGCCTCCAGGATAACTCAGACCCCTCGGGCAAATTGCTGTGCCTCCGGGATAACACAGACCCCTCGGGCAAATTGCTGTGCCTCCGGGATAACTCAGATCCCTCGGGCAAATTGTTGTGCCTCCGGGATAACTCAGACCCCTCGGGCAAATTGCTGTTTGTTTATTTGTTTTAGTAAAATGCTGGTGTTGTGAGTTTGTCTTAGTCAATTTTGTTTTGCAGGCTTGTCTTATTTTGTTCGGGTTTGTTCTTACTTTTGTTTCGACCTTGGGTTAGTTGAATCTGTTCAGAGTTTGCTTATGTTAATCTCGGTTGTTTGTGTTACGCGTCCGGATGCAGCGTTAAGTGCTTGTTTTATTAGTCGAGAGTGTAATATCGATGTTAATTAATAGTTGTCCCATTATTGCTATTTGGCTTGTCTTAGTAGGTGCATGTGTATTGTCTTTGAGTTGCATTTGTTTCACTTTGTTTTAGTCTGGGCTGGGCCTCTTAGGCGCGCGTCCTTCAGCGCTCCAAGACTCAGGCGCTCAGCCCCAAGCGCGCTAGAACTCGAGCGCGTCAGCTGGGATGGTCGGATTTTCGTGATCCGGGTCTGCTTAAGTAAACGAAGATTGGGGCGATCGTTTTATTTCTCAAAAATCAAACGCGTCGCCCCTTTCGCCTCAAGATCGACTTTGCGATTTTTTTCTTGCCAAGTTTCAATTCAATTTCCGCCATTTACGACAATGTCGACTCCAGGTTAGTGTTCCTTGCTTGTTTATTGTCGGTTTTGCTTGATTGGGTTGATTATGAGTTTGTTTTGTTGAAACCCTAGAAAATCGATTTGGATGTTTTTTTTTTTGCTAAGTTTCGATGCTTGTGCTTGACTTCATTGTTAAATTAAGGACGATTAGAGCTTGTTGAAGTAGTTATAAGCTTGATGAGGATGTCCGAGGTGCGACAATGGCTTTGTAGGGAAATGTGTTTGGAAAGTTAGGGTTAAGGACCGTTTCCCGATTATTCCTTCGATCATTTTGCGTAATTTTGTTCAAATAGTGTTTGTGAGGATGTGGGTAGCTCTATTGTCGATTGCTAGGGTTAGGATGGCCTTTAGGACCCTCCGTGAGGTTTTGTGTGTCTTAAGACGGACCGAAAAGTATCGAAATGATGCCGGATTTTCCCAGAACCACTTCCATTGTGACCGGGATCGAAAATGCATGCTAGCGGCCATTTCATAATTTCGATACCCTTATCCAAAATTTTGACCCTACTTTGACCTGTTTAAGCCGATTTAGCCTGACTAGGGTTATGTTTTGTTGTGTTTTTTTTGTTTTGGGTTTCACAGCTAGGTGTGATACCGAGCGTCCCGAGGGAACTTCCTCGGTCAGTGTTAGTGAGGATGTTGTCGGAGCGAGTTCACAGACTCCTCGAGGGGTTCGCAGGAGGAGACGGAGCGTCTCGTCTCAGCGGCGTGACCCTGAGACTATTAATGAGGCTGAGTTCGATAGAGTTAAGAAACGCAAGCTTCCGGAGACGGTGGCTAGGAGAGCTCATGCTTCAGCTTCGGTACCGGAGAACGAGGAGATTGTTTACTAGGATCCCGAGTGGGCTCGGTACTGGGATGGCCAACAGCTGATGTTTCATCTTGACAGTCATATTTCTAGCCGCATTGTGCGGGGTCTGGTGAGTGTCCTATTCGTGCCCACTTGGTTATGACTCGGATTTTGCTATTGTTATTATTTTTGCTCGGATTAGGGTAGATTTATTTTGTTCATCCTAGCATTGTTTCGGTTTGCAGCCCCCAGGTCCGATGAGGACTTTCTCGGGTTTTACTATGTGCCTCGATGTCTACTTCCAGAAGTTGACCCCCGCAGTAAAGAGGATTATCGAGAGGACTGCCCTAGGTCCTACGGTCGGGCAATGGCTTAGGTTGGTGGGTTGCCAGACTAAATGCAACCTTATGGTGACCAGGGCGATGATAGATCGCTTCCACGATACTACCTCAACCTTCCACATGGCTTTTTGGGAGGTCGGGATGACCCTAGAGGACTTTGGGAGGATTAGCGGTATGCCCTGGGGTCCGGATAGGATTAGGTGGGCCGCCGAAGGCCCTAGTCTAGATAGTGATGAGGTGCGGGTCCTCATCGGGGATTGTTTACCGCGTGAGGTATATAGTACGCCTCATGCTATAGTGAGCTCGTTCATAACCGACCACTTCAAGCGGGTGGCGTGTTAGAGGGTCGGGAGGCTAACCCGCCGGAGCAGGATGCCCGGCTGTGGCTGTGGTATTTCCTAGGGCCAACTCACTTCTCGGATAAGGGCGAGAGGTTTAGTACTAGGATCTTGCCTTTCCTAGCCGACTGACTCAGCTAGGGCGTTTCGATTGGGTGACCGCGGCTTTTGCAAAGATGACTCACTGCTTGCAAGTCATGGTAAGGCCGCTGGTGATAGGGTCGGCCTCAGCTGTGCTCATTGTGGCTCTAGTGGAGGTTAGTTGTTTTTCTCGCTCTTATGTTTTGAGTTCTACTTAGTATTTTTGGCTTGAATTGCTAAAGTTGTTTTGGGACTTTGCAGGCTTGGATCTATTCCTACTTCCCGTGCTTGGCACCTAAGACGGTGCAGGTGCACCCGAAGAGATTCCCGGCGGGAGTCGAGTGGAGGCTATCAGCCTAAGTGCACAATCAGCCATTACACGGTGGAGAATGCGTTGGTTAACAAACTAGGCATTGACGATGTAAGTTTTCTTCTATAGTTTATTCGCTCAAAAGCCCCCAAGTTTTGGGATGCATTAGGATGTCGGTTTTATTTGTGTAGTTTGTGGCCCGCCCTTGGGCTAATTACGAGGGTGTGCCGGAGTATGTGGCTGTGTAGCTGAGGCCGCGGAGCTACAAGAGGATGATTCTTCCTGCGTTGATTCGTCCAGTTTGGTATCAGGGCGAGCGGTTGGTGCGTCAGTGCCTATATGACGATTTCAGGGTGCCGGTTGATCCTCCCCGGATCATGTTCAGACCACCGACCGCCACCGAGATCCTCGAGGACAAGGACGGAGAAGGAGGCGATACACTCTTGGTGCCTGGTGCCTCTTACTTATCTCACGTCACCCGGCGGTTAGCTTGGTATCGCCTCGTGGTAATGTTCTAATTTTGGTTCTAAGGCTTGTGTTGTGGTTTGTTATTTCTTTGACTTTTGCCTGACCAATCTGTTGTCTTTTCAGCTGGCCGATCTGAGCCCCTCCCCCCCCGTGTTCTGCTGAGGAGATGGATGTCGGGATAGAGTGGCGTGACCGGGTATACCGGGTAAGTTTTGACTTTTGTTTTCGATTAGGGTTCTAAGAAGTAGGGTTAGTTTGCCTAACTTTTATGGTTTTACCTTTTAGGTTTCGTCGGCTTGCCATCAGCGGTTGTGGCAGGCTGCCAACTGCTTCCGGGCTTATGCCTCGAGGGTTTCCTGTGACACTTCAGGGCCTCGATCGGTAAGTTTGTGTGACTAAGGTACATTCTTAGGTTGCTCATGTGTTTTCCTAATTTTTGAGTGTATCTGTAGGATGTCTCGGATATGGTGGGACAGCTGGAGACTCGGGTGACCGAGCTCGAGGCGAAAGATGTTGAGTCGCAGAGGCTCCTGCAATCCCGGGCTGACAAGATCGCCTTCCTAAAAGAGCAGCTGGCTCGGTCTCGAGGTGAGACCTCCTCACAGGGTGAGTCCAGGCATAGGATCAAGAGGGAGACTGAGGCTGAGGCTGAGGCCACGGGCGCTACGGAGGAGGTTGGAGGGATTCCCGAGACAGCTACGCTAGATACGCTATTAGGGATGGATGGTAGTGAGTCTCCTCTTATAGACTTGGAGGATCTAGGTCTGGACGACAACCTATGTGAGATTGTGATGGCTATTGGTGCGGCTTCTAGGTGTCCTTCCTAGTCTCGGTTTATGTATAAATTTGTATATTTTGTATATTTGTTTTAAATTCTTAGTGTTTGAACTAGTTGGATTAGTCTTGCACTTTTTTGTTTGGTTAATTGTGTAGTTGGATTGACAAGTAATCACTTTTGCGTTCATTTGCTTGTGATTCGACCTAGTTTAGGATATGTTAGTGTTGCATGAGAGTATGAAAGCCGTTTGTTTCGGAAGTTTTTGAAGTGCGTTAGTTTGAGCCGGGAATCGGATCAGGTAGTACGTCGATTAAAATGTTTTGACTCGAGGTGTGAAACATTAACGTGCTTCGACCGGATGCGTTGAGAGATGAGCGTAGGTATTCAGAATAAGACCGAGGTTTAAATTTGGGCGACTTTTGAAAAAAAAAGCTAGACCACTTTTTATACATCGTAAAATCGCCTTGTCAGGCTACAGACGCGACTCGACGATGACCTTTAAAAGGCTACGACACGCCTAGGCGGGGTAGCTTATCCCCCTAAAAAAACAAAAAAAACGTCTAAGTCTCGCGCGTCCGACGAGTCAAATCGCGTTCCCGTGGCTACTGCATGGATATCTCGGTTCTCGACGCGGGTTTTAGTGAGTCTGGGAGGTCGTTCCCGTTGTCTGAGGTATAGGATGTTAGCTATGACGATCACGGGGGTTCCAATTTCTATCCTTGGGTTGCTCGGGTTGAGTCATGCCTGGCTTCAGGCGCTCGGATTAGTGCAGTGGGGTCGTGGGCCGCTTGGGCTTGGGCGGCCAGAGACCCGGGCGCGTGGGCCGGTGCGGTTCGAACCCTGGGTTATGGAAATTTTTGTTGTTTCCTAATTCTTGTGGGATTAGGGCTATATATACGGGTTGTGGGTGCATGTCCTAGACATACTAGGATATCCGTAAGGTATAGAACCAAATCTAGGATCATATCGGGTTTCGGGAATGTCCTGATTGAGTGGGCGGGTTTGTTTAAGAAATGTCATTCCGAGGTTAGCTCAAACGATGGTTTGTCGACGGTTGTTGCACTGGGTCGGGTCAAGGTACAGGATGATTTTCTACGGGCATGCTCTAGATTTTGGAACCCAAAATATCATGTTTTTGCTTTCCCCGGGGGTAAAATTTGTCTCTTGCCCGAAGAAATAGATGCTATAGGTGGGTGGAGCTCGGTTGGGCCTTGTGTGCCTTGTGGGGATAATGCTTATGTGGAGCGATATTACCACTTTTTGGACCTTTCTTTATTAGAGGAGGCTAAAGGCTATTTTTGTAGGGATGGTCTTAATTTAGAGTTGCTCTCGAGGACATTCTCGCAGGTTGGATCTCGTTATGTTTCGGCCCTAGCATGTAGGCGTGCTTTTAATATTGCTATTGCTTGCTACTATCTTTTTGAGGATGCGCGGTCATGTGAAGGTTGGGGTAATCCTCGAGTGTTGGATGTGATAGCGGCTATGGAACATGGGCGATCAACCTCTTTGCCTAATGTAGGCGTGCTTTTAATATTGCTATTGCTTGCTACTATCTTTTTGAGGATGCGCGGTCATGTGAAGGTTGGGGTAATCCTCGAGTGTTGGATGTGATAGCGGCTATGGAACATGGGCGATCAACCTCTTTGCCTATTTTAGGTGAACTTTTTCTGGGTCTTGACGCTAGTGCTCTGGTACAAGGGATACCTTCTTGGGATTCCAGGATTATCCTACAGGTGTGTGGCTTTGTTTCTTTTTTCGTTTCTGTAGCTTTGTTTTATTTGTTTTGTGGTTGCTTTGACTTTTGAGATGCGATGCTTCGTCGTGTTTTGTGGAGGTTTGGTTGAAAGAGCGACTCGGTTTAATCGACCCTCCCCGGTGTTTCAAAGATTACAACTACAGGGGTTTCACGGGCCGGAAGATGGTGTTGGTGGGGAGTAAAAGTCCCGAAGAGGAGGACTGACTTTCCTATTTGGCTAGGGGAGATGTTGTCGTCAGGTGGTCCATCCCGTGGTGGAATATTAGTGGGCGTGTCGGGTTTCCATTTTCGTCTTCGACCTAGGCTTTGTTACTACTATCCATGAGGGATTAGGTTTATATTTACCCGAGCATGTTGTCAAATCAAATGGGTGTCCGACCTCCTATTCCAGATGATGCTAAGGTCGTTTCTAGTTCTGATCCATGGACCGAGCATTTGCTTAAGAGGTTCAGGGTGTCTTGGGAGCAGAATTTTTTGCAACCCGTTGCTCGACCGATCGACAATACTTCCGTCCGGAAGAGATTTTGTGGACACTCGTCAGGACAGACCGACTCAAAAGTTAGGAAGATAGCACCGTTAAGAGGCGAAGAGGAGACTCGAGAGACTAATTGCCTAACCAGAGACAGTGGGACCGATCCTAGTTTAGTCAGTTCATCCGAATGGGCCAAGACCGACAAGACCCATATTAAAGCTGCGAAAGACCAGAGAAAGTGGGATTTGCTGGACTCACGTTTGGATAGGGCGTTAGAAGCTTGCTTTGCCTTCTTCGAAGAGGAAGAACGCAAGCAATTACACCCGAATGGTAAGGGTAAGGAAAAGTTGGACCGGTAGAGCCCAGCCGCTTAGTACTATGTTGTATTAGTTGATATTATGTGGCGTATTAGTACTAGTTTTTGTGAAGTTTAGACACGTTGTTAATATTCCGGGACGTCCGGATTTTGGATGCTTGATGTAGATGCCTCGACAAAGGCTCGATTTAACCAGTTTTGTTTTTAATGAGAAGCACATTTATTTTTTTTCTTTTTTTTGTTTTTTTTTGTGGTGGCTCGCAACTCGATTATTCATTTTATCCAGAGCGCCCTTTCGGGTTTTCACTCTGTCCTCGGCTCACCTTTTTTTGTTTTGTTGCTTTTTTTTCTCTTTTTATTTGACGGCTCTCAACTCGTTTCTTCATTTTGCCCGGAGCGCCCTTTCGAGTTTTCGCCCCGTTCTCGGCTCGTCATTTATTTTTTGACGACGGCTCGCAACTCGTTTCTTCATTTTGCCCGGAGCGCCCTTTCGGGTTTTCACCCCGTCCTCGGCTCGTCGTTTGTGCTTCGTCATTTTAATTCACTCATTGACCGGGTCGTGAGAGGAATCCCGGTTTATCCATGAATCGATTAATCGACTGTTTTGTTTAGTTGTTTGGTTGTACCCGGGGAAGGGTTGCCTACGTATCCGCTTTTGTACGGAATCAAACCATGTTCGTAGTTCTTTAAAAAAATGTGAGTGAGTTTGCTTTAGACTCGTTCATGCCAATTATCGATGCGAACTTGATTGATTTTTTGTTTGTTTTTTTTTTTGCTTCCCCCTTAAGTCGGAGGTTGGAATGTGGTTGGCAGGGTGTCTATGGGTAATATCGTTTGAGTTGGTCCATGTTGGTTGGGGTTGAGAATTCTTGACCGTCCAGGTCGGTGAGGATCACTGCGCCACCGTAGAGTATTTTCTTGGCGAGGTAAGGGCCCGCCCAGTTTGGCTTGAATTTCCCCTAGGGTCGATGGGAAAGGGTGCTCTAATGGATTTGATTACTAAACCTCCCTCGTGTATGTTTCGGGATTTCACTTGTTTATTAAAAGCTCGTTGGATGCGTTATTGGTAGGCTTGTACGTTGGATAAGGCATGTATCCTACGCTTGTCTAGCTCGTCATACCGTTTTTGGTTCCATTCCTCTTCGAGAATACCGCTCTCGGCTAATATCCTTAGTGACAGTATTTCTAGCTCTACGGGTTGCACGACTTCGGAGCCGTAGGTTAGGTAATATGGTGTGGCTCCAGTGGGTGTTCTATAAGATGTTCGGTATCCCCATAAGGCGAAGGGGATCTTGTTTGGCCAATCCCGGTAATTGTCTATCATTTTCTTAAGGATTGTGGTTATGGTTTTGTTGGCTGCCTCTACGGCCCCGTTTGTTTGTGGTCTATAGGGTGATGACTTATGTCTTTGGATTTTGTATTTGTCGAGGAGTTTCTGGGTGTCGGCCCTAAAGTGAGCTCCCTGGTCGCTGATGACTTCGTGAGGTATGCCGTAGCGGCAGATGATGTTGTTTTGTAAGAATGTGACTACTTGTTTTGAGGTTAGTATGGTGTAAGAGGCGGCTTCTACCCATTTGGTGAAATAATCGACGGCCACTAGTATAAAGTAGTGTCCACCGGTCCCGGATGGGTGGACTTTTCCTATGATGTCTATCCCCCAAGTAGAGAAAGGCCAGGGTGTGGTTATGGTGTGTAGAGGATATGGAGGTGGGTGTTGGAGGTTAGCAAAGGTTTGGCAATTGTGGCAGTGTCGGGCATGACGTCGACAATATGCCTATAAGGTATCCCAGTAATAGCCCAGTCTCATTATTTTCTAGGCTAGTAGGTGTGCACTCATGTGGGGTCCGCACTCTCCGTCATGTACCTCTTCCATGACCTTCCCGGACTGGCTTTTGGTTTATGCACCTAAGGAGGACTCCTTGTGGGGTTCGTTTGTATAGTAATCCTTGATTCAGGACGTAGTGGGTGGCTTGTACTCGTAGGGCTCTTTTGTTTTTGGTGTTAGTGTCGGGTGGATATGACCCGTGGATTTTAAATTCTAGGATTTCTTTATACCAAGGTTCTTCGGGGGTGTCATCGGTTTCGATGCTACGGATGTAGGTCAGTTGTTCGCTCCTTTCTACGCAGATGGGCATAGAGAAGAGGTGATCGGGCATGTTTACTAGTGAGGCTAGTTTGGGTAATGCGTCAGCGAATTGGTTTTCCTCGCGCGGTATGTGTATGAAGTCGATTTCGGTGAATTCCCGGGACATTGCTTCTACCTTGGCTTGGTATGGGGTTGGGCTTTCGCTATAGACCTTCCAGTTACCCGTGGCTTGGTTGACTACTAGGGATGAGTCTCCGTGTACTCTAAGGTTTTTTACTCCTTGTGATAAGGCTGCTTCGAGACCTATTAGGCGGGCCTCGTGTTTGGTTGTATTGGAGAAGTTTAGTTAGATGAAGGTCCGGTTGTTGTAGGTTTATTGTTGTTTGGTGATGGGTCGATCCTAGGGTTATTGTTTCCAATTTTTAGGGGAGGTTTGAAGGGGCCGTTCGTTGTAGCCCTTGTATTTTAGTTAGTTGTTATCGATAATTGGCACAAAGTTGAGTTCTAAGCGTTTTAAATAAAAACCCAAGCGATTGTCGAGGCATGTTTGTAAAAAAAAGAGATGTTTTATTGATAACAGTAATAGACGGGTTAGATGCCCACGATTTTGTATTGGGGGAGGCGGAGGACATGTACCTCGCACCTCCCTAGACTCGATGAGGGGAAAAAACATTTATTATTACTTAATTCTAGGCCCTAAGATGAACTAGACTCTGACTCGGACCGGTCGTGCGTCTAGGCATCAAGGCTCCCTTCAGGGAATAACACCTTGATGGTGCCACTTGTCTTTACTATCACAGACGCGGTCGTTTCGCCGCCAGCCCCATTATCAGCAGGCTGTGGTGTCTGCTTTTTTACCAGAGGGAAAGTTTCGGCATCCACTAGGTCCTGGATGTCGTTCTTGAGGCGGTCACAGTCCTCAATATCATGTCCCCTACCTTGATGATACAAGCAATAAGCACTGGGATCCCAATCTGCCCCTCGGGCCTCACGGGGCGGATCCAGAGCAGGGACGAGTTGGGATAACTGCCAATCCTCGTTGGCAATTCTAAGGGCCTTGGCATAAGTCATGCCTAGGTCGGTGAGGCTTCTAAAGGGACGCCCTCCAAGGGCTAGGACAAACCTAGCCGGCTCTAGCCTCATCTTTTCTTTAGGGATGAAAAGTTTCTCTTCCACTTCCTCCCTAGGGGTGTTTCGTGTCCCATTGACCGTTTCCTCCAGCCTGCCGAGCTGGAGTAGGATGTTGTTATGGGCGTCGTTTATCTGGGCCAAGTTATTTTGAATTTCCTTAACAAGCCCTGGCATTGCGTTGAGTGGTTCAATGTTGTCGCTGGAAAACATTTCTAGATCTGCAAAATAGGGCTAAAGGTGAGACTGAATCGACAGGACGTTTTAGGGACTCGAGGAATGCCCTTAACTGAGCGACACGGAAACGACACCCTTGACTCGCGGGTGCGTGCGGTCACTGACTTAAGGACTCAGGTGCTTTAGACTTTTAGTGTATTCGGCGAAACGCCTAATGAATCCTTAGATCTCTGTAATGAGATGATGTGACACAAACCTCGCGGGTGAGGTTTAAAGAGGACTTCTCGAAATGAGACGACCCAAAATGTAAGACCTCGAGTAAAGGCGATCCTAGTTGCTAACACGGACAGTTAAACACACGGTTGTACGACGTAAGAAGTTGATCGCGATCCCGGCTCAGGATCAAAGAATTCTGATACTTTTTGAAAATGACCGATACTCGCGAGGAAAGTCTCTTTTTTTGAAGGATGGTTTCGTAAAATTAGGGCGACGAGGGTGTGGTGTGCGTTGCTATGTGTGCGTCGGGAGCCCGACGATAGCGAAAGTGCAAACGTTTTTTTTTAAAGATATACGGTACTATGGTGGACCGGTTTTAAAAAATGACAAAGGGACTTTTCTTTTTATCGAGACTACTATTAATTAGCTAGTTCGATAGTGGATATGTGTGGTGCTTTAAAGGTGTGACTAAATCCTCGTCGAGGTTTTAGGTAGTGAATAGTTTTTTTGAAAAGAAGACTGTTTTTGTTTCCTTGAAACAGGTGATCCATGTTTGTTGGTTACGACAACAGTCGACAATGGGTGGTGGTGCGTTGTGAAAAGTGTTTTGAGAATGTAACCTCTTTGGGTTCCTTGAATTCATTAATTGAAGCTTCGGTTGCGTTAACGGTATGTGTGTAAGAAAACATATTATTTTTCGAAAACAAAATGTGACCGTTTGGTGTGCCTTGATCCCATTAACTGGGAGTCTCGGTAATATTAACGGTATTTGTCGTTTGACGGGTTTTATTTTAGGCATGTGACGACGTTTGAAAATATATTTTGTTTGAAAATATCGAGTGTAAAATTGGCCATGACGATGGCATTTGAAAACGTTTTTTTTTTCCTTTTTTATAAATCATGTTTTGACCGGAGTATCGGCGTTTAAGAAGTTGTTTTGGAAAGATGAGATATTTTCGAAAACGGAATTGGGTGCGGTTGAATATGTTGGCGTGGTTGAATCCGGATTTTAGTGTTTTATTTGGGGTTGGATTGTTCAAACACGCTACGCATAACTAGGAATGCATACACTCATGCAGGATGTAGACTCGGGTAGGTTTAGGGTAGGCTACCGCCCACGAATAGTCCTTACTTAGGCATTGACAGTGGTCTGGGGAGACGAGTGTCATACCGTCCACTCGGAACTATCCGCTTATTAATTCCGCGGGGTACGCGTTAGGCGGTCGGAGGGTCAAACGAGGATCTCCTCGCGTGTCCCTAAAGATCTTACCGCGAAGATGTCGATTGGTCCTGATATCGGTTAGGGTGAGCTTTTTAGGGCCAAAACCTGTAGTGACCACAACTAGGAACTAAGAAATGAGCTTCCCCGACCTCGTTTAAGTTACACCACCGCTGGAAACTTGTTTCCAAGTCCCCAGCGGAGTCGCCAAACTGTGGACGTCCGTCCGCACCGCCCGGCGCCCCGCGCGTGTAACACCCATGATTTTACAAATTAAATCAAGTTAAAATTATATTCGTATTTTTAATTTGCTTACGATTTAACTCGTAATTCTAAAAATAATTATAAAACAAATTTATCGTTTAATCGTGTCAACTCCTAAAATTCTATTTGTCTCGGAGACTCTTCTTATATTTAAAACATATTCTTATTTCTGTTTCGATTCATTTTATACATTTAATCTAATTCTTATCGAAAGTCTATTTCGACGATTTAAATTCTAAATTATTTTTATTTAATTATATTTAAGCTCGAGTTTCTATTTTCGGCTCGAAGTTCATTTATTTTAAGTTTCTTTAAAACATTTATTAAATTCTCCTCGAGAAATCAATTTAATCCACTTTATCGAAAATTTGTTATTTATCGAGAGATACTTTTTCAACGTCTAATTATTTATTTCTATAAACTTCGTTTCCATCTTGAATATTTATTTACTCATTTTCGACGGCCCGATTATTTATTATTTTTATTAATTCGTTTTAATTCGATTTCGTGGGTCAGTCAACTATCGTTTCAACCGTCCCCTATTTGTACCTATTCGATTAATCGGTTTCCTAATCCTCATTCAACCCACTTGACCAACTTGATGCATTCCCCCTTCCTTTTTTTTGTGCCCACCGCTTCAATACTTTGAGCCTCCTCATCATTCAATCCTTATTTGTTTGTTTTTATAACGTTTTGTACTTTCCCCTTGTCTTTACCTCTTCGTTCCCCCTTCTCTTATTATTTTCACCGCTGCTGCTTCCTCTTCTCTTCTCCTTATTCTTCACCTGTTTCGCCCTTTTTGCTTGTTGCTGCGTGTTCTGCCTTCATCTCTTCAGCATCTCCATCATCGTGAATCTTGCTGCGGTGAACCTCCCCTGTTTTGCTTCGTCCCCGTCGATCATCTTCTGACTTCGTCAGTCTTTTGCCGCCTCTGCTGCCAGTATATTCCCCGGATTACGATAAAGGTAGCAACCCCTTCCTTCTTTGGCTTCTTCCTCTCCATTTCTAGGCGTGTAGTGCTGCTGATTTGGTGGTTATCTACGTCGTTCGTTGTCGTGTTTTGCTGTCCACGACCCTGTTTTCTAGTTCTTTACCATTCCTCTATTTGCTCTACTACTACTTCTTCTTCTTCTTCTTCCTCGATTTCGGCCCTGTTTCACGTTGCTGATTTCTATCATTATTGTCGTATTGCTACTGTCGTCTTTGTTTGTTGTTGATGTTGCCGCTGCTGTCCGTTGTTATGCTTCGTACTGCTGCTGTTGCTTTGTACTGCTACATTTTGCTGCTGTTTATTACGCCTGTCCTTCTTCTTCTTCTTATTTCCTTTCGTGATTACTGCTACTGTTTGATGATGATGCTGTCACGATTTGTCCTTGTTCTTCGTGCCCTGTTTCACTCGTTTCCCGTTCTATTCTTATCTATGTCGTTCTCTATTCTTAGTTCGTCCTACTTCTCCCCTTCTCCTTCTGTTTTCGTCACCGTTAATTTCAGGATCGTTTCGTCATGTTCTCGTTTTGTTTTCTGCTGCTTATCATTCTATGTTCTTCGTTCATTTCCCTTTTTCTCCTCTCTATTTCTGTTCATTGTCCTTCCTTATTATTTTTCTTTCTCTTCGAGTTCCTTCTGCTGTTATTTCGGTTATGTTAGCATTTCACGCTGCTGCTATTACTGTCCTGACGTGCACCTGATGTTGATGTCGTTTTTGCCATTCTCTGTTGGTGCCCATGTTGATGTTGCTCATTGCTATTGTCGATGGTTGCTCGTTCTCGGGTTTGTCCCTTCCAATCAGAACCCAACGAAGTTTTTAATGAAGAACGAGATCCCAAGGCAACTTTAAGACTATTGAAGGTTGGACGGAGCTTGGACGGATCATCAAGAAGGGGGCAATTACGCGATCGTTTCGGTTTTCGACCCGAAGGTAACTTTAGGACATTACTCGATTTTGTATCGTATGTTTGAGTAGTAGTATGTAGTAAATATTTTAACTTCGGTTTTCTAATTTTTAGCTATTTATTATTTGCTAATAAAATTATTCTTTTAAATCGTACACCTTATCAATAATTTTTATAATTTTCGATATCGTTTTATAAACCGTTAGTAATTTTAATTATTTACGATCGTTATAATATTTTGTTGGTTATCGTGACACTAGTAACTAAATAATATCGATTTCATATTTTCGTCATATTTCGTTAATTTCTAATTTTTAATTTAAAAACGTATTTTAATACAATAATCGAGATTTGTATACTTGTTTAATAAATTAATTTTCGTTTTACGAATTATAGTAATAAATGAGAAAATAGTCGTTTTTGTTTTAAATATATTTTTATTCGAGACTCTTTTCACTAATAATTTCCTATTTTGTTTCCGATTGACTATTTTTAGTAAAATCCGTATTATTTATTAATAAAAGCTATTCTCTAAAAATAATTTGAAACCTTTGAAAAATTCATTTCATTTATAAAACTCGTCGACTCAATTAATTTTGATATCGTTTTTCTTAAAACATCTTTTTTCTAAAATTTATAGTTTTAACTCGATTTCTTAATTATTTATAAAATACTATACATTGATTTATTATATTTTATTTGTATTTTGACTAACGAATTTAGAAATATATTAAAGTTACGATAACGACGATAATAATAAAATGTTTATTTCGTCGGAAATGCTATTTTTATACATTTCACTTATTTTAATAACTTACGTATTTCTATAACAATATTTCTATTTTAAGTAAGTTTCTAAAAATAGTAAGCTTCTATTTATAGAAAGTTTCCCTTTTAATATAAAATGTTTATTCCTTTTATCCTCACATTATTATAATGATTATATTTATTTTGAATATCTATAATGGCTTTGTTTTGGAGTTATGGAATATAGTCAAGTGTGGGGTTATAGTAATATAGTCTGGGATGTACGTTTTTGCCATCACCTATAAAGCCGGTGCCTATTTGGGGCGCATTTGGTCGTTGAACTGGGTGTAGTTTCGCCCAGGAGAGTGTATGTTTTGACCTTAAGCTAGATATCGCATCGTGTTAGTCGCCGTTAGCTGAACTAGACATATTTGTTGTCTAGGAGGGGTGTGCACTACTTAAACCAGGACCTCGCTGCAGGCAGTCCTGTTATAGTTGAGTTGCCTAGTTAGAGACTGGATTCTGTTATGAGTTAAGTCTACAGTTCTCGAAGCTAGTTTCTAGTATTATCCTAGTGAAAGTCTAGCCTTGTGCACACTGATCGAATTTCCATAACGCCATTTTTGAATATGATTATTATTATTATCGATTGATTTTTGACTTGCCGGTTGACAAGTGTTTTAAGTTTCGTTGAAAACTTATTTTTATTATATCGTTTTAAAGTTTTTTCCATTTTAACTATTTTGATATAATAATACTATTATTTTTCCATATGATATTATATGGCTGGGAGAATGTCCGAGTTACTCCCCACTGACGTGGCTGTTATGTTTATAACATGACAGGTATTTGCTGCTGGGTTTTGGGTGTGAGCTAGCGAGTAGCGTGGATCCTACTCTTCCTTCATTCATGTTTATTTATGGATTTGTATAAACCCATTTGGAGATTTTGCTTTTAGCCCTTTTGTAAAAAGAGGCCTTTGTATTAACTTACCATTTCTTTTAATAAGATATAGTTTGTCAGTGTGTTTTAATCCCACTCTACAGTGTTTCCGCCACTGTATTGCGTTAGTTTTTCTAGGGGATTACAGCGCGTGCCCGTGCGGGACTGACCCGGTTTTCAACGTGTGGCGGCGGCCACCCACGCGGCCCTCTCCCTGCCGGGGGCCGGTCCGATCTCGCATACGGGGCGAAGTGTCGGACCTCGATTTGGATGACGACCCGGACTTGTACTAGACGGGTGCGGGCACCCGTGTTTCCGTTTGGGTATCGATCGAGTCGTGGTTGTAAATGTTTAAAGGTCGTTTTGTTTGGTAAGGCGACCTTTTTAGTGAACGGAAGTTGTCGTTGATTTGTGGAGTCGCCACCGAGTCAATTATGGGGACTCGGAAACCGTTGAAGTCAACTTTGATCCCATGCCGGCTCTTGAGTGGCACAGAACCTAAAGATAAAGACTTGTACCCTTAAGCACTCCATGCCTGGAATGACTCTCATTGCCAATGGTTTCGGACATCCGGAAACCGTCGATTCTGAGTAAGGGGTGAGGCTACGTATTGGAAAGCCAACATCCGATAGATGTCAACACCCAATCGCACCCGCTCTATAGCGGCCTCTACCAATCAAGCGGTGGGCTGATATCCTAGTTCTTTTGTTGTGGTGGAAGTACTGTAACATCCGTTGTTTTAACCCTAAACTTTTTGCTATGTCGGTTGTTTAATGACAAGTAAGTTTTGTCGTCGAAGTAGTTGTGTTTACATTCTTTGCATGCGATTTCACGTGACAAGCAGACCATGAAAAGATGCACGTAGGAGAGTAGAGAGTACTAGTATTATACGTATTAGCAAATCAGTTTTAACGTGATAATACGGATATTAGTCATTCTCGTGGTATACCTTACCTGGTATTCTGCTTAAGATGCATCGGTTCGGTATTAATAGAGATGCGTCGAACCCAATAAGGCGAGCACCGGGACTAATATAGAACCCGACCATCACTTTGTTCAGTTTTAGTTGTTTTACGTTTTGAATTCCGTGTTAGGTGATTTAGCATGCGATTATAAGGTCATAAAAGCAATAAATCATACGAAAAACTGTAAATGCGAATGTAAGTAAATCACGTAGTAAGGAGTTGCACCCTCGGAGTATACACTAAACGGGACACGATGCATAGATAGTTTGAGAACGGATCTCGGAATTACTCGGGTCTATTTAGTGTGTTTTAGTGTTTGCGGTTGAAGTTGGGACGTTACGTATTTTAGCAGATGTTTGTGGGCTTAGTGCCCACATCTGGTGTTATCGTAGTGCATAATAATAGAAACTGCAAATATGGAAAATTTTGTTGAGATGGCAACCTAGTGACGATTCGACTTCGACAGGCGGATCCTCCTAGCTTGACCAGTTATTCCGGCAGAGTTCCGTTACCGTTTGACCTTCCCGCGGCTACTCCGGCAGAGTTTCGTTGCTAAGGACTAGTTCTGCGGCTAATCCGGCAGAACCTGGGTACTAGTTTTGAGCTAGTCGATCACAGGCACCTCGGTATCGAGTGGAGTGCTCGAAGGTGAGGAGTAGCGTCGATGTCACTTTATTGTCGGAACTACGATCGAGTGGATCGTTTGCCTCGGGTGTCGGAGTGCGAGCCCTTAGCGAGAGTTTAGAGGGAGAAGAGAGAATTGAATGATGTGTGGAAATGAGGGCGTGAAGGGGGGTATTTATAGGTGTTTTCGGCCCTCGTCGCCCATATAGGCGCCCGAGCTGGGGCGTGCTAAGACTCAGGCGCCTGGGTCCGGGCGCGGGGAGACCCAAGCGCGTCAGGTGGTGCGGTTGGTATTTTGAGGATACGGTTTTGATACTTTCCAAAACCGAGAGGGAGGAGGATAATTGTTACTTGGGGATTAAGGCTCCTGCGGCTTGACCTAGCGCCCTGAACGTTAGTGGGCCTCGGGTGTTCATCCCGAGGTTCGCTTAGCGCGGTGCTGACTCGGTTCGAGTTTCGGGACCGTCTCGGGGTCCCGGTGTCAGAATTGACTCTAATTAGTGTCTATACGATTGTAACGACACGACTAAGGCTGCCATGATGTCAGTTTAATTTGCCCGAATAATTTATTTGATCCGTTCTATAGAAAAACTATCTAGAACATCGCGAACCCGCGTTGCGTTGCAGTCCTATCGTCATCGGATGTTTGTTGGGCACTTCTGCAGCCACCAAGTCCAAATCTGGGTGTCTACAATAGATAGACTTTCTGATGATCCTCAGAGTTTAACTCTATGATAATCATCCCCGACGTTCTACAACTGCTAGGAACCGCTTACTTTTTCCAACCGTAGAAAAATGCTCCTCTTTTGGGAGCTAGGTTATTCGAAAACCCTTTTGACTTGTTGACCGGATCATGCATAATGAGTTTTCTAATCTTTCTCAGCCCAATACCAATTGTTTTTTCTGGCTTGCTAATTTGTGTAGTGTTCTAAAAGCCCAATTCCTTGGCCCAATCCATGTAAATCAATATAAGATTTATATTTGTGCTAAGAGAGATACTTATGCAACTTAATGTGTTTGAATGTCTGAATAATAAAAAGTTAAAAACACATGCATCCAAGATCTTTTTTTCTGCCATCAAGGAAGAGTCGAGAGTTAAGAACCAAGTGCCTTGACAGCTAAGTTGTGAGCAGCTCGGTTCTCCTCCCTAGGTACATAAGAAATAGAAAGGTAGTGGAAAAGAGGAAACAAAGAAGTGAGTTATCTAAGAGTCTAATGATAGAAGGTGACGTCTTTTCCATATCCGTAGGTTGAAGAACAAGCCGCAGATAGTCGGTGTGGAGAGCTATATGCAAAAGACCATTGTCATGTGCCCAGCAAACCACATGAAAAAGACAGAGAGCTTCCGCTTGAAGTGGTGAATCGACATTGAATTTAATCATTAATCTTGCCATACAATTACCGCTTGCAGAATAAATAATCCACCGACCAACAGTTTTATCGAAACGTTTCCAAGCAGTATCCGCCATCAACGTGAAGGGGGCGCATGAAGATGAAGAAGGACCAACAATGGTAATTGGGGGAGAATTTTCGTATTTTAGTTAGAGCGACACCTTTCTTAAGACCAGTGGGAACAGGAAAGGTCTGATCAAAGCCTGCCTTAACTTGTTTCTCAACACAGAGAAGACTATCCATTTGCGTTCAGACCAGATTCATAAAGAAGCTTCCAGCAGGACTAGTACCTTGGAACACGCATTGATTATTGACAAGTCAAATGCTCCAAAGAACGCACACAAACATCACGACACCGTGGCTAATTGTGTGTGCATGATGGAGGTAAACAATCCACTCAACAACCCATAACTTGTCGCAAATGAAGAATTTTCTTTCCGTCCGTATTCCTAAGTCACAGCCATTCCAAATCCGAGAAGAAAAGGGACAGTCACGGAACAGATGATCAAAAGATTCAAGTGAGTCCCCATCTTTACATAGGGGAAAGGACCAAACTCTTTCAATCCTCTTTTATCAAATTCCATCCCAATTGAAAGATCGTCACTAAGAATTTTTCAGAGGAAAGTCTTCCATTTGGCCGGGCCATCCAATTTCCATAGCACTTTATTGTAGAAGGTTTTGATCTTTCCTAAAAGAGGCGTGTGCTCAAACCCGTCTTTGAAATGATTCTTAAAAGCAACACGATACCCACTCTTGACTGAGTACTCCCCTGAAGTTGTGTTCAACAAAAAAAAAATCATCCCTTCTTTGTTTCATCGACAATCGACAACACAGTATTCGTCTGACCTAATCATCATCATATAAACATTCCAATATTCCAGTCACCTGAGGAGTTGACAAGATCATCTATAGTGGGAGCCTCGACAGGAGACCTATCCGACCTAAGAGGAGGTGTGTCACCACAAACCCACCTCGAAGCATCAACTCAAATCTTACTTAGGCTCCCTGGGAGCCATCCTATTGAGTCCTTGAGAAGACAAAGACTTCACTTGATACCCTGCCACCCCAAGCTAGAAGAATTTCTATTACGTGAAGCAACCACTTCATTCAATTGAATAGCATTAAAACTGTATTTTGCCATGAAGACTTGGCTCACAACTGACTCAAGATTTCGAAGGATTTTCCATCGCAGTTTGGCAAGAAGATATTGATTCATACAATGAATGTTCCGACTCCCCAGTCCTCCCTCTGATTTAGAGAGAGAGAAAAGAAGAGATGCGCCAGTGGATCGTCCTTTGCTTCCTCGTTCCAACCCACCAAAAATGGGCGAGTAGTTTAATAATCATACCCGCCACACTTACCGGTATTTTATATACCGATAGAAGATGAACTGAGACGGGGGCTAGAACAGAGGAGATAAGCATGAGACGCCCAGCTGGCGAGAGAAGAGAGTTGTTCTAGGAGGATATTCTTGAAGCCAACTTATCAACCGCTTCATTAAAAAATTGCATGTTGTTACGACTGTTATCCAAGGAGAGACCGAGATATTTTCCTGAGGCATGCATTACCAGATGTAAAACTGAAGCTTTGAAGACATGATTGTGCTATACCTACAGTCGTGTTCGAAATAAAGGTGCTAAAATGTGTTGTCGCATGCTGAACTAAGCGACTATGATCTTATTTTTACATCCACATCCAGTGTCTTAACGATGTTCTTTCTGATGTGAAGTGAAGATCGCCCTGATGTGGCTAGAGCTTGACATGAACCTCAATTCCATCACACATTATCTGATATGACTTGGTTATATATGAATTTGCTAAGACGCCCGATATTGGAGATAAAGATACTAAATAATATTCTAATATTTCTCCTTAATTGTTGATACTAAATCTAGTTGTTTACACTCTGTAATCTTTGTATTTATAGTAGGTTTAGATTGTGCATATCATTAGGTTACGGCTCTTAGTTAGGGTTAGCACACTACGTTAATTGTATTTATATATCTGTTGATTCTTCAATATAATCATTCATTCAAGCATATAACTTCTACACGGTATCAGAGCTATAATCGCTCCACCACTAAAAATAACCCACAACAATACTCCGGCAGCCCCTCATCGCGCCGCACCTCAGCCACCTTGACAGGATCAGCTACCATATTCACCAATCCGAACGATGCCACGACCCCCTTTGTCTCGGTCGAACTCACGGGCATCGATAAACTTACCCCGTCGACATATAGAAACTGGTCCCGAACTATCTCCTACCTTCTCTTTGGTTTTGATCTCATCAAATACCTTGATGGGTCATATCCTTGTCCCCATAAAACTCTATCTACTCCAGGAAAAGATGACAAAGTCATTGTCAAACCTAACCCAGCCTACGGAACTTGGGTCTGTCAAGATGCTTTACTCAAGGCGCCTCTACGAGGCTCGATTTCCTCGACTATGGCCCCTCTGCTCGGCAAGTGTACCACATCGGCGGGAATATGGGTTCATCTCCTCAAGATCTACGCTAATCCGTTGCGTGGTCATATTATGCAAATTAATTAAACAACATTTTAATTCTATTTCTAATAATGATCTAACCGCTACTGAATGTATGCAGGCTATTCAATCTAGTGTAGACGAATTGGCCTAACTTGGGAAGACCATGGATGACGAGGATGTCGTTGCCAGGGTCCTCGATGGGCTCTATTATAATATATATTACTCTCTGATGAGTGTTATTTATATACATATTTTCATCCCCTAATTGTTAGTTTAGTCTCGATTTTTGTGCTTAACTCGTTGACAATGATGCAATATATACTTAGAATGTCGATACTTCTGTATTTGTGTGTATTTTGTAGATTTGGATGCATTTGGAGCTAATCGGAGCATTACGAAATCAATAATTGAAGAATTAACATCTAAGCAAGGAATCGAAGGAAGAAGATGCGGAATACACGAAGAAACAAAGATCAAAGATGGAAAGGATATCAAACGAGATGAAAGAATGATCGCCTACACAAGAATCAACTTCAAACATTCATAACTTCTGTTCTAAAACTCCAATCAGAGTGATTCAGGTGGCGTTGGAAAGCTGTTTCTATTAGCTTTCTAACGATATATTGCACGTTCAATTTGAACATGTAACAAAGAAATGAAAGTCGTTTGAAGTAGAGCACACAATGCTGTGATCTATAGCGCTACTCGATCGAGTGCCCCTACTGTACTCGATCGAGTGCCACTCCGTGAAGCTCCTGCCCATATTTTGGGGGGTCACTCGATAGAGTGCCATCAGGTACTCGATCGAGTGCACCCACACCGGGACGCGCGTTATTCTTATTACGACTTAGAATTAGGGCCTGTTTTCGAGCCCAACTAATTTTCTTTATATCAGTTTTCTGACTCATATGTCAGACATTTCTTTTTACACTTTTCATTCTACTCTTTCACTAGAATTTTTATTTTCTTAGCATCGAAGTATCACGTTACTTTTGCCTTTCCTTCGCGAGATACATTGAACCTCGTTCTTCCTATTCAGATCTTGAATTCTCGGTATCGATACTCTTAATATTAATTTCAATTTCAGTTTTCTAGTTTAATTCTTGTCTTAATTCATCTTTCGTTTTCGTAGTATTTTTAATTTCAGTTTTCTTTTATTGTTTTCTAGCGTAGAATTATTATTGTTTCTTGTAGTTTAATTCAATTCGCCTTCGTTATGTTTACTTGCAATTCATCTTTTGTTAGTTCGATTACAATTAATATGAGTAGCTAAATTCCACCTAGGGTTTAAGGGGATCGATGCATATTATTAGGGTTATAGTCAGTTGACCTGTTTTTAATCGTATGAACTAATCGCCTGAATATTGTTTTAATTCTGATTAATTGTTTAATGCAAAATTCAATTAATTAGTATCGCAAATTAGGACTTTTCGCCGACCGGGTTAAGAACTAATTAGGCCACGATAGTTTGGGTAGACTAACTTAATGCTAGCGACCGCAGGTTAAGTTTAGATCTAAATATTGTAGTGTACCGACCGGACTTGCACCTTAGGTAGTTCGATTATTGACCTGTTAATTGACTCCCTGACCCGAGTAATATTCATAGTGAACCTGAGACCCTAGACTTTTCTCTTATTGATTTACCTATTAGTAATTAGTTATTAGCCTACCAAAACCAACTCAAACTGGGACCCATAACCTAGAGTCTAAATCTTAGGAATAGACAACTAAATTTTGTCTCCTTGTGGTTCGACCCCTGACTTCACTATCTACATTAGTTGGTGTCCTTAGGGTATCTTTGATTAGGGATACGACTAACCCCTGTCAAATTTTGGCACCGTTGCCGGGGAGACAGTGTTATTATTTAGTTGGTTATTTTTTTGTTTTAGATTTTAGGTTATTTTTTTTGCCCCGGGGAACATCAGTTCCTTGGGGCAGTTCTCACTGGTTTCTTGTAGTTTCTCTTGTACCCAGGTTACTACCGCTAGCTAAGATGCCGAAGCTCGCTAGCTATTCTGAGCCAGTAGAGACGGCTTTGCCAAAGCCGATCAAACGGCCCACTGTCACAACTAGATCGTTCGAAATCCGTCCTGCTTTCATCACTTTAGTGGAGAAAAATCATTTCGGAGGTACAGCCGGAGAAGACCCGGCGAAACATATGCGGATCTTCACCGACTATTTCTCCAACATTCCACTACCCCCGGGAGTTACTCAGGAGCAGGTGATGGAGATGCCGTTCATGTTCTCTCTACGTGAAAATGCTAGGGAATGGATCACGGACTTAGATCGCACAGCTGAGGAGATTATCGACTGGAAATCTCTTGCCTTAACTTTTTACAAGTATTATTACCCACCTCAGAAGACGAACATGCTAAGAAGTCAGATAACTATTTTTCGTCAACTCCTCACGAGAATATCCACGAGGCTTGGGTACGATTTAAGAAGTTGGTGAAAGAATGCCCACATCACGGGTTTCAGGTATGGTTTCTATGCAATCGGTTTCATAACGGTTTATATTACGATTGTCGTGCTACACTTGATTCCGCAGCTAATGGGAGATTCCAAAACAATGTCGATGAGGATAAAGCTTTGAAGACGATAGAGAATATGGCTACTCACCACGCCCGATGGGGTAATCCATGAGGTAACACTCGCAGAACAGGTTTAGAGAGTGAGATAGCAAATGCTGTGGCAGCACAGTTAACGACGTTGACTAAACGTCTTGATGCTTATGAACCCTCTGACTCCAAACGAGCCAACGCACTTCAATCCTCCCGTCAAATTATGACTTATACGAATCACCCACCACCGCCACCTCCAAATAATAATCAGGTTGTTGCTTCTGTTTCCCCTCATAATCATAATTTTCAGTTTAACTTTAACATGCAAAATCAAGGGGGACAACAATTCTATCAACAACAACAACAACAATTTGATGTCGTTTCGCAAGCTCAAGCGAGTAATTAATATGCGGAGATTAAAGCGCTGGTCCTACAAGGCTTGCAAGCTCACCAAAAGCGGGAAGCACAGATTAATCAGATGATGGCACATCACAAGATTTTGGACAATCAAATTGCCCAGCTGTCCGCTCAAAAGAAGCAAAGAATCTCGGAGACTGAACAGGTCAATGCTATTACTCTACTACTCCAACCCGGTGAAGGTGACTTAGTCGACATCGTCGATGAAACCGAGTTAGAGAAGCGAGAATTAGTCAAGCATAAATCGTTCGACGGAAATTACGGGGTCATGGGCGAAACATTGTGTGGCTAAGACCCAAAAGTGGCACTCGATCGAGTTACTCAATTGGACTCGATCGAGTTACCCCATGAAAATCGACCAGGGAGGTTATGAATGATCAACTCGATCGAGTCACGTCTGACTCGATCGAGTCACGCCTAACTCGATCAAGTGGAGCACCTGAACTCGTCCGAGTCGTGTTGGATGAGCCCGAAGTCTGTATCTTGCCATCTGAAGCATCGTCCCCACCTTCTCCTACTGAAATTCCTACTCCGGTTCCACCCGAGAAACCTAAGGATCTTCAGGTAACTGTTCCCTTCACTGAATTGATTACGCAGGAACCCGCCTACGGAAAATTACTGAAGGACATAATTGCCCGGAAGAACGCTTTCGATGAGGCCGAGACCGTGGCATACGCCGAGGGGCGCAACGTAGTCCTAAATAGCCAATCTCCGCCTAAGCTTAAAGACCCAGGGAGTTTATCTATTCCTTGTACTATTGGCACTTTTACTATCGATAATGCTCTTTGTGATTTAGGAGCGAGTGTTAGTGTGATGCCATTTTCTATTTTCACAAAGTTGAACATGGGTAAGCTGAAAAACACGGGTATGACCTTGCAAATGGCCGACCGTTCTCCTAAACACCCTTTAGGTGTCTTGGAGGACGTCCCGGTTAATGTCGGAAAGTTTTTTATTCCCGTAGATTTTATGATTGTGGATATGGCTGAGGACTCAGTGATTCCTATCATCTTAGGTCGACCCTTCCTACACACGGTGGGGGCGGTTATAGATGTTAGGAACGGAAAGCTAACACTATCAGTAGGAAAAGATAAGCTTTCTTTTGGTTTTGGCTTGACTCCGAAACGTATAGCCGAAACGTGTTATACTATTTATGCTATTAACACGTCATCTAATGAGTCTGTCAATGCTATTCGCAGGAATATCAAGGAAGCTACCATGCCACCTAGCCTTACCGAGCTGGAAGTGCGAAGATGCAAAGAGGAAGTGGATGAAATCGAGCGCTTGCTCTATGGAGACCCGGTGGGAAAAGTTCGTACGTGGGAAGAAGAGGTCAATGAAATCGAACGACTGTTCAATGGTGAAGTTTCCGAAATCGAGATGGTTCATACCACCGATTACAACGGCCAATCTGAGTTTTGGAAAGTCGAGCTTGATGAGATAGAGACTGCCCTCCGGGAAGATAGGCCCCTCCGGACGGTAAAGGAGGACGTATGCGCTAGTAGTGACACAGTTTTTGAGACGAATCCTCCTCCTCCATTACTCCAGACTCCAATTCGGGAACCTCTTACCGAAAACCGTGCACCTGAGCTTCCTACGCCTAACGAATTAACCATTCGAGTTAATTTCGTCCTGAGTGCTGATTTAGGGGGATACGATCCACCTAAGGAATTCCCTTTTCCTCATTTTAATTTTTTCAACTTAATTGATAAAGGAAATTTTAAACCTGAATACACGGAGCACTTTCATAAGCCGTCGATTAAGCTGAGACGGTTTGATTTTCTAAATTTTAATGCTTCCGTGCCTATATTGTGCTACTTATGCTTGTATGTAGCACATGCCCAAATATTTGATTTACTTCTACGAGCTCAAAGTTGTTTTGATTTCAACAGGGAGCAGATTAGGATATCTTGAAACGGGCAATTCGATCGTGTGGGACCTATCTGAAACCAGTGCTAGTCGGGAGGCAACCCGACATCATTTGTATAAGTTCCCCCCGCTTTTCAGCTGGTTTGGGGGAGCTACCCTTGTATACGGTAATTTCTTTCCTTTTGTTTTTTCATGCTTTCTTAGATTTTATTTCTTCCCCTTAGGTCAAGTTGTCCTTAGGATTGGCTGTGGATTTTCTGTCTTATCTGCTATAGAGTCACAGGACACTGTGACATTTAGGTTTGGGGGAGAGTTTGTGTGCTTTTCTGTGTTTTATTTTATGTCGTGTGTTTTACCGCTTTCAAAAAAAATATAAAAATCCAAAAAAAATTGACAAATCAGAAAAATCCAAAAATATTTTAATTTTTTTTGTGTGTTTTTGTGTGTGTGTCTGATGTAGAAGCGTGCAAAACGACAATGATGATAAAGCACTTTACATGATTCCTCCTAATTTTCAGCTTATTTCGTGTCTAAAAATGTGTTTTGTCTTGAGATTTGATTAAATTGATATGATATGCCTATTTGAACTTTTAATTGCCAAATGAGTAGATTTGACCACAAAATTCTAAGGATTTTAGAGCTTCCTAGGCCAGTAACATCCATAACTGGTCTCATTATTATTTAGAAATTGAGTGGTTTCTCCTTGTGGAATGTGTAACATCAATTTGCATAAATATGACGTCCATCTCTTGATATTAAATACGTGTTTGGTTTGAGGAGGAGGTACACGAGGAAAGACAATTTTGTTTTTGATGAGCTCCACAGAGCCAAACAATGACCCATTTTGACTACCTTGTAGATTTAGGTCGTTTTCCTTTGTTTAGCCCATTTCAGCCGTTGTAAGCCCGTTTTTATTGCCTATATTATTTAGCTACAACCCATAATAGTCTACCCTGCCGGGACTGTCGCAGTGAACTTAATTGGAATTACTTCACTATTTAGTCATGTTTTGAGATTTCTGCATCCTTTAGACTTAGTGTGTAATACTGTTGTTGCGACTTTGTACTCGCCTTTCCCCTATACAAAATTTGAAAAAAAAAATAGAAGCATGAAAGAAAAGAATGAAGAAAAGAAAAAAGTGAAATATATGCTCCTTATAATATTTCGGGGAATGGTCGAAAAGATTGAAACTAGAGATCAATTGTGAGGATGAACAAAATTCCCTCTTACACCTAATTTTGAGTCTATATCTCTAGTTGGTGGTTCGACGTTATTTGTCGGGATTTTAGATGGATAGTTTTTATTGTGTAGCTGTGACTGGGCCCGGTTTTAGCTCCACATTCTCATACGTGCTTAGACACAATCCATTTTCTTCCCTCACTCATTTAGCCACCCTTTGTAAGTCCTTGACATGTACTATGGTCCTGATTGGTGGAACACGTATTTGATTGGGGAGAAATGATTTCATGTTCGATTGCATGCATGTTTCCTAAGTTGAGTGAGTGTTCTTATTCTTTCTTATCTTCACATTTACATACTCACCCGTTCTTATGAGTGTTGAGCGATAACCGCGAGAAAGTTCGACATTGATGGTGTTGCAAGATTGAAAGGTTGGCAAACAATTGTTCATTTAAGGCATGATTATTGATTTAGTTATATTTTTGGCATTGCGTGTTTTCTAACCGACTTGAGCCGATTTTTAGTAGAATGATTGTAAGCTTGCTCTTAGTCGTGCTTCACATCACTTGTCCTCTCTTGTATTTATATGTGTGGTTTGCTTGAGGACAAGCAAAGGTTTGGTTTGGGGAAGTTTGATGAGTGTTATTTATATAGATATTTTCATCCCCTAATTGTTAGTTTAGTCTCGGTTTTTTGTGTGCTTAACTCGTTGACAATGATGCAATATATACTTTGAATGTCGATACTTCCGTATTTGTGTGTATTTTGTAGATTTGGATGCATTTGGAGCTAATCGGAGCATTAAGAAATCGATAATTGAAGAATTAACATCTGAGACGGAATCGAAGGAAGAAGATGCGGAATACACGAAGAAACAAAGATCAAAGATGGAAAGGATATAAAACGAGATGAAAAAATGATCGCCTACACAAGGGTCAACTTCAAACGTTGATAAGTGTAGTTTGTAGTGCCTATTTGTTGTGTTTGGTCCCGGTTTCTCTTGCGAAATCGCTCTTTGCAGCGGTTTCTGGGCTACTTATGCTTCTTCTAGTTCGTTTTAGGTTCCCAAGACCATTCATGGAGAATTGGAACGATTTCGACTCGTTTCCTACGCATTTGGAGCCAACGAGGAGAAGCGACGATCACTCGGTGCCTTAGACTCAATCCCGAGACCTCGAGACCCATTCCCGAGCATCGAGAATCGATGAGAAGCCTAACAAGAGCAAGGAGGGACCTATGGGATTATATTTGAAGCCTACAAGACCCATCCCGGTCGGGAAGGACCTCATCTCGACCGGGACGAAGAAGCAAAAGAAGACGGCCACTGGAGCATGATCCCGGCCGGGATCATGACCTTCCCGGTCGGGACCAACTCTTCCCGGTCGGGATGACCTCCTTCCCGGCCGGGAAGGGCCCAGTTCAGGCTGTTTCGCTTCCTTTCATTCCTCTACTCTTGAAACCCTATAAATACCCTCCCTCTTGTATTGTTACACCATCTTATGTTATGTTAGACATTACCCACTAAACCCTAGACTACTTTAGCCTAGATTAGCCTAGATTAGTGTAGATTAGTCTTTAATTAGTCCTTAATTTTAGTTTAATCTTTGTATTATTGGAATTCTTGAAGATCTCTACCAATCTTGACAACGTTGGTGGATGTTTGGGTTTTCTTCTATGCAAGTGTTCATCTTTTCTTCTCTTGTTTAATTGGTATAATCTTTCTTCTCCCTTTACTCTTTTTCTTCCTTTGTTATTCAAGTGTTAATCTTTGTTCATTGTTTTGTTCATTGTTCATTGTTTTTACTAGTTTCATTATGAATGTTTTGTTGCTTGTGTTGTTTTCTTTTCTTTGTGTTAGTTTTAGTTTGAACATGTGTGAGTAGACTTTTTGTTGGGTTAGTAGGGGGATTAAGTGTTGATTATGGATGATTAGGGTTTGATTGTGGGTAAAGGTAGATTCTTTGTTACTAGTGACATGTTATGCACACTATGTGTTTGTTGAATTGCTTGTTAGAGTAGTAGTTGCAAATACTCCTCTTGCTTGTCTTCCTCTTCTCATTGTGTGATTAATTTGTGGTTGAATCCTTGTGTTTTGGGTAACATCTTGCATAAGTATTCGGGTTTTGTCTTTGACACGAGAGTGCGGACATTGGCTTTGACGCGAGAGCGCGGACCAACCTTAGTAGCTAGGTGAACCTTGCACCATCGATTTCCCAACTATCCTACTACACTTATGAACCCGACCTAACCCTATTCTTTCCTTGTTTGATTTCTTCGTCATCTTAGTCATTGTTCCCTTAGTTAATTTTATCGTTTAGCCTTAGTTGTTATATCTAGCTTAGTCATAGTCTTAGTTTATTCCCTTCTTATCGTTCTAGTTTAGCTTAGCTTAGTTGACCTAGTCTTGTATTTGGGAGATCTTAGTCCAAACCATCTTTACCGTCCCCGTGGACTCGACCCGACTTGCCCTATCTACGTGTTAGGAATAGTTGGTTTTTATTTGTTGGTGGGGATCCACGGAAAATCCCTCCCATCAATTTGGCGCCGTTGCCGGGGACAGTGCTAGTTTAGACTTTGTTTGCCTATTTACTTGACTTTATCTTCTATTTTTGTTTTTTTCTTTTTGTTCGTTTGCTTCTTGTATGTGTGAAGTTTATTTCCTTCTTGTCTAGTGCCCAAAAAGCACTAGACTTCTCACGTTTGCTCTTAGTCTACAGTTTGTGCCTAGAGGTGGTGACCATCTTCTTCTTTACAACTTAGAGCCGCTTTAACGGACGGTTGCTAGATTGAGAGGTCCTCAACTGGGTACGAGCCACGATTTTCGAGTAAAGCATGAGGTTTGATCTAAACTCCCCACCCATAGAAGCTACCATGAGCTACTCCTCTTCCTCCATGAATCGAGACTATGCCATGATGTCTCTTAGCTACCACCAAGCTTCATCAGGTAATCAAGAAACCCGTGGGTATGAGCTTCAAAGATATGGAAACGGCTTTCATCGAGTGAGTGCTTATCAACCTTGTGATCGTGGTGGTTATTACTCAAATTATCATCGTGAACCCACCATGCCTCATCATATTTCTCCCTATGGAAACCAATTTTCCCAAAACCCACCATATTACCAATCACCTCAACCTCACCACCCACATTATGATGCCCCACCCCTTGGGCATCATCAAGGTTTACAAATAGCACTCCAAAACCCCAATGACCACCAAATGCCCAACTTGGAGCTATATCAATCGTTTCTTCAATTGCAAAGGAGCCAACAAGAAATGGCCATTCAAATGCAAAAGAACCAAGAGGAATTCATGGCCCAATATCAAAGGGAAACCGAGGCGATGGATGCTCGATTAAATGCGTTATCGGTTAAAACCGTAATGTTTTTATCCCGAACGTCACAACTAGATGAAGGGTGCTCACTTGAGCAAAGGGAGCAACCTAATCACGAAGTCGCCGATGAAGCTCCTTTTGGAAGCAAAATTTCCTTCGAAGAACCTCAATCGTCTACCCAAGAAGAGGCGAAAGAGGAGATAATCCTCGATGGAGGAGTTTTTGGTGAAGAATTGGGTGAGGATAGTGGGAATTTGAAGAGTTTCATTGATGAAACATCGATATAATAGAGGAAAGTCAAGAGTCTACCCCCTCTATACTTGTTGAACCTTCAATCCCCTCCGCTTGCTCTCCTCTTGGGCTTCATGCCGCTTCTTGTGAGCCTATTGTAGAGGATATAGAACTTTGGGATGAGTTGAGTGAGGTGATAAGTGTTGTGAAGTCATGGGACATGAATGAAGAAATCTAGTCGCCCATATGTGATAATCCAATGAAATATTGTGAACCCCTTGTGTGTAATTTGGATCTTGGTTTAGAGGAGGTTGAAACCGCTTGTTTGAGTTTCAAATCTCTTCTTATTGATGATGTGGGGAAGAACGATGTTTTAGGATTGGGAGATATTGGGCCGGAACTTGTTGATGACTTGGGTTTGCTTGATGATAAGAAGAGGGTTAAACTCCCTTTTGACCCTTGTGTTAGAAATTCAAGCCTTGGTTGTGCTAGGAGACGGTGCTTAGGGAGGAAGAGGTCGGTAAAGCTTGTAGGATGGATAGACCCCGGAGACAACATGAAAGATGACGTTGGGTCTTTGGATTACTACTTCTCGCTTCCGGCTTGGAGGCTTTGGAGGATAGCTTGGCTCGGGCACTCTTTGAGCCCTCATTATGATGTGGCTCGTGCGTTTGACTTGCTCCTCCGAGCCCTTGATGGCTACGGTTAGGAAGGAAGAGTCCACCATCCTCGGTTTGACGGAGTTCCTAAAGAACCGCCATGTTGTATATTCCTCTTTCCCCCTTCTTTTGAGTTCTTGTGTTTGTAATTGTGTGTTTGTTTGTTTGGTCTCTAGGTTTGATTTGTTTTGTGGAATTCTTGTAATTTTGGAATTTTCTTGAGCGATGTAAGGGAGGGAGTTTGATGGTATTTATTGAGCGTATTTGATAGGTTGATAGTGAAGATGGAGAGTTATGAAGAGTAGTTGATGATAGAAGCTTGGATCTTGGGCAAGGTAATCGGTTTTTGAAGCTTTTGACAAGCTTTTGGAGACGAGATTCTAGGTCTCGTTGTATTGGTTGCCTTGTGGGTGAAGCTATCAAGGAAATGAAGGGCTAGAAGACTCATCCCGACCGGGAAGGATGTCATCCCGATCGGGATGAGGGTGCTGAAAAATGGGTTCTCTGGAGTATGATCCCGACCGGGATCAAGTTCATCCCGACTGGGAAGGAGCCTTCCCGACCGGGAAGAAGACCATCCCGACCGGGATGGTGCCCAGCTCCTCCTTTTGCCTCTTCTTCGACATTTGAACCCACCCAACCACTTTATACCCCCTCCCAACCTCCCAACCTACCCTTGCGACTATCCATGATCCCTACACTTCATATATGTACCCTCACCTCATCTTATCTTCACTACATACCGAGTTTCACATCAAATCCTACCTCATTATACCATTGCGAGCCTAATACTTCAACCATGCGACCATATCGAGAACGAGGAGGAATAACAATGATGAAGACAAGTAAAGTGCCGATATCGAACATTGAGACGATGGAGTTAGTGAGTTGCTAACCGATTGGTACGGCGACTATCCTTTCTTTTCCGTCTTTTATGACTTGTCTCCCTTTGTGTGTTCCGCTTCCCTTTATCCATTCTTGAGTCATGGTGGCCCTCGGGGCCTTGGTAGTCATTGCTCCCGATTCACGATGACGTGACTACATCGAGAGTCATTTCCAAATCCAAATTTTGCATGTATTTTCACTTTTTCTTCGATTTCTCTTTCTTTTGTTAGGATTTAGTCAAATTCGGACGGAATCCGGGCTAGGTGACTTGATTACACCTAGTCCTCCCCTCCCATTTCCTTTTATTCCTTCTTTTTATTTCTTCCCCCATCCATATCTTTTCTCGTCTCAGCCCATGGTGACTTGACTACACCCCGGCCGGACACATACATTTCCTCTTCTTCATCTTTATTTTTGATTTTTAGCTTTATTTTCGTAGTTTCTCTTCTTTTTAGTGTCTCCACACACTACCGATCGAGCATGAGGACATTGCTCGGTTTAAGTGTGGGGGAGCGATATCCTAGTGTAGTTTAGTTTTATTTTCGTAGTTTTTTTCGAAAAATCTTAAAACCCCTAAAAATTTGAAAAATTTCATAAAAATCAAAAAGATTTTCTCTTGTGTCTTTTCCTTTTGTGTCGTTGTAGAAAGGTTCATAACCCTCTAATTAGACTCCTCTAATTAGTTACTAAATTACTTGTTAATTTAGTATATAAAGATCTAGTTACATGCATGAGATAAAAAAAATGACAAAACAAGATACAAGAAGAAATTTTCTTACATAAACAAATAGGAAATAATGGGCACAATAAGAAAACTCCTTTTCTTATTGTTCTTGAGCTTATATTAGCATGGATGATCCTCCAAAACTTGAATCTCCAAAGTAGAAGATCTCCTTCTAGTTGCACCAAGATTCAACCCAAACTTCACTATTATTATTAACTAGATAATAGTAGTGATGAACCTATACTAATATTATGAATATTACTACTTTAGTAATAAGGATGAATATTAGTATATGAGAGTATTTTTGGAGAAGAGGAAAAACATTCACTAATTCAAGGATGGAGCTCAAAAGAGAACAAAATGTTCCCTTATATGAACCCCAAAACCGGCCACCCCCACCCTAGGGAAGACCAAATTGCTTTATTTTATTTGCATGCTTAAAGGTCTAGGGTCTAGGGTAATTATGACTATTATTCATGCATGCACATAAATAAGAACAACCATCATTGCCCTTATTTTTCTAGTGTGCTATGTACATGTAAATAAAATGGGTCCATTTTATTTTTGTCATTTGTCTTACAAATGCTTATGTGTGACATGATCAATTATCTTATATAATTGATCACATCAAATAAATAATAGGGTTATTTAACGACAATAATATCAACTATAGAGCGTCTTCCCATAATAATACCAATTTTAATAAATCCGAGAATAATACGTATTATTCGAATAGTTAAACAAGAGTAGTATAAGTGACTTTATAACCTGCTACATCAGGTCACCTAATTAATATTTAACCTGCTACTTATCCTCCATCCTCCTTCTTAGACCCGAATAACGGGTCAACTGTGTCGGGTCACCTTCGGGTCAGGTCACTTTTGGGTTATAATAATCGGGTTGACTTCGAGTCGGGTCGGATAATTTCGGGTTTGGGTCGGATAATTTCGGGTTCGGGTCATTCTCGGGTTTGCTGTTTTCAACTTTTTAGGGATATCGACTAGTTTTCTATAATAATAGTCGGGCCAGTTTCGGGTTAGCTCGGGACAAAATCATGCTTCAGTTCGGGTGTCGGGTCAGTTTCGGTTTGGCTTATTCGGGTCAGGTCAGTTTTCTCAAGTCTACTCCTCCTTACTTCTCTCCTTCATCATCTCTCTCCATTACCCTTCATCCTTCTTCCATTTTTTTCTATACGTTTTGTTTAGATCAATTGAAGGAAGAGGAAGACCGAAGATGTTAATGACGTTTAATGCCTCGTGTACTGAGTAAGTGTAAAAGAGTGAACACGAAACAAATTAAAGGCGAAAAAGCAAGGTGAACGAGTTCTACCGTTAACTGGTCATTTATACTACTCTGATTTAACTATTCCAAAAATACGTATTATTCTCAGATTTATTAAAATTGGAATTATTTTCGGAAGACGCTTTATAGTTGATATTATTGCTGTTAAATAAAATTAAAGGTGAAAAAGGAAGGTGGAAGGGTTCTACAGGTAACCTGTCACCCATACTACTATTGTTTAACTACTTCAATGATACGTATTATTCTCAGATTTATTAAAATTGATATTATTTTGGGAAGACGCCCTATAGTTGGTATTATTGTTGTTAAATAACCCTAAATAATATACCCTTAACTCTTTAAGTAGTACATTACTATTATATCTATATATAATAGGTCCAATAATAATAATAATCATTTAGCTAAATTTACAACTCCTTGTAAATATTAATAGCTAATCACCTCTACCCAAAAAGGCATACAAAACCTCAACTAATTTTAGTAATTAACTATTAAATACTAAATTAGGTCTTATTTAATCGTATTAAAATAAGACGTAAAATTTATTCAGTCAATTATCGTATAATAGACTAATAAACTTAATCGGACTGAGTTCTAAACTCTATCTGCAATAAATAACTCTCATTACCAAGCATATATCAAATATATACGCAAGGAACTAATTAACTGTATCAAATACAAGAAATTAGTTTTCTATTTGGGTCTCATCCTATAGGTGTGACCGAAAGGGATCAGCTGATCACCGCCGTCATACGACAATAACGTCAAACTCTAGTCAGCTGAGCGTTACCGAATTACGTTAATCAACTGACGTGGAGTATCAATGTACTAATTATCCCAAGTATATTCCGTCCATGAGATTTAATATATCAATGCACTATTGTGGAGGACACTTGCTCCAACAATCTCCCACTTGTCCGATACAAGTTGTGCATGTAGCCACTATATTGCGGAGGACTCCTACTCCATCAATATCTCCCACTTGTCTACACAAGTTGTGTGCTACCGATTCTCTTGTCTCTTTGATGTCACATCCTCCCACTCATAACAAGGTGTCTTTCAGGTCGCACTTGTGATTTAATTATAATTAGAGTGGTTTTCTCGATCTGGAGAATAACTGTCTGACCGGAAAATCTACCATAGATCTATTTCCGAGCGTGGCCACGCATTTCCAGTTACTTCTCCTCGAGTGGCCCAAGGATGTTTGTACCCAACGTGGGTGGACAATTCCTGTTGACCCATCTTATACTGTATAATGCAGATCACCATGACCCAGAAGATGTCCATCAGCCTCCTTTCACGGTACGACCTAGGACACCAACCAAAGCCAATCGGAAACTGCACCGACTCAGATAAATGGTCGTCAGTCTAAAGAATCGACTCATAGGAATAAAATAGAAATCCCCGCCACGACCAGGTCTCAACTATTTTTGATAAGGGACTCTATTGTGGTCACTGCCCGGCAGAGTGACAATCAGTCTGCCTATGTAAATGACCAGTCATCTCCATGACCCCATGGTCTTGAACTAACCATCGATCAACTTACAATCTTTATCACTCTGAGTCGTCACCTCATTAAGTGACAAGGGGTAAAAATACTATGTTCAAATGTTCACTTGAATAGGGTTCAAGATTGTCTCACAATCCATTCGAATGAACAAAGTATAAGTTTTAGTCAAACTAAATAAAAGAGGTCACATTGAAACTCGAACAATGAATGCTATTATCAGAAATGTAAAAATTGCTACAATATCCAATTATTATATCTTAGATAACTTAAAGAAAATCTGGGACTTTTCTCAATCCCATTGCAACAACATGACCATCATGTTTAGCCTTTGAAAGAGGCTTGGTTAAAGGATCAGCGATGTTCTCGTCTGTCCCAACCTTACATATATCGATTTCCTTCCTTTCCTCGAGATCTCTTATCACGTGGTATTTCCTAAGTACATATCTAGACTTATTGCTAGACTTGGGCTCTTTTGCTTGAAAAATGACCCCGCTGTTATCACAATATATGGTGATAGGATCTTTGACGGAGTTGACTACTCCTAGTCCTTCCAAAATATGACGAATCCAAACAGCTTCCGAAGCCGCGATGTACTCAGCTTCTGTTGTAGAATCCGCGGTGACACTTTGCTTGGAGCTCTTCCAACTAATGGCTCCTCTATTCAACATATAAACATAGCCGGATTGGGATTTCAAATCATCCCGATCGGATTGGAAACTGGCATCCGTGTAACTTCTTACACGTAATTCAGTATCCCCTCCAAACACTAAGAACGAAACCTTAGTCCTTCGCAAGTACTTAAGGATGTTCTTTACGGCTATCCAGTGACTTTCACCTGGATTGGCTTGATAACGACTCGTCATGCCCAAAGCATACGAAACATCGGGACGAGTGCACGTCATGGCATACATGATTGATCCAACAGCGGAAGCATATGGGATCAACTTCATGCGTTTAATCTCTTCGGGTGTGGTAGGACACTGTGACTTGCACAAAATGGTACCTTGACTCATGGGAAGAAAGCCTCTCTTAGAGTCTTTCATTTTGAATCTATCAAGAATCTTATCTATATAAGCTTCTTGACTTAATACCAACATCCTTTTGGACCTATCTCTATGGATCTGAATACCCAAAATGCATTGTGCATTTCCCAAATCTTTCATTTGGAAGTGTTTTCCTAGCCACTCCTTTACGGAAGCAAGCATCGGAACGTCATTCCCGATAAAAAGTATGTCATCCATATACAAGACAAGAAAGGTTACCTTACTTCCACTAAACTTCATGTACAAACAAGGTTCTTCGACACTTCGAACAAAACCATACTGTTTGATAACATGATCAAAGCGATGATTCCAACTTCTAGACGCTTGCTTAAGACCATAAATGGATCTCTTAAGCTTGCATACCTTCCTAGGATTAGATGTATCTACAAAACCTTCTGGTTGTGTCATATACACTTCCTCTTCTAGAATCCCATTCAAGAAGGCGGTTTTGACATCCATTTGCCAAATCTCATAATCATGAAATGCGGCAATCGCTAAGATAATCCTTATGGAGCGAAGCATTGCTACTGGAGCAAAGGTTTCGTCATAGTGAAGACCATGAACCTGAGTAAAACCCTTTGCCACCAAGCTGGCTTTGTAGACATCTTTATGTCCATCTATGCCATTCTTGATCTTAAAGATCCACTTACACTGAAGAGGTCTCACCTTTTCAGGTAAATCAACCAAATCCCATACTTGGTTTTCGTGCATAGAGTCCATTTCGGATCGCATGGCTTCAAGCCATTGCATGGAATCACGACTATATATGGCCGCCTTGTAGGTTGTAGGTTCGTCACTTTCGCAAAGTAACATATCTAACGCATCTTCCTCGACAATACCAAGGTATCGATCAGGAGGATGACTAATCCTCGTGGATTTCCTAGGTTCAAAGGGAACAACAATCGTGTCCGAGGAGGAGGGAACGCTTTCCTCCACTTCATTTTCGGTTTGTGGCTCTTGGACTTCATCAAGTTCAAATTTTCTCCCACTTTGTCTTCTAGAAATGATCACCGCCGTCATACGACAATAACGTCAAACTCTAGTCAGCTGAGCGTTACCGATTTACGTTATTCAACTGACGTGGAGTATCAATGTACTAATTATCCCAAGTATATTCCGTTCATGATATTTAATATATCAATGCACTATTGTGGAGGACACTTGCTCCAACAGTTGTGTCGTATTTTTGTTGTATTGTGTGTTTTGCCTCCCCATTTCCTTGTAGGTTCCTTGATCGCCGTAATTTTCGGAAAGCTCAAGACATCCGGTAACGTCATTCTATTTCTTTTCCTCTTTGTCTCTTGCGGAGTTTGGAGGAGATTTGTAATGAGGTGTGCTCGGGTGGAGCTTGTTGAAGGTTGTGGCTATTTTGGTCGCTTATGCGGATGTTTCGGGGTGGTGTTTGTTTTGCTTGTGTGTTTGTTTCCTTTTCCCTTATTTTGTTTTGTTGTGTTGTGTGTGTCTCATTTTATTTCATCCTTGTTGTGTTTTTTTAGTTTGTGTCTTGTGTAATAATAGATTTTCGAAAACTCGGTTTTGAGGCTAGTGCGCAAGTGTTTACTTTCTCTTTCTAGTGATGTGAATCGAATCTTGGACTTTGGTCTATTAGAATGACTTTAAACCAATAGTTTCGTTGGTCCTTTACCTTGAGTCCACCTAGTCTACTAGGGATTTACTACGGGATTTGCATTTTGACCATTATGACTACCCACGGTGTGAAAAGGCCTTGGTTGCCGAGTCCCGTCTCTTAGGTGACCATGTTCGAAATTGTTTGATTAGTCCAAGTTTTACACCTTTTTGTGGGTTTGAAGGAAAAGCGTGCCCTACTCACCCAGTTTCCTACCTTCTACACATCTTTCCACAAATAAGTTGCAACTTGTTGAAATTTCTTTTTTAGTTGCAAAATAAATGCCTACAACTCAAAATCCAGCCAAAAGGGAAACAAAGAAAAAGAAAGAAAAAGAAAGAAAGAAAAGAATGAAGAAAAAGAAAAGACACAACAAATCCAAAAAGAAAATACAAAAGAAGAAAAAGAAATGGCATAGCAATTCAAAAGCCAAATGCAAAAGAAAAATGCCAAAAAGAAAACCATCTCACAAAAAAATTCTCCTCTTCTCAAAAATAAGCCTTTTTCCGATCGTTACCGTGAAGAGACTACCAAAGGACCGAGTCCCTAGGACGGATGATAGCGGTAATGATCGGTCTTCCCTCATTTTGCAAACCTTATCCACCTTTTTACTTGGACTAGTTGGGCGATTTTTGAGCATAGGACGACCCTCTTGGCTCATCGCTAAAGGGGGCGGGGCCTCACATACCTACAGTGTCGACTAACACCACGGTTCATCCTTTTTCCATCCCGCAGATCGTCCCGTAGTACGTTCTTAGAAGGTTAGGAGGAACCTAGGTAAGTTACCAACGTTTTTATTGCTTTGTTGTCATACTATTAGGGTTTCGTCCATATTGGTTTGTATTATTAGTTTGGGAACGTTGTCACTTGCCTTGAGTCCTTAACCGGTGTTTCTTTCACCGCTTTGTAGAGGGAAGCGGTATTTGTTTCTTTTGGATGCAACCGATTGTCTGTTTGTTTGTGGTTTGTTTGTTTGTGTGTTTTCGTGTTCGGTTGTATCCATAATTTTGTCGAAAGACCCCACTTGCCTTGCGGAGAGCACTTGTCCTCTAAGTGTTCTCGCGTGCGTTGAAAGGGCGTAGGGTGCGCTAATACCCGCTCGGCTAGTATATTAGTTTTTATTAGTTTAGTAGTTAGTTTGTGGTTACTCGAGGGCGAGTAAGGGTTAAGTGTGGGGGAGTTGATAAGTGTAGTTTGTAGTGCCTATTTGTTGTGTTTGGTCCCGGTTTCTCTTGTGAAATCGCTCTTTGGAGCGGTTTCTGGGCTACTTATGCTTCTTCTAGTTCGGTTTAGGTTCCCAAGACCATTCATAGAGAATTGGAATGATTCCGACTCGTTTCCTACGCATTTGGAGCCAACGAGGAGAAGCGACGATCACTCAGTGCCTTAGACTCGATCCCGAGACCTCGAAACCCATTCCCGGGCCTTCGAGACCCATTCTCGAGCACCGAGAATCAATGAGAAGCCTAACAAGAGCAAGGAGGGACCTATGGGATCATATTTGAAGCCTACAAGACCCATCCCGGTCGGGAAGGACCTCATCTCGACCGGGATGAAGAAGCAAAAGAAGACGGCCACTGGAGCTTGATCCCGGCCAGGATCATGAACTTCCCGGTCAGGACCAACTCTTCTCGGTCGGGATGACCTCCTTCCCGGCCGGGAAGGGCCCAGTTCAGACTGTTTCGCTTCCTTTCATTCCTCTACTCTTGTAACCCTATAAATACCCCCTCCCCTCTTGTATTAATACACCATCTTATGTTATGTTAGACATTACCCACTAAACCCTAGACTACTTTAGCCTAGATTAGTGTAGATTAGTCTTTAATTAGTCCTTAATCTTAGTTTAATCCTTGTATTATTGGAATTCTTGAAGATCTCTACCAATCTTGACAACATTGGTGGATGTTTGGGTTTTCTTCTATACAAGTGTTCATCTTTTCTTCTCTTGTTTAATTGGTATAATCTTTATTCTCCCTTTACTCTTTTTCTTCCTTTGTTATTCAATTTTTAATCTTTGTTCATTGTTTTGTTCATTGTTCATTGTTTTTACTAGTTTCATTATGAATGTTTTGTTGCTTGTGTTGTTTTCTTTTCTTTGTGTTAGTTTTAGTTTGAACATGTGTGAGTAGACTTTTTGTTGGGTTAGTAGGGGGATTAAGTGTTGATTATGGATGATTAGGGTTTGATTGTGGGTAAAGGTAGATTCTTTGTTATTAGTCACAAGTTATGCACACTATGTGTTTGTTGAATTGCTTGTTAGAGTAGTAGTTGCAAATACTCCTCTTGCTTGTCTTCCTCTTCTCATTGTGTGATTAATTTGTGGTTGAATCCTTGTGTTTTGGGTAACATCTTGCATAAGTATTCGGGTTTTGTCTTTGACACGAGAGTGCGGACATTGGCTTTGACGCGAGAGCGCGGACCAACCTTAGTAGCTAGGTGAACCTTGCATCATCGATCTCCAAACTATCCTACTACACTTATGAACCCGACCTAACCCTATTCTTTCCTTGTTTGATTTCTTCGTCACCTTAGTCATTGTTCCTTAGTTAATTGTATCGTTTAGCCATAGTTGTTATATCTAGCTTAGTCATAGTCTTAGTTTATTCCCTTCTTATCGTTCTAGTTTAGCTTAGCTTAGTTGACCTAGTCTTGTATTTGGGTGATCTTAGTCCAAACCATCTTTACCGTCCCCGTGGACTCGACCCGACTTGCCCTATCTACGTGTTAGTAATAGTTGGTTTTTATTTGTTGGTGGGGATCCACGGCAAATCCCTCCCATCAAACGTCCATACCTTTCTTTCTAAAATTACAATCAGAGTGATTCAGGTAGTGTTGGAAAGCTCTTTCTCTTAGCTTTTTAAAGGTATATTGCACGTTCAATTTGAATAAGTAACGAAGAAATGGAAGCCGTCTGAAGCAGAGCGCGCGATGTTGTGATCTACAGCGCTACTCGATCGAGTGCCCCTACTTCACTCGATCGAGTGCCACTCTGTGAAGCTCCTGCCCATATTTTGGGGGTCACTCGTTAGAGTGCCATCAGGCACTCGATCGAGTGCATCCAAACCGGGCCGCGCGTTATTCTTATTACGACTTAGAATTTGGGCCTGTTTTCGAGCCCAACTGGTTTTCTTTAAATCAGTTTTCTGACTCATATGTCAGACACTTCTTTTTACACTTTTCATTCTACTCTTTCACTAGACTTTTTATTTTCTTAGCATCGAAGTATCACGTTACTTTTGCTTTTCCTTCGCGAGATACATTGAACCTCGTTCTTCCTTTTCAGATCTTAAATTCTCGGTATCGATACTCTTAATATTAATTTCGATTTCAGTTTTCTAGTTTAATTCTTGTCTTAATTCATCTTTCGTTTTCGTAGTATTTTTAATTTCAGTTTTCGTTTATTGTTTTGTAGCGTAGAATTATTATTGTTTCTTGTAGTTTAATTCAATTCGCCTTCGTTGTGTTTACTTGCAATTCATCTTTTGTTTGTTCAATTACAATTAATATGAGTAGCTAAATTCCACCTAGGGTTTAAGGGGATCGATGCGTTATTAGAGTTATAGTCAATTGACCTGTTTCTAATCCTATGAACTAATCCCCTGAATATCGTTTTAATTCTGATTAATTTTTTGATGCATAATTCAATTAATTAGTATCGCAAATTAGGACTTTTCGCCGACCGGGTTAAAAACTAATTAGGCCACGATAGTTTGGGTAGACTGACTTAATGCTAGCAACCGCAGGTTAAGTTTAGATCTAAAGGTTGTAGTGTACCGACCGGACTTGCACCTTAGGTAGTTCGATTATTGACCCGTTAATTGACTCCCTGAACCGAGTAATATTCATAGTGAACCTGAGACCCTAGACTTTTCTCTTATTGATTTACCTATTAGTAATTAGTTATTAGCCTACCAAAACCAACTCAAACTGGGACCCATAACCTAGAGTCTAAATCTTAGGAATAGACAACTAAATTCTGTCTCCTTGTGGTTCGACCCATGACTTCACTATCTACATTAGTTGGTGACCTTAGGGTATCTTTGATTAGGGATACGACTAACCCCTGTCACTCTCTAATTGATGCTATAAGGAATCGGGATACTACCATAGCCTTTGACGCTCTCCATGAACGTTTAATTCAGTTCGATCTCTCTCTCACCCACAATCCTCGCCCTGCTCACCCTACCCTTCCCGCTTTCGCCCATGCCGTTTACAATAAAAATCTACGCTCCAACTCCCGACCTAACCCCGAGCCTCCTCTTCTCCCCACCCCACCGACTCTACTACGTACTACCCCTTCTTTTAAAGAACGTTGTCAATGGTGTCACACTCAAGGTCACTTTCTTCACAATTGTACTCCCTTTAAGAATCTCTATCCCAACGTTGTCGTCCCCCGCCCCCCCATCTCACGCCAACCGTACCACCAACCTACTACATGCCCATATAGCCGCCGCGTCACCTACTCCTTCCCCCGCTCCATGGATCATTGATAGTGGAGCTACCCATCACAATACAAATGATCTTAACAACCTTGCACTTCATGCCCCTTATGACGGGACCGATGACCTTCTAATTGGCGATAGATGGTTCACCTCTCCGTATTGCAAATATTGGTTCTTTTTCTATTCCTCTCACCTCCTTCTCTCCCATTCAATTTAAACATGTTCTTCATGCCCCTCACATATCTAAAAATATAATATCCGTCTCTCAATTTTGTCTTGACAATAATGTCGTTGCTAATTTATTCCCTTCTTATTATGTCTTACAGGATCAGCTGATGGGACGGGAGCTTTTGCGGGACAACTTAGTTCAGGCTTATACGAGTGGAGGAACCCAAGCACCCTACCCGCAGCGTGCTTCACGGCCGGCGCATCATCTCCCTTATGGAATCACAAGCTCGGTCATTCTTCCCCTCCTATTATTTCTACTATTTCTAAATTAGCTAGTCTATCTATTTCCAACAAATTCTCGCGTTGTAACGCTTGTGTAACTCATAAGAGTCATAAACTACCGTTTGCTACTAACTCTTTATCCTCTACTAAACCGCTTGAACTACTTTATTCTGATGTTTGGACCTCTCCCATTCACTCCGTTGATGGATTTAAATATTATGTTGTTTTTGTTGATCATTTTACTCGTTATACCTAGATTTACCCTTTAAAACAAAAATCTGACACTCACACTATTTTTAATCTTTTTCGTGCTCTCGTAGAAAAATATTTTAATCTACCCGTTATTCAAATCTTTTATGATAACGGTGGTGAGTATCTCAAACTCACACCCACCATCACCACCGACGGAATAACCCACCACACTTCCCCTCCCCACACTCTGGAACACAATGGTCTTGCTGAGCGATGTCATCATCACATCGTTGAGACCGGCCTTTCCTTAATCGCATGCCCACGTCTAATCTTCACAATCTTTCCCCGTTCACGAAACTCTTTGGACATAGTCCAAATTACACTAAACTTCATAGCTTTGGGTGTCTTTGCTACCCATGGCTGCGACCCTACACTAAACACAAGCTTGAACCCAAGTCCAAGCCGTGTGTGTTTATTGGTTACTCCCCGACTCAGAGTGCCTACTATTGCCTTGACCCTACCACCAAGCGCATATACACTTCGCGCCATGTTCGTTTTGTTGAAGACTCATTTCCTTTTTCCTCCCTGTTCACACCCTCCTCTGACCAACCGGCCCCCACCATGGCTGACTGGTGCACAGTGTCTCTCACAGCTCTTGCCCCGGCCTCACCGAGTCCCCCTCCCCTTCAAGTCTACTCTAGGCGTTCTCGCCCCCTACTAGTCGACCTACTCCAAAACCCTGTCTACCTTCCCCAAATCCCAGTCGACCTGGCCTGGTCCCCAGTCGACCCTACCCAATCAGTAGTCGACTCGACTACCAACCATGTCGACTCGGCCCGATCTCCAGTCGACCCAGCCCGATCCCTAGTCGACCCATCCACAACTTAGGTCGGCCCGACCCGATCCCCAGCCGACCCACCCACAACCCAGGTCGACCTGGCCCGATCACCAGTCGACTCGACCCTCCCCTCTGTCGTCCTGACTCACCCTCACGACTCGACTAACATGACCAACGAGTCTTCTACTACTTCCTCCCGTCTTACTACCCGGCTTATGAACAAAATCCAGGTTCCCAATCCTAAGTATGTTGCTCTTGTTCACTCCCCCACCACTACTTCCGTACCTGTTATGCACTCTTAAGGCCGCCCTCTCGGATCCCAAGTTGCGTGCCGCCATGAATGCTGAATTTTCAACTCTTCTCTCTAATAACACTTGGACTCTTGTCCCACATCACCACTCTCAAAATATTGTCGGGTGTCATTGGGTTTTCCGCATTAAATACAAGTCTGATAACACCATTGACAAATATAAGGCCCGTCTCATTGCCAAGGGATTTCATCAACGTCCGGGGGTAGATTACTCAGAAACGTTCAATCCTGTCGTTAAGCCTGTAACTGTTCGACTGCTTCTTCCTCTTGCTCTCGCTCGTGGCTAGTCCCTCCGACAACTTGACATCAACAACGCCTTTCTCCAAGGTACATTAACTGAAACAGTTTATATGTCTTAGCTCCCTGGTTTTATTAATTCTGATCACCCTAACCATGTCTGTCGTCTCACTCATGCTATATATGGTCTAAAACAAGCCCCTCGGACTCGGTACACTGAACTCAAAAATTATTTACTCTCCTATGGTTTTTCACAATCCCAATCTGACCCATCATTATTTCTCCTCCACCACTCCTCTTATCCCATTTACTTACTTGTTTACGTTGATGACATTATTGTCACTGGTCCTAACTCCCCCTCCCTCGCGTCATTTCTTACTGCCTTCTCCCGTCGCTTCTCCTTGAAGGATCTCGGTTTTTCATCATATTTTTTGGGTATTGAAGTCGCCCCCACATCAACTGGCCTCCACCTCACTCAAACTAAATATATACACGATATACTTACGCGTGCTGCTATGCTTGATTGCAAGCCCGCCGCCTCCCCTATGTCCGTCTACCCTCCCCCTTCTCCGATCCCTTCCACCGGCTCCTCTATTTCCCAACCCTCTGATTATCGTACTTTAATCAACAGCTTACAATATTTATCCCTCACCCGTCCCGATATTGCCTTTAATTTAGTGTCAATCGGTTAGCTCAATTTATGTAGGATCCCCAGGAGTCCCATTGGCATGCCTTAAAGCAACTTCTTCGATATCTCAAGGGTACTCTCAAGGTTGGTATCAATTTGTTTCGCTCGTCCCCTTTGTCCCTTCATGTCTTTTGTGATGCATCTTGGGCAAATAATAAGGGAGATTACGTTTCCACCACTGGTTTTGTTGTTATTCTAGATCGGACCCCCATTCCCTGGTGCTCCCAAAAAACAGCAGGTTGTCGCCAGGTCCACAACGGAAGCAGAATTTTGTGCAGTTGCCACTGTCACCATGGAGCTTATGTGGCTTCGCGCGCTTCTCTCTGAGTTACGACTTGTGGTCGCCCCCCCTCCTTACTTTGTCCGGGAACATGTGCAACAGGGTCGTCTCCGATCCGCAGATGACCAAATCGTTGACTCTCTTACCAAGCCGTTGTCCCGGCCGGTTCTTGAGCCTCTTCTTCGCAAGTTTGGTCTACCCTTTGGATCGTCCTCCTTGAGGGAGCATATTGGAGATAAAGATAATAATATTATGTTATTTTCTCCTTACTTGTTGATACTAATTTTTTTTTTTTTTTGATGAACGAGGGAACCCACAGCCGCTACCATTTTTGTTCGCTCTGGGCAAACCCTCGGGTGTACACATAGCCTGCAAACCACTCATACCAAGGTAAACCGCTCTTGGGCGACAGGCTCAAAGTCGATATTGAATTTAGTTGTTTACACTTTGTAGTCTTTGTATTTACAGTAGGTTTAGATTGTGCATATCATTAGGTTACGGCTCTTAGCTAGGATTAGCACACTATGTTTTATACATCTATTGATTCTTCAATATAATCATTCATTCTTCAATATAATCATTCATTCAAGCATATAACTTCTACACCCGAGACTATAATTTTAGAAAGATGGTATGAAATTGATGACATTGCTACTACAATTCTCATCTCAAGGTAGTCTAGTAAAAATCCGAAAAGAAAGAAAAAACATCAAATCCAAGACGGTAAACCAAATTCAATGTTTGAAAGTTGGAATAATATAATAATAACTGCTCAATGTTTTACACATTGCGATTTGCGACGATATTGGAGCCATGGAAGGTGGCCAAATCCAGGAGCAAGGCTTTAATTTGCTCAGGGTGCACTTCCTGTCCATCCTTGCATTGCTGAAAAGAAAGATGAAGATTTGTGTCAGTGAACAGCGAAAGGGTTCTGAAAGAAGGAGATTGATTAATAATGGAGGAGAAGGAATTAACCTCAGCACGGAAGATATCCATGGCAAAGCCGTTAAAGCAGCTGATGACGGCTTGCTGGATATCCAAGCCAAGCCCATCTAGAGCCCTCATTGTCGACAGCAACAGTCCTGGTCTACGGCTGCAGAACATGTGAATGTTCACTGCTCTTCCTTCCCTCAACCTCACTTCAATCTACATTAGTATGATGCAAATTCTATCCTGTTTTATATATTAATCTTACAATTCGATCTCTACCTATGAGAATAATATATGTATTGAACTTACCCTGGCAGGTTGACCATTTGGGCTAGGCATTGAGCTAGGGCAGAGCTCTTCCTTGATTCGGGAAGATAAATTTGGGAGTGTAGGAGTTAACGGATGGAAGTTCGTTGACTGTGTCAATGTCGAAGCAGGAGGAGACGACTCCAGTTCATTATGGAGATCATTAATCTTTTGCAGCAGTTCTTTCAGATATTCAATGGCGTCACCAAGAATCGAAGCCCTATCCATCTGAATATTTTACAGAAAAATATCGTAAATTTAGCAGTTCCGATCCATTCCCTGGTTTAAATTAATAGTAACAGGCTAACAGTAATATTTACAGGATTTACGGCATATATAACCAGTCAATAAATACTGCAGTACTCCGTATGAATCTATGATGTAGTCCTTACGGTTCATAGTGAAAGTTATGAAGCATCTGTGAAACATAATAAAGGACAAGTACAGCTTGGTTTATTACCCAATATGCTTTATAAAAAACAACTTGCTGTAACTTCTCTGACATTTCAATAATCAAACTTAACTGTAACTTTATCACTCTCGAGAAAGATACAATGCCTTCCACATAATTCAGTAGCCCCCCACATTTATTACTCACTGCACCATTTAAAATTTGAAAGAAATACCACTTGTATAGGATTCTATATGTACATCACAATTGATAAATACTAACTAAAAGTGTGTAAATCATGAATTATGTTACTCTTTGCTTGTTTTAGGCCAATAGTTATGTTACAAGTACTCTTCATGTTATCTTGGTAAGAATAGTGAAAGTTGTTCAATGTTCTGTTCATCAACAATGAAATGAAAAACCAGAGTTTGACATTGGTTATTATTACTCTATGAATAGATTTCCTTTATAACAGCTATATCCGTCACAAATCACCTGCAGATGTAGGTAAAGTAAAATGATATCATAATGTCTAGATAGCAGCAAATGTTTATGTCAAGTGTGATATTTGAAGTGTCACAAGTTTGAGACGAATATGATCGTCACAAACATATATGGAGTAATAGGAATTTGTGTGACTCTATTAGTAGTAGTACTGGTACTAGACAAACACACAAGTCTGCGCCGAATTAGCACTGCAGTTGCCCTCTCTAGCTTAGCTAGTAGGCAGTAGCTACTACTACTACTACTACAGTACTACTACGGTAAGTTGGAGTACGTTTCAGAGTAGTGGTCCACTTGTAGCTACATTTATAACTGGCAAACAGATTCATGTGAGTTAATTTAATGCTAACATCGATAACAATGAATACAAGGAGGAACGTTGTAATTTGTTGATGTGATGTGCTGAGAATATTTAGTGAAATCAACAACGACATATAAGAGAGTTTTTATGTATCCATGCTACACTTACTACTACTACTACTGCTTCAACCCGTTAAACAGGTCGAGTGTGAATATGGGTCGATTGGATCCAAGAAATGATCACAGACGGCTACTGCAACTCAACAACAGCACCTTGTGCATCCAAAGTTGTTCATTCCTAACGCGGTTCTATTATACGAGACTATTGGCCTACGGTGGCAAATTCTACTGTCTTAAACCCGCAACATCAGTGAAGAACGAAGGGAATTATAAACATAATCACGCATATACACGAAAATAAATAAATAAATAAAAGTAATGGTGAAGGTGAGGAGATATGAATTATAGAAAAAGAAGAAGAAATAAAAAGATTGACCTTGCTGATCTTAGGCACAACTGAACGCAGCATGTAAAGCCTATCGTTAAGCTTCTTCCTGCGCCGCCTTTCGGCCATCAAATTCTTGGCCGGCAGACCTTTCTTCTTCCCTTTGGAATCTCCGCCGCCATTGCCATTGCCAGTCATTGAACTGTTAGCATTCGAATTGGTACCCCCATTTTTATCGCTATCCTTGAGAGTACAAGTCTCGTTATTATTCTCAGTAAAATCATCCGAATCATAATTGAAATCCGACCCAGTAAAACTAACATCATCCAGAATTCCAAAACTACCCATCTTCCTTTTCCTCTCGCTTTCTCCATCCCCTCCATTTGAAATCAGCCCCGAATCAGACCCAGGAATCGTCAAATTTCCTGAACTAGTACCACCGAAATTTTTCCTAAGTGCAGCTCTTTTCTGAAAGAGAGTAGGCTGTGCACCCACTGGGGTAGAATTATCAAGGGGTTTCAACAGTTTTGAAGTTCGATTCAAAAAAATTGAAGAATTTGGTGATCCCTCCTGGAAATCCCGAAATTTCGAAGCAGAACCAGAAGCAGAACCAAGCCCGAATCCCGGGTTATCACCCAAATGAATCAAATGGGTGTTTGTAAAATGTGAATTTCCTCCAACATTGGGACTACCCATTTCAGTACCAAAATGAGAAAACCCAGCATTCCCCGGAATTTGATGAAGCTCCTGAAAAAAGTCAGCGTTTCCAAAATTGTTTAAAGATGGAGGCAGAGGTTTGTTAAAGAAGTGGGGTTTTGAAGGAGGGAACAAGTAAGGAATGTGAGATGTGTCCAAAGTAGTTGATTGATTAAGAACAGAGGGGGAGGGTGAACATGAGGAAGATGAATCAATGATTGGAGGGTTTAACAATAGATTTTCAGTAGTTGAGTTATTAGTGATGTTGTACCACTCATTCTCAACTTCAAGCATTGTTTTGAAAGAAGATGAAGAAACACCATTAACATTATCAACAACCAGATTATTATTATTAATATTATTATTATTTTCGATATCGCAGATGTTTCTACTCCATGAATTTTCATCATCCCTATCTTCTCCTCCCATCCATGACACGCTATTTGCCCTTGACAACATTTTTTGAACAAAAGATTAATCAAAGAGAATCAAATGAAGAAGAAGAAGAAGAGGAGGAGGAGGATTTTGTGAAGAAAAGGAAAAGAGGATGGATGTGCTTTGTGAGAAGTGTGAGGATGAGAACTGTAATAAGTACAAAACTTGCCGCTGCTACTTCCGTTACTGTACCTCTGTTTTTCGAACGTTACTGTAGTTTGTTATAAGAGTAATTTCTCTAACAAGATTTAATGATTGCTTTGGGATAAGTATTTCCCCTTCATGTCCAACTTTCCCTTTTTTTTCTTTTCGATACTATTTACGGTTAACGAAAATTTTCGATATTTACGATAATCTATTAGAAAAAAAAAATTATTTAGGTGAGATCTCGTTTGATTCGTATTTAAAAGTACACAAAATCTTGGAAAAGACGGTCTCTCAATAACTTATTGAGACACCATTTTTCAGTACCACTCTATGTACTATTCGTACCCTTAAATGACAACTATGTTTTGTACCTGTTTTTATAACAAGCGTATCGTCTTTATATTTATATACTCTTTTATGTTAATCGTACCTACTTCTATTAGGTTTAGTACTATTTTTTACTTCCATTTATACTTGGTCTCATTTATACTTGGTCTCTCAGTAAAGTTAACGAGAGACCGTTTCTCTTGAGACCTTCTCTTAAAAATATATTATTAATATCGAATTTTCATAATTTTTGTTAATATGTTACAAAAGATTAACGATGTAAAATACGTATTGACAAACGTGAAAAAAAAACAAAAGGGAAGGTTTTTGAACTGAGGGAGAAACAGTTATGGACTACTCTTTCCCCTGTCTACGGAGTAACAATTTATTTACTTCTTTTTTCAGCAATTTTTTTCATAATATATCCAATTTCCAATCACTATTTTTACAGTTACTTTTATGTGTGATCGGTTATTCGTTGTATTATTACGGCAAGTCTAATACTCCGTATTACTTATATATGACGGGTTATTCGTTGTATTATTTTATATACTCCACATATAGTGGAGTGAAGACAGAGCAATAGCAGATGTAGAGATATAGTATCCGGGAATACAAAAATATTTTATATTACAGATTATTTTAATTTTGTAGTACTCTCTTTAAATTTAATTTTTTTCTTTAATCATAATAACTTACTTAAAACGTTGAAAATAATATGAAACTAAGTTTTGAACGAGCAAAACAATACTTTTAGGAATTTTTTCTAAAATATTTTTTTTATTTATTTTATTTTCTCTATTCTGTTACAATAAATAAAATTGCAGCTTATAAAAGTAAACAAACAAGCATCTTACTCGCACGTTGGTAATACATTATACGGAGTATATATTTGGTAGAAATGACCGGATCGAATCAGAGTCAGGTGTCAGGTAATGCAACCTAAGTGCATAACCGCCACACCAAATTCATTTTAGTTGATATATATGTTTGTTAAATTTATCGTATATGCAAAATATTTTTGGAGCTTTAAGGGAACCTGCCCCCCAAGACCTCCTAAATCCGTCGGTGAGACAAAGCATTCTTCTTAGGGAAGAACGATATTTTTGTCATTTTTTTGCTCTCGAAATGGATTAATATTTGACTTGTTATAACAATATGACTAATTAGATGCACCTTTAAATGACAACTTTGTTTGTATCGTTTTTGTAACAAGCATATCCCATTTATATTGTATACTCTTTTAGGTTAAGCGTATCTATTTTTATTAGGTTTGATACCACTGTTATCTTCATTTGTGATTGTTCTCTCAATAAACTTAATAAAAGAACGTCTCTCAGTAGACTTACCCTTGTCCACAAAGTCGGTTAACAAACAAGAATTTGTGTTATGTTTAACCTTAATATGAGTCTAACACTAACTCTTTCTCTCATCTATTTCTTTACGATTGAGTCATCTGATAGAATAATCAGAAATAAATATCTAACATCCTCTTATACAAGTTTAGGTCTTCTCCATTTCTTTTAAACGATTTAGATTGTTTCATAGAACGATCTAACGGTTAGACCATGAGCATGGTTAGCTATGGATCCAAAAGGTAGGAAAGATTGAAATGATCTTACATTAAAAGGGATAGAAAATGAAAAAATAAAATAAAGAGGGTGAGGTGGGACCCATATGATAAATGTCTTTATTTAATTATTATCTTTTGCCGTTTGTGTAAGTGTGAATAAAAGGGAAAAAATTTAGTATGATACCGTAACGGATAGAAAACTAGTGTACTAACCCGTGAAAATTCACGGGGTTGAGGCGTTTTCTTTGCCATTAGAACATATCGGAAAAAAATTAATAAACAGTATAACAGAAAGACACTATTGCATGGTACATTTGTGAAATTATTGAATTTAAAGGAATAATATTTGTACGTTATGGTCAGTATCTAAGTTTAAGAACTCACGTGAGTCCGTGAACACAAATTTGACTTGAAAAAAAGGAAAAAGTATATGTTACCTAGAATCAATAGTTTAGAGGCGACCTGTTTTATGAAAAGCTTGACCGTGAATTACATAAAAATAATTTTAAATACTGAACGACATATTTTCACGGAAAGTTGATACAAATTAGAATACAAAATATTAAAAGAGGACAACCGATAATAGAAATCACCTCACACAATCAAGTTGATATTCTTACACATTTTGACATTTCACTTGTCGTAATATGTACTTTTCATAATATTTTTTCATGATGCTCGGGCGGTGACGATTAGGTTCGAGTCATCACGAGGTTCGAAAAGTATGGTTAGGTTCGAGTCGTCACGAGGTTTGAAAAGTACATATTACGACACCTGATGCATTGTATATGTTACATATCGACTACATACATAGCACATATATATATATTTAGTATTGCGTCATAAGTTTACGTGAACGTTTTAGTACCTAGTTTTGTACATATTGCATCATAACTACCCCATAATGTTGAAGTACTTATTTAGAGACGTGCATTTCCTGAAGGCCAGCTGGGCAAAAGGTCGGTACTTCCGAGTGACCTTCCGAAAAGATTATCATATGACGTGGTAGGCTGGTGGCGTCATATTTCTTCCCAAAAGATGATCACATGTTGTTGGGACGTGTATGTTTTCATTGGGTTTTTTGGTCTTTCTGATTTTGGAAATCTTCTGTTACCTTTGTAGTGTCTTGAAGTGGCGGAGTTTCTGCTGCCTTTGCGACGATAAAGTGATTGGCGTACTTTTTGGACTGCTTAAGGAGGAAGTAATATTCCTTTGAAGTATCGACTTTGTGTTGTATTGTTGTCTCTAGTGGTTCGTCATGATCTTGAAGCTTCAAACGGTGAATATAGTATAATATTTCAGTTATGTGAATCGATGTCTACATAAATCGAGCATGTCTTATGGAGGGTAGCTTATATGGCGGAGTGCATGTGAGTTCATACCTTATGGGGTTTCTCTGTTAGTTCCATAAGTTCTGCAGCGGTGATATTGAACACTTTCTCAACGTTTTCGCCGAAAATGGTGGCTGGCAATGTGGTCGCTCCATTTGATAATTCAATTGCAAGACTGCACCTGAAGTTGGACGTAAGTGAAACGGTTATGTTGTGAAGGAACGTGAGTGTTTTTTTGGTAGAAATCTGAATTTAAGCGTGTACCTTGGTTGAGCGAGACGCTCCTGGCCGCATTTTCGACAATGGAATTTTTTATTGTGGTCAGCATGGATTCCGTTCCAGCAAGTGTTGCAGCACATGTACCAAAATTTCCGAGGTTCTTTTTTAAGGGAAGCGATTGCTTTCACCCAGAAGGGTGTGTTCTGTTAATGTGTGAAAAGTGAGATTTCTATTATCGGTTTCCTATTAAATATTATCAAACGAAGGTTCCTACATCTCACATATTGTAGTTTGTTAGAGGTACGTACCATTGTAAGAAGTGACTCGTAAGCGTGTTGCAAGGATAATAGGGAAGGAGTCTAAAAATTGTGAGATGTAGGAACCTTCGTTTGATGTGAAGTCATCCCAAAGAGTCATGATCATCGGCTTCAGTCTAGGAAAATTTACACATGGTGGTCGTAAATCAACGTACTCCAATTATATAAACATTAATGTAATCTGTATGATATTGTACTTACTCATGATCGACAATTACAATTTCTTGAAGTGTGTTGTTTTTCACTGCCTTTTTTGGATATATATCCATCACCACTGCAAGCATATCTGTAGTGACAGGTATGCAAAATCAAGAGAACTTAGCAGTCGTTAAACAATAGGAAAAATTGATGCTAATGCTTCTACGTATTTAACAGTGCTTCTAGATATTTAACCTTCAGATTCAGAGAAACACTTTAAGTGTTAGGGGTACGTGTATAATCTCATTTACCTTTTAATATTTAATAGGAAACCGATAATAGAAATCACCTCACACAATCAAGTTTGAGGGCCCGGCGATGCTCGGGCGGTGACGATTAGGTTCGAGTCATCATGAGGTTCGAAAAGTATGGTTAGGTTCGAGTCGTCACGAGGTTTGAAAAGTACATATTACGACACCTGATGCATTGTATATGTTACATGTCGACTACATACATAGCACATATATATATTTAGTATTGCGTCATAAGTTTACGTGAACGTTTTAGTACCTAGTTTTGTACATATTGCATCATAACAACCCCATAATGTTGAAGTACGTGCATTTCTTGCAGGCCAGCTGGGCAAAAGGTCGGTACTTCCGAGTGACCTTCCGAAAAGATTATCATATGACGTGGTAGGCTGGTGGCGTCATATTTTTTCCCAAAAGATGATCACATGTTGTTGGGACGTGTATGTTTTCATTGGGTTTTTTGGTCTTTCTGATTTTGGAAATCTTCTGTTACCTTTGTAGTGTCTTGAAGTGGCGGAGTTTCTGCGACCTTTGCGACGATAAAGTGATTGGCGTACTTTTTGGACTGCCTAAGGAGGAAGTAATATTCCTTTGAAGTACCGACTTTGTGTTGTATTATTGTCTCTAGTGGTTCGTCATGATCTTGAAGCTTCAAACGGTGAATATAGTAGATATGCTTGCAGTGGTGATGGATATATATCCAAAAAAGGCAGTGAAAAACAACACACTTCAAGAAATTGTCGATCATGAGTAAGTACAATATCATACAGATTACATTAATGTTTATATAATTGGAGTACGTTGATTTACGACCACCATGTGTAAATTTTCCTAGACTGAAGCCAATGATCATGACTCTTTGGGATGACTTCGCATCAAACGAAGGTTCCTACATCTCACAATTTTTAGACTCCTTCCCTATTATCCTTGCAACACGCTTACGAGTCACTTCTTACAATGGTACGTATCTCTACCTATCATCTACATCATGTTTTGAACAAACACACGTACCACAAACTAAGCCTCTAATTTCACAATTTCGTAGGTATATCAGTGTCTACTAAGTCATCAACCACATTTATACTCAACCCACAGACCGCGGAAAGCCACACTCTTCGACAGTGGTAATTTATCTTCCTCACATACACTAATCGTAATTTCACTCAATTTTAGAAATCCTAAATACTTTTTAGCCATTGTTGCTTCATCCCAAATAATAACTTTAGCCGCTCTTAATAGTTTTCCCAATCCGGTTTGCTTACTTATACTACAACATGAGTTTTCATCAATATTTAATGGTATTTTAAATCTTGAATGGGCAGTTCGAGCAAAGGGGAGGTTTGATGCAGCTACTCCTGACGTCGCAGTGGGTAGTGCAATAAAGCCTTTAGACCTCACTGCGGCTAATATTGCTCTATATAAATAGGTTTTCCTTGTTCCCCCCGGCCCATCTATGAAAAAAGAAGCACCCGGGGTGTTAGAAAAAATTTTGTTGGTGATAGTATCGAATGCGTGCTTCTGTGCTATATTCGAGGACTTCATTACGCTCCCTTCTTCCATAACCATACCATTTACAGATGAAACATCTTCTTTGAATGAACTAATTGAGTATGTATTCCCACGAGTTGAAGAAACTATTTTTTCCACTGATCAGATTGTCACGAAAGCCATACTAACACCGAAAAATGAAGACGTCGATTATATTAACCACATTCTTATTAAACGATTTCCAGGAAAACCTTTCACATATTGTAGTTTCGACAAGACAAATGACACTAATGAACAAGGTCAACACGAAGACTTCCTAAATAGCTTAACTCCAAAATATTATGAAAAGTACATATTACGACAACGTTACTAACCATACTTTCCTATTAAATCATCCTAGAAAAAATCAACCCTTGTTAAAGACATGCATCTAGAAATTCAACACCATCTCCTTATACGGACTACAGAGTAGTAGTATATATAAAAAGTCAGAAATTTGCCTTTGCTGAGTTCCTCCTCAGAGTCCTCACCCTCACCCTACCATTGAAGAAAACAAAACTAACAAACTAACAAAAATGGCTATGGCTGCTGTAAATGTGGAGAATGAAATGAAACAAAGGGAAGATGGTGAAGTCAATAATAATAATAATAATAATAATAATAACAATAATGTAGCAGTAATGAACCTAATCTAATTACTTCTAATATTATCTTTCTCAGATTACCATTCCAAAAAATACTCCATTAACACGAAGATTAAGAAAGTTGATCATGCTCCATTATATAATTAAGGCGTCTTTCGTATCTTCTGCAAATCAACTCAAAATATTTTGAAGACGCACTTTCGCCGCTTACCCTGAAACCCCTCTTAACCGCCCTTGGTTGCATGATAAGGGTGAAATCCTTGTACAACTCCTCACTCAACGTGCCTAATTCTTCAATCAAAAGAAATTAGAACAATAAAAATAAAATTTTCTTTAATGAGAATAAAATGCGCATTTGAGGTGAAATTATCAAAACTCGAGATTTAAAACACATTCAATCTCAAAACTCGAGACTTAAAACACATTCAATTTCAGTACAACTTAGTTTTTCTTCCACTTAGGTGACACATCTAATCTAATTTCTCCCTTATTGAAGTATATCACTATAAAACGACATAGAGATTTAAACAACACAATATGATTAAACAGATACCCTGATCGATTAATAAATAATAATAATAATATCAATTAATTGAAATATTCAATTAAAATACAAAATCTACTGACGATTTAAGCTCAAAAAAAATATTTTTCTCATCAATTTTTTATTTATTTAAGAGTATAGCATTATTTTTATACTCTTGAACTATAATATTTATATTTAAAAAAACTTTTAAATTCAATTTTTTTAATTAATTTATTATTAAATGGTAAAAAAATACTCGTACGTATTAAATTGTAAATTTGTTTACGGACTATATTTTAATGTAAAATATTAATTGCTTAATTATAAATCCAAAGATAACTATACTGAAATATATATACAAATATTTTATCAATTTTAATTTTCGTTGACTCAACGGGTCGGGTTGCGAGCCTAAAATATTATATTATCATTGCTTAATTTAGTGTTTTTATTTCTACACCCATTTTTTGTACCCTCTGTTAATTTTTTTAAACAGAGTGTAAAAGATAAATTTATCCTGTCCCGATACATATTGTCAGATGATCTCTCATAACCTTTTTTGTTGAGTATTTTATAGGAGTATAGTATTCAACTATTCATGTACAAAATAAATTCGAAATAGGGTAGTGTAATACCCGTGAATAATCACGGGGTTATGTACAACTCTTTGTCGGACGATTGTGTTTAAGACATTTTAGATTTAGTAAGCGTCATAATCAACAATGTCAGTGATGGGCCGTATTTAGTCGTATTTATTACGACGGTTTTGGTATATTTTGTGAGCTAAATCGGTTGTCTTGTATTGCATTTGTGTCAATTTGGTATGAATGTAATATAGGCTATTTTGAGGATGCTAACCATTGGACCGTCGGTTTGGGCTAAGAGCGAATAAAACAACAAGAAGAAGAAAGCCCACTTGAAGACCCGGAACGACAGAATCGAAGAATTGCACGAAACCGCTCCAGCCTGCCACGCGAGTCGCCCAACATCCAGGCGAGTCGCGCGCTCGTGCGAGTCGCGCCACACTAATGCGAGTCGCGCGGTGGCCTGAAACTTTCAGTGCGTTCCGTCTTATTTTGTGTTATTTTGCTACGTTTTAAGACTTGAGTTTTAATTAGGAAACTTTATTATTACTAGGATGTTTTTATTATTATTTTATTATTAGTAAACTTTTATTAGGTTAAGTTTAGCCTTAGTTTAGAATTCATATCATTCACATCGAAGTTGAACGGGACATTAGAGAAGAAGAGGGGACCTTTGAAGAACCCTAATTTTCCATTGCAAGTATGTGTAACTAATCTTCTCTACTTAGATTCAAGCCATTGAAACGCTCGAGAAACGTTTGTGAGTTTGAATGTTTTGATTATTAACCTTGATTATTATGAATTGCTTTGTTATTAATTTCATGAATGTTGTTGTTGATTGCTAGGTGTACAACTAGTATTTAATTGCATCGTTCTATCGTTAGTATCGTTAATTGAGTAGGATTTACTGATTAACTTTACATTAGTAACAACTAGGAATTAATATTGAACGAGATACGTTGATATTAGTACTTAGAAGCGATTCATTTAAATATCTAAGGCGCGACTGGATTGTACGTGCTATTTATTTTCTATCGAATTCTCAGATCTATATTGCTTCCGTCTAATTGAACCTAGAACTGGATTGTTTAGGTTGTTTTACGGTTAGGGTTAATTAAGAACGGGATTCGTTTTAGTTAACTATTCTTAAGAGAATTGGAATTTCATGTTCACGATAGAGTAGTCAAGGTTATTAATTGAAACCGTCTTACGATGATCAATCGCTATTGAGTGTGGATTTGTGCTTGTGTCTAAGTTCTTTCTCATCATTTGATATCTCAAGTTATTATATTATTTACTTTAGTTTGTTAGATAATTAATCATACAAAACCCCCCTTTGGTTACTACTATCTTTAATTTAATTAGAGATTGATTGCTTTCGTCTACACTTAGTTAGCATAATTTCGTTATTCTGATTCCCTTGGGTTCGACCCTTATTTCTACTATACTACGTTTTAGTATCTAGATTTAAGTGCTTATAAATTCTAATTTGAGGCATACGACTTTAGCCTGTCAAATTTTGGCACCGTTGCCGGGGAATCGGTATTAATTATTTTTGTGTTTTCTAGTGTAGTTTTTAGTTTTCTTTTTATTATAGCTAATTTTATTTTATTTTGTGTAGTTTATGTATAATACTCGTTCTTCTAACTTGAACCTCGAGGCATTCGACTCAGAGATTGAACGCACCTTGCACAGGTCACGGAGAATCGGAGAGGGAGCAATAGTGATTGGAACACAGGAATTCGAAGATCTAGAGTTTTTCGACGTTATTCCTATTAATCCCGTGAATACTGAAGTTTCTTCCGAATCCGAAGACGAGTCGAATATCATGGCCAACACAATTAAGCAGCTCACGGCACCCGATCTCGCACAACAAACTTTGTTCATTACCTACCCACCGTTGGGTGCGAATGCCACTTTCGAATTGAAGTCGGGTTTGATCCATCAACTACCCACATTCCATGGCTTAAGCGATGAGGACCCTAACAAGCACTTGTCGGATTTTCATATTGTATGCTTGAGTATGAAACCGGCGCCTGTCACTGATGAGCAGCTGAAGCTAAGTGCATTTCCCTTTTCGTTGAAGGATTCTCCGAGAGATTGGCTATATTACTTGCCACCGGCAAGTAATGATACATGGGTGAAGATGAAGAAGGCGTTCCTTGAGAAGTACTTTCCGGCGTCTTGAGCCTCCCAATTGAAGAAGCAGATTAGCAATGCGGAGCAACGAGATGGTGAGACTATGTACGAGTATTGGGAACGCTTTAAGAAGCTATGTGCTACATGCCCATATCATGGCTACAATCCTCAAGACCTTGTGATGTATTTTTGTGGAGGTCTTTGTGTGGAGGATGCTCGCACTGTGAATGCGGCGTGTGGGGGATCGATCGTGAACAAGAGTCCAGAGGCCGCTATAGAGGTTATCCAGGAGCTAGCTGAAAGCTCTCGAGATTTTTCTCAAATATATAAACGGGGAGTGCATGCCGTAGGTAATTCATCATCCTCGAGCCTTGAACATAAAGTCGATAGCTTAACGGCTCTTGTCCAAAATATGATGTCTGGAAAAACAAATCAAGTTATGATGTGCGGTATTTGTTCTATCGAAGGACATCCGAGTGAGCATTATCCTCACATGTATGAAGATAATCAAGAGGAGGTGAATGGAATATGGGAAACCGGGGAAAAGAAGAAATGGGATCCCTAATCCAATACCTTTAATCCCGGATGGAGAGATCATCCCAACATGAGGTGGAGAACTCGTCAAGGGGATCAACAATTTAATCAAGGGAATCAAGTCGGTCAAGCGAAGCAACAATTCTTTGCTAAACAACAAGTTCCTAACACGGTTCCTACTCCACCCCCCCTAGTGGTCAAATGTCCACCGAGGACATGATCCGCGCTTTGATTGCTAGTCAAGCTACGGTAACCACCCAAATGTCCAATCTTCAAGCTACGGTTCTTCAACATCAAACGGAGAACAAAGCTAGTATCCAAAACATGGAAACTCAATTGGGACAAATGGCGACCTCTATTAGTCGTTTGGAAGCTCGAGATTCTACGGGACTCCCGTCTCAAACGGTGGTGCCTTCTAAGAATGTGAGTGCCGTTTCATTGAGGAACGGAAGGCAATTAGAGGAGGTCGAGAAGGTGAAGAAGGTAGCAAAGCAACCGGTCATAAGAGAGGAAGAAGAAGAGATAGTGATCGAGAATGAGGAGCAAACCCCTATTGTCAAAGCAACGGAGCTTCTTACTACTACACCGGTTTTGGAACCGGAGGTACCTTTCCCCGATGCACTAAAGAGAACTCGTCACTTTGAGCACGAAAAAGACATTTATGAGGTATTTGAAAAGTGCGAGGTAAATATTCCCCTTCTTAATCTTTTGAAAAGTATTCCTAAATATGCAAAATTTTTAAAAGAATTGTGCACTATTAAAAGGAATAACAAGCTTAAAGGGGTAAAGAAAGTTAAGGTAAGTGAACATGTGTCCGCCGTTTTTCAACGAAAACTACCACCTAAATGTAGTGATCCGGGTATGTTCACAATTCCTTGCACCATTGGTAACACTAAGTTTGATAAGGCCATGCTAGATTTAGGAGCTTCTATAAATGTGATGCCTTATTCTGTTTATAAATCTATGCAACTTGGTCCTTTGAGTAATACTAGTGTTGTGATTCAGTTGGCGGATAGATCGAATGTCTACCCGAAAGGTATTATCGAGGATGTGCTTGTTTTAGTTGACAATCTAATCATTCCTGCTGATTTTTATGTGCTAGACATGGAACATGATCACCATGTGGCTCCGATTTTGCTAGGAAGACCGTTCTTGAAAACGGCAAGCACGAAGATTGATTTCTCTAATGGATCTATGACTATGGAGTCCAATGGCCAATTAGTAACTTTCAACATCTATGATGCCATGAAATACCCCGTAGATCACCATTCTGTCAATTTTATTGATATTGTTGATCCATTAGCACATGAATTCTTTGACCTGAATGGTTCTGATGAGTTGCAGGTAGCTTTGGAGAACAGTTTGAGTAATGAGGAGGTAGAATATGCTTTTTCTGCTAATCTGCAGGAAGTTGTGGCGGAATTGCATGATTCGAGGAGACCAATATCTAGTTTTCATAACCCATTACCACTAACTGTTCCTAGGGAGAAATTGTTGCCTTCTATTGTGCAGGCACCTGTGGTAGAGCTCAAAGCTCTACCGGAGCACTTGAAGTATGTGTTCCTTGGTGAGGGAGAAACACTACCGGTTATCATCTCTAGTAAGCTCACCACGGAACAAGAGAGGAAGTTGAAGGATGTTCTTGTGAAGAACAAGCAAGCTATTGGATGGACAACTGCCGACATCAAATGTATTAGTCCAAGTACTTGTATGCACCGGATTTTACTCGAAGATGATGCTAAACCGGTGAGGCAACCACAACGTCGATTAAATCCTCCTATGATGGAGGTAGTGAAGAAAGAGGTTCTCAAGATACTACAAGTCGGTATGATTTTTCCTATTTCTGATAGTAAATGGGTGAGTCCTACGCAAGTAGTCCCTAAAAAATCGGGGGTGACCGTAGTAGAGAACAAAGATGGTGAGCTTGTCCCCACTAGGATTCAAAACGGGTGGAGGGTATGTATCGATTACCGTAGATTGAATGCGGTAACTAGGAAAGACCACTTCCCCCTCCCCTTCATTGACCAAATGCTAGAAAGACTAGCAGGGAAAGCCTACTATTGCTTTTTAGATGGGTATTCGGGCTATTTCCAAATAGCCATTGCCCCCGAGGATCAAGAGAAAACCACATTCACTTGTCCTTTTGGCACGTTTGCATATAGACGCATGCCTTTTGGTCTTTGTAATGCACCCGCGACACTTCAACGATGTATGATAAGTATATTCTCGGAGTATGTTGAACGTTTCATTGAAGTGTTCATGGATGACTTTACGGTGCATGGTGACTCTTTTGATTCTTGTTTACATCATCTATCTCTTGTGCTTAAGCGTTGCATTGAAACTAACCTTGTCTTGAATTCAGAAAAGTGTCACTTTATGGTGGAGCAAGGTATAGTTCTTGGACATGTGGTCTCATCAAAGGGTATAGAGGTAGACAAAGCAAAAATTGATACCATTTCTTCTCTACCTTACCCTACTAATGTTCGGGAAGTGCGGTCTTTTCTTGGTCATGCAGGTTTTTATAGAAGATTTATTAAAGACTTTTCCAAGATAGCCACACCGTTGTGCAAATTGCTCCAAAAGGAGATAGATTTTGTATTTGATAAAGCTTGCAAGGAGGCTTTTGATGAGTTGAAACGTAGGCTTACGTCGGCTCCAATTATTCAAGCTCCGGATTGGTCTCTCCCCTTCGAGATCATGTGTGATGCAAGCGATTATGCATTAGGAGCGGTGTTGGGTCAAAGAGTTGGAAAGATAGCTCATGTCATCCATTATGCCTCCATGACCCTTAATGAAGCTCAAAAGAACTACACCACCACCGAAAAGGAGCTCCTAGCGGTCGTGTATGCGTTGGAGAAATTTCGATCCTACTTGTTAGGAACGAAGGTGATTGTGTTTTCTGACCATGCGGCATTGCGCTATTTGATGTCTAAGAAAGAAGCTAAGCCAAGATTGATCCGGTGGATCCTTTTACTTAGCGAGTTCGATCTTGAGGTAAAAGACAAAAAGGGAGCCGAGAGTGTGGTTGCCGATCATTTGAGTCGGTTGATTGATGTTGATTCTAGGTCACATGACAAAGAGTCGGTCAAGGGTGTGTTTCCCGATGAAAGTTTATTTGCGCTTAACTCGGTTCAACCATGGTATGCGAATTTGGTAAATTTTCTTTGCTCATCTAAATTTCCTTCGGTTTTCTCAAAATCTCAAAAAGACAAGCTTCGTAGTGATGCGAAGTACTATGTGTGGGATGAGCCATATCTATGGAAACATTGCTCCGATGGTGTTATTAGAAGATGCGCTCCGGAGAATGAGATGACTTCAATTCTCACGTTTTGTCACTCTCAAGCGTGTGGAGGTCACTTTGATGCACGGAGGACGGCAAGGAAGGTGTTAGATTGCGGTTTCTATTGGACCACATTGTTTCGAGATGCCCAAGTCTTTTGTCAAGCTTGTGATAATTGTCAAAGAGTGGGGAATATTTCCCGGAAAAATGAGATGCCTTGAAGTTATATGCTTAATTGTGAGATATTTGATGTATGGGGGATCGATTTCATGGGACCGTTCCCAAAATCGAACGGTAATCTCTACATTTTACTTGCGGTCGATTATGTGTCCAAGTGGGTGGAAGCGATCCCCACTAAGACCGATGATTCGAAGGTGGTGGCGGATTTTATCAAGGCTAACATATTTGTTCGATTTGGAATTCCCAAGGCCTTGATTAGTGATCGTGGTACTCATTTCGTGAATAAAACGGTAAGTGCTTTGCTCAAAAAGTATTTTGTCACTCATAAAGTATCCACGGCCTACCATCCGCAGACGAACGGACAAGCTGAAGTGTCAAATCGAGAAGTTAAATCCATCTTAGAAAAGACGGTCAATCCAAATCGAAAGGATTGGAGTGGACGGTTAGACGATGCATTATGGGCCTATCGAACGGCCTACAAAACCCTGATCGGCATGTCTCCATATCGATTGGTGTTTGGGAAGGCTTGTCATCTTCCCGTGGAGCTAGAGCATAAGGCATATTGGGCGATTAAAAGCTTCAATATGAATTTAGATGAATCGGGAATGCATCGAAAGCTACAATTACAAGAGTTGGAGAAGCTACGTCTCGAGTCATATGAGAACGCGGCGACTTATAAGGAGAAAACGAAGGCTTGGCATGATAAGATGGTCTTGAGGCGAGACTTTCAAGTTGGGCAAAAAGTCATTTTATTTCAATCCCGTCTTCGTCTTTTTCCCGGTAAGTTAAAATCCCGTTGGCTTGGTCCATTCATTATAAATCATGTTTACCCTCATGGTGCAGTTGAAGTACGAAATCCCAAGACAAACAAGATTTTGAAGGTCAACGGACAACGTCTTAAGTCGTATTATGAAGGATTTGAAGCTAACGTAGTGGAGTCGATGGCCCTCTACGACCCTATCCACGAAAATTGACATTCGTCTTAGTCGAGCGAACGACTTTAAACAAAAGCGCTCCCGGGAGGCAACCCGCTTTGTAGATTTTTGTAAAATTTTAATTTACGGGTCATAGGTCGTAGTATTAATTTCGTTGTTTTTCTTAATCATTGCTGTTTCTTAAGCTTAGTTTTTTTACTAACTTTTGATGTTTTAATAGGAGAACAGTGTCAACTTTCCAGGAGGTTGGGCGACTAGCATGGGTCTTGGGCGACTAGCATGGAGATCCCTCAAAATCTGAGCAAAAATTGAAGAAAAAAAAGAACGGAGCTACAGGCATCCGCGCGAGTCGCACGGACCCTATGCGACTCGCGTGCCTCTCTCCTCACACAGGTCAGTTTTTTTTATTTAAAAAAAAAAAAAATTAAAAATCAAAAAAAAAATTCAATCCTGTTACCCGACTCCCTCTCTTCATCTTTCCCTATTCCTATTCTAATTTTCCCCTAATTCTAAAACCCTAAATCAAATACTTCTCTCCCAAATCAATTTCAATCTCCTTCTTCCCTAAATCAAATTCAAATCCTTCACCATTACCACCAATCCTTCCTCCTCACTTCAAATTCAATTCGAGCTGTCGGTTTCTGCGTCAGTTCGTGCGTCGTCGGTTCTGTCATTGTCGTCGGTCGCCGTTAGTTGTCGTCGCTGCTCGTGGTCCGGTGGGTGGTCAGGCGAGTCGCGTGGGTATTGGGCGACTCGCGTGCGGGTCTGTCGTCTGGTTTGTCAGTCGATCGCCGGTGATAGAGCTCCGATAATAGGCAAGTCGTGGGTTGCGTTCTGTCTTCATATCTGTTCCGTCGGGTTTCGTCTGGTGCTAGCTTCTGTCCAGTTTAGTAAGTTTCCAACTCCCTCCTCTCACTCCCTTATGCGGTTTCTGTGTAGCTACGCTGTTAGTGAACTATTGTTTGTGTGCTGTGTTGTCCTGAGTAGTCGGAGTACCGGTATTTGATACCGGTTGTGATTCGAGTCGTATTCTATTTCCGTCTCTCTGTCTGGTTGGTCAGTTTCGAGTTGTGTTTTTGTCTTGGGTTAGTGTCGGTTATCTTAGGAACTCGTGAGTCATGGCCCCAAAGAAGCAAAAGACGACCGCGGTTGATTATATGGGGTGTAAGAATTTGAGTGCGAAATAGAAAGAGGTATGGCGCCAACTATTTGATCGAGTTGTTATGTCGACCAAGTTTGTCGATAATCTGGCATTGAGGTTGCTTGGGATAGTTGATGAGGTGTTTACGTTATTGACTCGTATTGGGTTGGCAAGCTTTTACGATATGCACGCAGACACGTATAAGCGCTACACACTTGAATTCTTGTCCACTTTAGAAGTCCATCGTGATGACGACCCCCCTCACATTACTTTTCATCTCGGAGATTCAGAACGAGATGTAGATTTCACAGAATTGAGGGAGGCGTTGGGTATAGCACCGAGAGGGGGGCGGAGTTTTTGACCCCTACTTCTCAAATGATGGATGCGTTTTGGTTGAAAATTGCTGGCCATGCATATGGTAACGTAGGGGCTAAGAATGCTGATATTCGTCACCCCGCCCTTCGTTATGTTCACCGACTTTTGAACTCCACATTTCTTTGTAAAGGTGAACCGACCCATCTACATAGGGCGGATTTGATGTATTTGTGGGCCATGATGCCCGAATGTTTGGGAATATTCTTGACTCGTTGTGAGAAGCATCAGAAATCGGTCTCGGGGAATATTCCGATGGGTGGTATGATTACCCTTCTAGCTCGGTATCTTGGACTACCCACGATGACGGATTATCCTATCGTAGTTGATACTACTATTAGTATTAAGTTCATGGAGAGTTGTTCTATGATTTCGCGACCGATTGCTAAACACCACCTAATCTGGACGCTCGGCACGTCCCACCAGCATTTCATGATTTTGCCTCGTCCATATGGGAAACCGTTACCATTGGGGCCTACTGCGGCTGCATTTTACCTTCCCCATGATGAGCAATTTCCTAAGCCGACTACCGAGTCTAGTGCTCCGGTTGTGGAGGAGCCCGAGGGTACGTCTGATTTCGATCGTTGGAGAGTTTGGCGCGAATCAATAGAAGATCGAGTCGAAGAATCTATTGATAACAGTAGGTTCGCCGCTGAGTTCGGTCGATGTATGAATCGGTTGCAGTTGAAGTTGCACCCTAATGACTACTCGGAACCATCTCCCGAGTTTTATGGAGAGCTTGCAACCCGTGAGCAAGCGAGATCATCTAGGAGGGCGACACGTGAGGCTAAGTCACGTGACGCCGACTCCTCTTCTTACTCTTGAGCCCGAGGTATTTCTCTTCCCATTTCTTTTAATTGTCCTTAGTTCACACATTCGAGGACGATGTGTTATTCAAGCGTGGGGAGGGAAATTATCTCGTTGTATATAGTAGTTATTTTATTTTACGTCTTTTATTTCAATTTCAAAAAAAAAAAATCGAAAAACAAAAAGAAATAGATAAACCCGGCTAGGTGAAAACCCGGAAAGGGCGCCTAGGCAAGAATGGGGAATGTGGCCGAGGACGGAGTGAAAACCCGAAAGGGCGCTCCGGGTAAAATGAAAAATCGAGTTGCGTGCCACGAGAGTAGTGTGAGGAAAAAAAAATGAAAGCTAGAGTGAAAATCCGCAAGGGCGGACGCTCTAGGCAAAATGAGGGAATTAGGAAAAAATCACTACTACTTTCTCCGTTTTTGGTGTTGGCGTCATAAGAAGGGTGACATAGAAGGTCGGAAGGGTAGGATTAGTTGGCTAAGGTGAGAAGAATCGCGGTGCGGTGTAGTCGTAGCACTAAAATCTATGCGATTGGTGATGTTTTGTTTGGTATATTGAACTATTAGAGGCGTTTAGGATTGATTGCATGTGTGGGTTGTGGAATATTGTGGTATATGTCTTGTACCACCGGTGACATTTGTAGCACATGTGATCCGTTCTAGGATTGGAGAAATAAGGGGCGTTAGATGTGAATTTTAGCTTATATTTATTTGCTAATGTGCCTTGTTTTGATGAATTGGGTCAATGATAATAGTTTGATATTGGGTGTGTTAAGTCAATTGAGCCTTTGAGTTGAGTTTCATGAGAATGTTATTAGAAGGTGCATTATCGCAAAATGAGGGAGTTTGGTGGAAGACGAGTGAGGGCTGGTGTGTAATGTTATTCTCACGCATTTTGAATCAGTGATGGTTGTGTTTATGGTTTTCCTTGAGTTTTACTCGAGGACGAGTAAAGGTTCAAGCGTGGGGATATTTGATGGGCCGTATTTAGTCGTATTTATTACGACGGTTTTGGTATATTTTGTGAGCTAAATCGGTTGTCTTGTATTGCATTTGTGTCAATTTGGTATGAATGTAATATAGGCTATTTTGAGGATGCTAACCATTGGACCGTCGGTTTGGGCTAAGAGCGAATAAAACAACAAGAAGAAGAAAGCCCACTTGAAGACCCGGAACGACAGAATCGAAAAATTGCACGAAACCGCTCCAGCCTGCCACGCGAGTCGCCCAGCATCCAGGCGAGTCGCGCGCTCGTGCGAGTCGCGCCACACTCATGCGAGTCGCGCGGTGGCCTGAAACTTTCAGCGCGTTCCGTCTTATTTTGTGTTATTTTGCTACGTTTTAAGACTTGAGTTTTAATTAGGAAACTTTATTATTACTAGGATGTTTTTATTATTATTTTATTATTATTAAACTTTTATTAGGTTAAGTTTAGCCTTAGTTTAGAATTCATATCATTCACATCGAAGTTGAACGGGACATTAGAGAAGAAGAGGGGACCTTTGAAGAACCCTAATTTTCCATTGCAAGTATGTGTAACTAATCTTCTCTACTTAGATTCAAGCCTTTGAAACGCTCGAGAAACGTTTGTGAGTTTGAATGTTTTGATTATTAACCTTGATTATTATGAATTGCTTTGTTATTAATTTCATGAATGTTGTTGTTGATTGCTAGGTGTACAACTAGTATTTAATTGCATCGTTCTATCGTTAGTATCGTTAATTGAGTAGGATTTACTGATTAACTTTACATTAGTAACAACTAGGAATTAATATTGAACGGGATACGTTGATATTAGTACTTAGAAGCGATTCATATAAATATATAAGGCGCGACTGGATTGTACGTGCTATTTATTCTCTATCGAATTCTCAGATCTATATTGCTTCCGTCTAATTGAACCTAGAACTGGATTGTTTAGGTTGTTTTACAGTTAGGGTTATTAAGAACGAGATTCGTTTTAGTTAACTATTCTTAAGAGAATTGGAATTTCATGTTCACGATAGAGTAGTCAAGGTTATTAATTGAAACCGTCTTACGATGATCAATCGCTATTGAGTGTGGATTTGTGCTTGTGTCTAAGTTCTTTCTCATCATTTGATATCTCAAGTTATTATATTATTTACTTTAGTTTGTTAGATAATTAATCATACAAAACCCCCCTTTGGTTACTACTATCTTTAATTTAATTAGAGATTGATTGCTTTCGTCTACACTTAGTTAGCATAATTTCGTTATTCTGATTCCCTTGGGTTCGACCCTTATTTCTACTATACTACGTTTTAGTATCTAGATTTAAGTGCTTATAAATTCTAATTTGAGGCATACGACTTTAGCCTGTCAAATTTTGGCGCCGTTGCCGGGGAATCGGTATTAATTATTTTTGTGTTTTCTAGTGTAGTTTCTAGTTTTCTTTTTATTATAGCTAATTTTATTTTATTTTGTGTAGTTTATGTATAATACTCGTTCTTCTAGCTTGAACCTCGAGGCATTCGACTCAGAGATTGAACGCACCTTGCACAGGTCACGGAGAATCGGAGAGGGAGCAATAGTGATTGGAACACAGGAATTTGAAGATCTAGAGTTTTTCGACATTATTCCTATTAATCCCGTGAATACTGAAGTTTCTTCCGAATCCGAAGACGAGTCGATAATCATGGCCAACACAATTAAGCAGCTAACGGCACCCGATCTCGCACAACAACCTTTGTTCATTACCTACCCACCGTTGGGTGCGAATGCCACTTTCAAATTGAAGTCGGGTTTGATCCATCAACTACATACATTCCATGGCTTAAGCGATGAGGACCCTAACAAGTACTTGTCGGATTTTCATATTGTATGCTTGAGTATGAAACCGGCGTCTGTCACTGATGAGCAGCTGAAGCTAAGAGCCTTTCCCTTTTCGTTGAAGGATTCTGCGAGAGTGATAAGTGTGGTTTGTAGTGCCTATTTTGTAGTGTTTTGGTCTCATTTTCCTTGTAGAATCGCTCCTTGGGAGCGGTTTAGGGGCTTCTTATGCTTCCTTTAGTTCGTTTCAGGTTCCCGAGACCGATTTGGAAGAGTTAGAGCGATTCCGACTCTATACATACACATTTTGGAGCCAACGGAGTAAAGGAACGATGATTCGATGCCTTGGAATCGACCCCGAGACCTTGGGACCCAATCCCGAGCCTCCGAGACCCGATCCCGATTCCCGAGAATCGATGGGAAGCCCATGAGAAGCAAGGAGGGACCAAAAAGTTCATATTGGAGGCCTACAAGGCTCATCCCGAACGGGTATGGCCTCATCCCGTCCGGGATGAAGGAGGAAACGAAGATGAGCCTTCTGACTGCCCATCCCGACCGGGAACAAGTCTTCCCGGCCGGGACCGACCCCTTTCCGACCGGGACCACCTCGTCTCGGCCGGGACGGGGGTGCTGCAGCCCGCCTTCAATTCTTTTCTTCTCCTTTCATTATTAAACCCTATATATACCCTTCCCTTGTTATGTAAAGCTTATGCACTTCATTAGACATTAAACCCTAGACTACTTTAGGTTAGATTAGATTAGATTAGTGTAGATTAGTCGGTAATTAATCCTTAATCTTAGTTTACTCTTGTATTATTGGATCTCTTGAAGAATCCATCCAAGATTGACAACCTTGGTGGAATTATTTGGGTTTTCTTCTATACAAGTGTTCTTCTTTTCATTCTTCACTAGTATGGTATAATCCTTCCTTCCTTTTTACTCTTAATCTTGTTTGTTCATCCAAGTTTGAATCTTTATTATTGTTTGTTCTTGTTCTTGTTAGTTTGGTTGAATTTGTAGATGTATGCTCTTGTTCTCATGTTGATTCCTCTTATTCTTATTAGTTATAGTTCGATTATGTTAGAGTAGTGTTCTTGCTAGGGTTAGTAAGGTGATTAGGGTGTTAATTGGGTGATTAATGGATTGTTAGAGATGTTGGTGGAAGATTTGGGTTTCCTCTTGGTTTGGTGCACATCACATGTTTGTTGAAATGCTTGATTGACTAGTAGTTGCAAATACTTGTTTTTCTTGACTTTCTCTTGTGGGTGATAGTTTGTTTGTGGGTTCGGTTACCTCACTAAGTTGCGAGAGCCCGGTGAGGACGACCCCTAGGTCGGTCTAAGTAGCGAGAGCCCGGATTTGACCTAGGTACCGATATCACGCTAGTAACCCCGTTTGTTGTGTGTGTCGCCGAGATGGGTTCTAGGTGGAACCTCTAGGTGGGTCTAAGTTGCGAGAGCCCGGACCAACCTAGATCACCCTACTACCTCCTTCACTCTAGTTCTTCCTCGACCATTCCGTTACCCCTTTGACCCCGACCTAATCCTAGCCCGTTCTCCTTTGTGTGCTTTCTCCTTAACCTTAGTGTAGTCTAGTTTTCTCCCCTCTCTACCATTCCTTAGTTTAGCTTAGCTCGTTGACTTAGTCTAGTATTTGGGCCGACCTAGTCTAGGCTATACATTACCGTTCCCGTGGATTCGACCCGACTTGCCCTATCTATCGTAGGAATAGCCGGTTATATTATTGACGGTTGGGATTCCGCGACAAATCCCTACCATCAATTTGGCGCCGTTGCCGGGGACGGTGCTAGTTTAGACTTTGTTTACCTAGTTACTTGACTTAGTCTTTGTGTTTGTGTTTTTCTTTTTTCTTTTTGTTACCTTGTTTCTTGTGTGTGTGAGGTTTATTTCTCTCTTGTCTAGTGCCCAAAAAGCACTAGACTTCTCACGTTTGTTCTTAGTCTACAGTTTGTGCTTAGAGGTGGTGACTATCTTCTTCTTGCAACTCAGAGCCGCTTTAACGGACGGTTGTTAGGATGAGTGGTTTCCAACCGGGTATGAGCTACGATTTTCGAGCGAGCATGGGGTTTGATCTAAACTCCCCACACATGGAAGCCGATATGAGCTACCCCTCTTCTTCCATGAACCAAGGGTATGACATGACGTCCCCCTACCACTATCAAGCTTCTTGTGGTTATCAAGATGGGTATGATCCTCAAGATTATGGAAATGGCTACCAACAAGTGAATGACTATCACTCCTACGATCATGGTGGCTATTACTCAAGCTATGAATGTGAAACCACCATGTTCGATCAAGATTCACCTTATGGAAGCCAATACCCCCAAAACCCACCATATTACCCTACACCCCAACCACAATATGAACCCCATGACCCACAATACTACCAATCACCTCAACCTCACTACCAACAATATGATGCCCCACCCCTTGGGCATCATCAAGATTATCAAGGAGCTTTACAAGACCCCAATGATCACCAATTGCCCGACATGGAGGAGTTTCAATCGCTTCTTCAATTGCAAAAGAGCAACCAAGAAATGGCCACTCAAATTCAAAAACAACAAAATGAATTATGGGTCCAAATTCGAAGGGCAAACGAGGCGAGGGATGCTCGATTAAATGCATTATCGGTTCAAACCGTAATGTTTTTATCCCGAACATCACAATTAGATGAAGGGTGCCCACTTGAGAAAGAGGAGCAACCTAATCACGAAGCCGCCGATGTAGTTCCCTTTGATAGAGAAATTTTCTTTGAAGAACCTCAATCGTCTACCCAAAAAGAGACGAATGAGGAGATGACCCTTGGTGAAAGCAACATTGGTGAGGAATTGGAGGAGGATAGTGAGTTGGATGGGTTGGTGGAATTTGTGAGGATGTTGGGTGAAATTGATAGCCTCGAGTTGCCCATGTCCGATAATGAGGATAAGCATCAAGAGCCCCTTATATGTACACCAAGCAATGACTTGGAAGAGATTGAAACCGCCGGTAGAAGTTTCGATTCTCTTCTCCAAGATGATGTGGGGCCGAGTGATGAAGATGGGGAACCACAACTTGAGGAAAGTGTGGGGGTGTGCATTGAGGAGATGAGGCCAAAGCCGCTTTTTGTGCCTCGTTTCTTGGAGATGAAGCTTGCTTGTGATTGGAGGCAATGCTTAGGGAAGAAGAGGTCGGTGAAGCTCGTAGAATGGATAGACCCCGGAGATGACATGAATGATGACAATGGGTCTTGGGATTCCTACTTCTTGCCTCCACCTTGGAGGCCGTGGAGGTTGGCTAGGCTCGAGCGCTTCTTGGGCCTTCACTATGATGTCGGTAGCGTGTTCGACTTGCTCCTTCATGCCCTTGAGGGCTACGGTTGAAGAAGAGTCCACCATCCTAGGTTTGACGGAGTTCCTAAAAAACCGTCATGTTGTATATTCCCCTCCTCTCTTCTTTAGAATTCTTGTGCTTGTATTTGTGATTTTTGTTTCTAGGACTCCTTTGTTTTTGTGGGATTCTTGTAATTGATTTGGTATTTTGAAGAGCGATGTGAGGGAGTGAATTTGATGTGCACTTTGAGTTTATTGTGATAGGTGAATTGAAGGTGACTCCTAAAAAGGAGTGGTTGATGATGGAGTTTGGTTTGCAAGCGAGGAAGTCGGTTTTTGATGCTTATGATAAGCTTTTGGGCTTGGGGAAGCAAAGAAGACTCATCCCGACCGGGAAGAGGGCTTCCCGACCGGGAAGAGGGCTTCCCGACCGGGAAGGATGAGGAATCCCGACCGGGAAGGAGCCATCCCGATCGGGATGAAGGTGCAGAAAATCGGACTCACTGGAGTGCATTCCCGACCGGGACGAGAGCTTCCCGATCGGGAAGGGTTTATCAACCCGATCGGGACCATCCATCCTGACCGGGATGGTCCCCTTTCTCCCTTTTGAGCCTCTTCTTAGGCGTTTGACTCCACCCATCCATTATACCCCCTCCCAACCTCCCTACTCCTCCTTGTTCCTATCATATGACCTATACACCTCACTTTACACACCGAGATCCACATCAAATCCCACCCCCCTCACACCTTTACCACCTCTACCATGCGGTTTTATCAAGCTTGAAGCGGGATAGCAATGATGAAGACAAGCAAGTGCATATATTGATCTATGAGACGATGGAGAGAGTGAGTTGCTAACCTATGGTACGACAACTATCCTTTCTTTTCCGTTTTTGTTGTTGCTTGTTTTCCCTTATTTATCCCCTTTCCCTTGTACACTTTTGTGTCTTGATGTCACGGTGGCCTTCGAGGCCTCGGTAGTGGTTGCTTCCGACTCCCGACGATGTGATTACGTCGAGAGTCAATCGAAAAATCTAAATTTTACAAGATTTTCACTTTCTTTTTTGAGGATTTAGTCGGATTTAGGCGGAATCCGGGCTAGGTGACTTGATTACACCTAGCCCTCCCCTCCCATTTCCTTTTATTTCCTTCCTTTTATTTCTTCCCCCATCCATATCTTTTTCTCGTCTCGGCCCATGGTGACTTGACTACACCCCGGCCGGACACCTTCTACCCTTTTCTTCACTTTATTTTAGATTTGTAGTTTTATTTTCGTAGTTTCTTTTTCTTTCTTTTGTCTCTCCGCACCCTACGATCGAGCATGAGGACATGGCTCGATTTAAGTGTGGGGGAGCGATATTCTAGTATAGTTTAGTTTTATTTTCTTAGTTTTTTCGAAAAAAATCTTCAAAAATCCTAAAAATTTGAAAAATTTCCACAAAAATCAAAAAGATTTTTCTTTTGTGTCTTTTCCCTTTGTGTCCTTGTGTCGTGTTTTTTTTCGTATTGCGCGTGTTTGCCTCCCTTTTTCCTTATAGGTTGCTTAATCACCGCTAGCTTTGGAGAGCTTTCAAGACTTCCGGTAACATCTCTTCACCCCTTTTCCTCTTTGTTCCTTGCGGAGTTCGGAGAAGATTGTGATGAAGGTTGCTCGGGTGGAGCTTGTAAAGTTTGTGGTTGATTGGTGGCTTGTGTGGAATATCGGGGTGGTGTTTGTGTTATGTATGTGTTCGTTTTGTTTTGTTCTTGTTTTGTTGATTTTGTTTCTTTTTCTTTCCTTCTCGTTGAGTCTTCATTTTGTGTTGTGTTTGTTGAGTCTTGTGCGTAAACCGTTTTCGAAAACCCGGTTTAGAGGCTAGTGTGTGAGTGTCTATTTTTCCCTTCCTAGTTGTATAAATCGAGTTTTGGACTTTAGTCTAGTAGAATGACCCTAAATCAATGAGTTCGTTGGTCCTTTACCTTGATTCCACCTTGCTTACTAGGGATTTACTACGGGATTTGCACCTTTGACCATTATGACCACCCACGGTGTGAAAAGGCCTTGGTTACCGAGTCTCGTCCCTTAGGTGACCGTGTTTAGGATCGTTTGATTAGTCCAAGTTTTCCCCTTTTTGTGGGTTTGAAGGGAAGGACGCTCCCCGACTCTCCCATTTCCCTACCTCCTACACATTTCCACACAATAAATTGCAAATTGTTGATTTCTACCTTTCTTGTTATACAATGAAAATGCCAAAAAGCCAAATCTTGCCAAAAAGGGCAAAAAAAAGAAAAGAAAGAAAAAAATGAAAGAAAGAAAAGAAGAAGAAAAAGAAAAGGCACAAAAGCCAAAAGAAAATAGAAAACAAGAAAAAGAATGGCATGGCAAAACAAAGCAAATATGTCAAAAAGAAAGAAAATGCCAAAAGAAAACCCGTCTCACAAAAAGAAATCCCCTAAAAAATAAGCCTTTTTCCGACTTTTGCAGTGAAGAGCCTACCAAAGGATCGAGTCCCTAGGAAGGATGATAGCGGCATTAGTCGGTCTTCCCTCATTTTGCATGTTTTCCACCTTTTTACTTGGACTAGTTAGGCGGTTTTGGAGACGGGACGACCCTCTTGGCTCACGCTAAAGGGGGCGGGGTCTCACTTACCTACAGTGTCGACTAACACCGTGGTTCTTTACTTTTCCACTCCGCCGATCGTCCCGTAGTACGTTTTTAGAAAGTTAGGAGGACCTAGGTAAGTTACCAACGTTTTTGTTGCTTTATCGTCATACTATTAGGGTTTAGTCCACCTTGGTTTGTATTGCTAGCTTGGGAACGTTGTCACTTACCTCGAGTCCTGAACCGGTGCTTCTTTCACCGCTTTTAGAGGGAAGTGGTATTTCTTTTGTTTTGGGTGCAACCGTCTAAGAGTTTGTTTGTGTGTTTATTTGTTTGTGTGTTTTGTGTCCGGTTGCATCCGCGGTTTTGTCGCAAGACCCCACTTGCCTTGCGGGGTGCACTTTACCTCGAAGTGCATTCGCGTGAGTTGAAAGGGCGTAGGGTGCGCTAATACCCACTCGGATAGTTTAGTAGTTGGTATGTGCTTACTCGAGGGCGAGTAAGGGTTTAATTGTGGGGGAGTTGATAAGTGTGGTTTGTAGTGCCTATTTTGTAGTGTTTTGGTCCCATTTTCCTTGTAGAATCGCTCCTTGGGAGCGGTTTAGGGGCTTCTTATGCTTCCTTTAGTTCGTTTCAGGTTCCCGAGACCGATTTGGAAGAGTTAGAGCGATTCCGACTCTATACATACACATTTTGGAGCCAACGGAGTAAAGGAACGATGATTCGATGCCTTGGAATCAACCCCGAGACCTTGGGACCCAATCCCGAGCCTCCGAGACCCGATCCCGAGTCCCGAGAATCGATGGGAAGCCCATGAGAAGCAAGGAGGGACCAAAAAGTTCATATTGGAGGCCTACAAGGCTCATCCCGAACGGGTATGGCCTCATCCCGTCCGGGATGAAGGAGGAAACGAAGATGAGCCTACTGACTGCCCATCCCGACCGGGAGCAAGTCTTCCCGGCCGGGACCGACCCCTTCTCGACCAGGACCACCTCGTCTCGGCCGGGACGGGGGTGCTGCAGCCCGCCTTCAATTCTTTTCTTCTCCTTTCATTATTAAACCCTATATATACCCTTCCCTTGTTATGTAAAGCTTATGCACTTCATTAGACATTAAACCCTAGACTACTTTAGGTTATATTAGATTAGATTAGTGTAGATTAGTCGGTAATTAGTCCTTAATCTTCGTTTACTCTTGTATTATTGGATCTCTTGAAGAATCCATCCAAGATTGACAACCTTGGTGGAATTATTTGGGTTTTCTTCTATACAAGTGTTCTTCTTTTCATTCTTCACTAGTATGGTATAATCCTTCCTTCCTTTTTACTCTTAATCTTGTTTGTTCATCCAATTTTGAATCTTTATTATTGTTTGTTCTTTTTCTTGTTAGTTTGGTTGAATTTGTAGATGTATGCTCTTGTTCTCATGTTGATTCCTCTTATTCTTATTAGTTATAGTTTGATTATGTTAGAGTAGTGTTCTTGCTAGGGTTAGTAAGGTGATTAGGGTGTTAATTGGGTGATTAATGGATTGTTAGAGATGTTGGTGGAAGATTTGAGTTTCCTTTTGGTTTGGTGCACATCACATGTTTGTTGAAATGCTTGATTGACTAGTAGTTGCAAATACTTGTTTTTCTTGACTTTCTCTTGTGGGTGATAGTTTGTTTGTGGGTTCGGTTCCCTCACTAAGTTGCGAGAGCCCGGTGAGGACGACCCCTAGGTCGGTCTAAGTAGCGAGAGCCCGGATTTGACCTAGGCCCCGATATCACGCTAGTAACCCCGTTTGTTGTGTGTGTCGCCGAGATGGGTTCTAGGTGGAACCTCTAGGTGGGTCTAAGTTGCGAGAGCCCGGACCAACCTAGATCACCCTACTACCTCCTTCACTCTAGTTCTTCCTCGACCATTCCGTTACCCCTTTGACCCCGACCTAATCCTAGCCCGTTCTCCTTTGTGTGCTTTCTCCTTAACCTTAGTGTAGTCTAGTTTTCTCCCCTCTCTACCATTCCTTAGTTTAGCTTAGCTCGTTGACTTAGTCTAGTATTTGGGCCGACCTAGTCTAGGCTATACATTACCGTCCCCGTGGATTCGACCTGACTTGCCCTATCTACCGTAGGAATAGCCGGTTATATTATTGACGGTTGGGATTCCGCGACAAATCCCTACCATCAGAGAGATTGGCTATATTACTTGCCACCGGCAAGTATTGATACATGGGTGAAGATGAAGAAGGCGTTCCTTGAGAAGTACTTTCCGGCGTCTCGAGCCTCCCAATTGAAGAAGCAGATTAGCAATGCGGAGCAATGAGATGGTGAGACTATGTACGAGTATTGGGAACGCTTTAAGAAGCTATGTGCTACATGCCCATATCATGGCTACAATCCTCAAGACCTTGTGATGTATTTTTGTGGAGGTCTTTAGTGGTCAAATGTCCACCGAGGACATGATCCGCGCTTTGATTGCTAGTCAAGCTACGGTAACCACCCAAATGTCCAATCTTCAAGCTACGGTTCTTCAACATCAAACGGAGAACAAAGCTAGTATCCAAAACATGGAAACTCAATTGGGACAAATGGCGACCTCTATTAGTCGTTTGGAAGCTCGAGATTCTATGGGACTCCCGTCTCAAACGGTGGTGCCTTCTAAGAATGTGAGTGCCGTTTCATTGAGGAACGGAAGGCAATTAGAGGAGGTCGAGAAGGTGAAGAAGGTAGCAAAGCAACCGGTCATAAGAGAGGAAGAAGAAGAGATAGTGATCGAGAAGGAGGAGCAAACCCCTATTGTCAAAGCAAAGGAGCTCCTTACTACTACACCGGTTTTGGAACCGGAGGTACCTTTCCCCGATGCACTAAAGAGAACTCGTCACTTTGAGCACGATAAAGACATTTATGAGGTATTTGAAAAGTGCGAGGTAAATATTCCCCTTCTTAATCTTTTGAAAAGTATTCCTAAATATGCAAAATTTTTAAAAGAATTGTGCACTATTAAAAGGAATAACAAGCTTAAAGGGGTAAAGAAAGTTAAGGTAAGTGAACATGTGTCCGCCGTTTTTCAACGAAAACTACCACCTAAATGTAGTGATCCGGGTATGTTCACAATTCCTTGCACCATTGGTAACACTAAGTTTGATAAGGCCATGCTAGATTTAGGAGCTTCTATAAATGTGATGCCTTATTCTGTTTATAAATCTATGCAACTTGGTCCTTTGAGTAATACTAGTGTTGTGATTCAGTTGGCGGATAGATCGAATGTCTACCCGAAAGGTATTATCGAGGATGTGCTTGTTTTAGTTGACAATCTAATCTTTCCTGCTGATTTTTATGTGCTAGACATGGAACATGATCACCATGTGGCTCCGATTTTGCTAGGAAGACCGTTCTTGAAAACGGCAAGCACGAAGATTGATGTCTCTAATGGATCTATGACTATGGAGTCCAATGGCCAATTAGTAACTTTCAACATCTATGATGCCATGAAATACCCCGTAGATCACCATTCTGTCAATTTTTATTGATATTGTTGATCCATTAGCACATGAATTCTTTGACCTGAATGGTTCTGATGAGTTGCAGGTAGCTTTGGAGAATAGTTTGAGTAATGAGGAGGTAGAATATATGTTTTTTCTGCTAATCTGCAGGAAGTTGTGGCGGAATTGCATGATTCGAGGAGACCAATATCTAGTTTTCATAACCCATTACCACTAACTGTTCCTAGGGAGAAATTGTTGCCTTCTATTGTGCAGGCACCTGTGGTAGAGCTCAAAGCTCTACCGGAGCACTTGAAGTATGTGTTCCTTGGTGAGGGAGAAACACTACCGGTTATCATCTCTAGTAAGCTCACCACGGAACAAGAGAGGAAGTTGAAGGATGTTCTTGTGGAGAACAAGCAAGCTATTGGATGGACAATTGCCGACATCAAAGGTATTAGTCCAAGTACTTGTATGCACCGGATTTTACTCGAAGATGATGCTAAACCGGTGAGGCAACCACAACGTCGATTAAATCCTCCTATGATGGAGGTAGTGAAGAAAGAGGTTCTCAAGCTACTACAAGTCGGTATGATTTTTCCTATTTCTGATAGTAAATGGGTGAGTCCTACGCAAGTAGTCCCTAAAAAATCGGGGGTGACCGTAGTAGAGAACAAAGATGGTGAGCTTGTCCCCACTAGGATTCAAAACGGGTGGAGGGTATGTATCGATTACCGTAGATTGAATGCGGTAACTAGGAAAGACCACTTCCCCCTCCCCTTCATTGACCAAATGCTAGAAAGACTAGCGGGGAAAGCCTACTATTGCTTTTTAGATGGGTATTCGGGCTATTTCCAAATAGCCATTGCCCCCGAGGATCAAGAGAAAACCACATTCACTTGTCCTTTTGGCACGTTTGCATATAGACGCATGCCTTTTGGTCTTTGTAATGCACCCGCGACATTTCAACGATGTATGATAAGTATATTCTCGGAGTATGTTGAACGTTTCATTGAAGTGTTCATGGATGACTTTACGGTGCATGGTGACTCTTTTGATTCTTGTTTACATCATCTATCTCTTGTGCTTAAGCGTTGCATTGAAACTAACCTTGTCTTGAATTCAGAAAAGTGTCACTTTATGGTGGAGCAAGGTATAGTTCTTGGACATGCGGTCTCATCAAAGGGTATAGAGGTAGACAAAGCAAAAATTGATACCATTTCTTCTCTACCTTACCCTACTAATGTTCGGGAAGTGCGGTCTTTTCTTGGTCATGCAGGTTTTTATAGAAGATTTATTAAAGACTTTTCCAAGATAGCCACACCGTTGTGCAAATTGCTCCAAAAGGAGATAGATTTTGTATTTGATAAAGCTTGCAAGGAGGCTTTTGATGAGTTGAAACGTAGGCTTACGTCGGCTCCAATTATTCAAGGTCCGGATTGGTCTCTCCCCTTCAAGATCATGTGCGATGCAAGCGATTATGCATTAGGAGCGGTGTTGGGTCAAAGAGTTGGAAAGATAACTCATGTCATCCATTATGCCTCCATGACTCTTAATGAAGCTCAAAAGAACTACACCACCACCGAAAAGGAGCTCCTAGCGGTCGTGTATGCGTTGGAGAAATTTCGATCCTACTTGTTAGGAACGAAGGTGATTGTGTTTTCTGACCATGCGGCATTGTGCTATTTGATGTCTAAGAAAGAAGCTAAGCCAAGATTGAACCGGTGGATCCTTTTACTTAGCGAGTTCGATCTTGAGGTAAAAGACAAAAAGGGAGCCAAGAGTGTGGTTGCCGATCATTTGAGTCGGTTGATTGATGTTGATTCTAGGTCACATGACAAAGACTCGGTCAAAGGTGTGTTTCCCGATGAAAGTTTATTTGCGCTTAACTCGGTTCAACCATGGTATGCGAATTTGGTAAATTTTCTTTGCTCATCTAAATTTCCTTCGGTTTTCTCAAAATCTCAAAAAGACAAGCTTCGTAGTGATGCGAAGTACTATGTGTGGGATGAGCCGTATCTATGGAAACATTGCTCCGATGGTGTTATTAGAAGATGCGTTCCGGAGAATGAGATGATTTCAATTCTCACGTTTTGTCACTCTCAAGCGTGTGGAGGTCACTTTGGTGCACGGAGGACGGCAAGGAAGGTGTTAGATTGCGGTTTCTATTGGACCACATTGTTTCGAGATGCCCAAGTCTTTTGTCAAGCTTGTGATATTGTCAAAGAGTGAGGAATATTTCCCGGAAAAATGAGATGCCTCAAAGTTATATGCTTAATTGTGAGATATTCGATGTATGGGGGATCGATTTCATGGGACCGTTCCCAAAATCAAACGGTAATCTCTACATTTTACTTGCGGTCGATTATGTGTCCAAGTGGGTGGAAGCGATCCCCACTAAGACCGATGATTCGAAGGTGGTGGCGGATTTTATCAAGGCTAACATATTTGTTCAATTTGGAATTCCCAAGGCCTTGATTAGTGATCGTGGTACTCATTTCGTGAATAAAACGACAAGTGCTTTGCTCAAAAAGTATTTTGTCACTCATAAAGTATCCACGGCCTACCATCCGCAGACGAACGGACAAGCTGAAGTGTCAAATCGAGAAGTTAAATCCATCTTAGAAAAGACGGTCAATCCAAATCGAAAGGATTGGAGTGGACGGTTAGACGATGCATTATGGGCCTATCGAACGGCCTACAAAACCCCGATCGGCATGTCTCCATATCGATTGGTGTTTGGGAAGGCTTGTCATCTTCCCGTGGAGCTAGAGCATAAGGCATATTGGGCGATTAAAAGCTTCAATATGAATTTAGATGAATCGGGAATGCATCGAAAGCTACAATTACAAGAGTTGGAGGAGCTACGTCTTGAGTCATATGAGAACGCGGCGACTTATAAGGAGAAAACGAAGGCTTGGCATGATAAGATGGTCTTGAGGCGAGACTTTCAAGTTGGGCAAAAAGTCCTTTTATTTCAATCCCGTCTTCGTCTTTTTCCCGGTAAGTTAAAATCCCTTTGGCTTGGTCCATTCATTATAAATCATGTTTACCCTCATGGTGCAGTTGAAGTACGAAATCCCGAGACAAACAAGATTTTGAAGGTCAACGGACAACGTCTTAAGCCGTATTATGAAGGATTTGAAGCTAACGTAGTGGAGTCGATGGCCCTCTACGACCCTATCCACGAAAATTGACATCCGTCTTAGTCGAGCGAACGACTTTAAACAAAAGTGCTCCCGGGAGGCAACCCGCTTTGTAGATTTTTGTAAAATTTTAATTTACGGGTCATAGGTCGTAGTATTAATTTCGTTGTTTTTCTTAATCATTGCTGTTTCTTAAGCTTAGTTTTTTTTACTAACTTTTGATGTTTTAATAGGAGAAGAGTGTCAACTTTCCAGGAGGTTGGGCGACTAGCATGGGTCTTGGGCGACTAGCATGGAGATCCCTCAAAATCTGAGCAAAAATTAAAGAAAAAAAAGAACGGAGTTACAGGCATCCGCGCGAGTCGCACGGACCCTATGCGACTCGCGTGCCTCTCTCCTCACACAGGTCAGTTTTATTTATTTTAAAAAAAAAAATTAAAAATCAAAAAAAAATTCAATCCTGCTACCCGACTCCCTTTCTTCATCTTTCCATATTCCTATTCTAATTTTCCCCTAATTCTAAAACCCTAAATCAAATACTTCTCTCCCAAATCAATTTCAATCTCCTTCTTCCCTAAATCAAATTCAAATCCTTCACCATTACCACCAATCCTTCCTCCTTACTTCAAACTCAATTCGAGCTGTCGGTTTCTGCGTCAGTTCGTGCGTCGTCGGTTCTGTCATTGTCGTCGGTCGCCGTTAGTTGTCGTCGCTGCTCATGGTCCGGTGGGTGGTCAGGCGAGTAGCGTGGGTATTGGGCGACTCGCGTGCGGGTCTGTCGTCTGGTTTGTCAGTCGATCGCCGGTGATAGAGCTCCGGTAATAGGCAAGTCGTGGGTTGCGTTCTGTCTTCATATCTGTTCCGTCGGGTTTCGTCTGGTGCTAGCTTCTGTCCAGTTTAGTAAGTTTCCAACTCCCTCCTCTCACTCCCTTATGCGGTTTCTGTGTAGCTACGCTGTTAGTGAACTATTGTTTATGTGCTGTGTTGTCCTGAGTAGTAGGAGTACCGGTATTTGATACCGGTTGTGATTCGAGTCGTATTCTATTTCCGTCTCTCTGTCTGGTTGGTCAGTTTCGAGTTGTGTTTTTGTCTTGGGTTAGTGTCGGTTATCTTAGGAACTCGGGAGTCATGGCCCCAAAGAAGCAAAAGACGACTGCGGTTGATTATATGGGGTGTAAGAATTTGAGTGCGAAACAGAAAGCGGTATGGCGCCAACTATTTGACCGAGTTGTTATGTCGACTAAGTTTGTCGATAATCTGGCATTGAGGTTGCTTGGGATAGTTGATGAGGTGTTTACGTTATTGACTCGTATTGGGTTGGCAAGCTTTTACGATATGCACGCAGACACGTATAAGCGCTACACACTTGAATTCTTGTCCACTTTAGAAGTCCATCGTGATGACGACCCCCCTCACATTACTTTTCATCTCGGAGATTCAGAACGAGATGTAGATTTCACAGAATTGAGGGAGGCGTTGGGTATAACACCGAGAGGGGGGCGGAGTTTTTGACCCCTACTTCTCAAATGATGGATGCGTTTTGGTTGAAAATTGCTGGCCATGCATATGGTAACGTAGGGGCTAAGAATGCTGATATTCGTCACCCCGCCCTTCGTTATGTTCACCGACTTTTGAACTCCACATTTCTTTGTAAAGGTGAACCGACCCATCTACCTAGGGCGGATTTGATGTATTTGTGGGCCATGATGCCCGAATGTTTGGGAACCCCGGATTGGGTCGATATATTCTTGACTCGTTGTGAGAAGCATTAGAAATCGGTCTCAGGGAATATTCCGATGGGTGGTATGATTACCCTTCTAGCTCGGTATCTTGGACTACCCACGATGACGGATTCTCCTATCGTAGGTGATACTACTATTAGTATTAAGTTCATGGAGAGTTGTTCTATGATTTCGTGACCGAGTGCTAAACACCACCTAATCTGGACGCTCGGCACGTCCCACCAGCATTTCATGATTTTGCCTCGTCCAGATGGGAAACCGTTACCATTGGGGCCTACTGCGGCTGCATTTTACCTTCCCCATGATGAGCAATTTCCTAAGCCGACTACCGAGTCTAGTGCCCCGGTTGTGGAGGAGCCCGAGGGTACGTCTGATTTCGATCGTTGGAGAGATTGGCGCGAATCAATAGAAGATCGAGTCGAAGAGTCTGTTGATAACAGTAGGTTGGCCGCTGAGTTCGGTCGATGTATGAATCGGTTGCAGTTGAAGTTGCACCCTAATGACTACTCGGAACCATCTCCCAAGTTTTATTGAGTGCTTGCAACCCTCACATTAGAAGTCCATCGTGATGACGACCCCCCTCACATTACTTTTCATCTCGGAGATTCAGAACGAGATGTAGATTTCACAGAATTGAGGGAGGCGTTGGGTATAACACCGAGAGGGGGGCGGAGTTTTTGACCCCTACTTCTCAAATGATGGATGCGTTTTGGTTGAAAATTGCTGGCCATGCATATGGTAACGTAGGGGCTAAGAATGCTGATATTCGTCACCCCGCCCTTCGTTATGTTCACCGACTTTTGAACTCCACATTTCTTTGTAAAGGTGAACCGACCCATCTACCTAGGGCGGATTTGATGTATTTGTGGGACATGATGCCCGAATGTTTGGGAACCCCGGATTGGGTCGATATATTCTTGACTCGTTGTGAGAAGCATTAGAAATCGGTCTCAGGGAATATTCCGATGGGTGGTATGATTACCCTTCTAGCTCGGTATCTTGGACTACCCACGATGACGGATTCTCCTATCGTAGGTGATACTACTATTAGTATTAAGTTCATGGAGAGTTGTTCTATGATTTCGTGACCGAGTGCTAAACACCACCTAATCTGGACGCTCGGCACGTCCCACCAGCATTTCATGATTTTGCCTCGTCCAGATGGGAAACCGTTACCATTGGGGCCTACTGCGGCTGCATTTTACCTTCCCCATGATGAGCAATTTCCTAAGCCGACTACCGAGTCTAGTGCCCCGGTTGTGGAGGAGCCCGAGGGTACGTCTGATTTCGATCGTTGGAGAGATTGGCGCGAATCAATAGAAGATCGAGTCGAAGAGTCTGTTGATAACAGTAGGTTGGCCGCTGAGTTCGGTCGATGTATGAATCGGTTGCAGTTGAAGTTGCACCCTAATGACTACTCGGAACCATCTCCCAAGTTTTATTGAGTGCTTGCAGCCCGTGAGCAAGCGACATCTTCTAGGAGGGCGGCACGTGAGGCTAAGTCACGTGACGCCGGCTCCTCTTCTTACTCTTTAGCCCGAGGTATTTCTCTTTCCATTTCTTTTAATTGTCCTTAGTTCACACATTCGAGAACGATGTGTTATTCAAGCGTGGGGAGGGAAATTATCTCGTTGTATATAGTAGTTATTTTATTTTACGTCTTTTATTTCAATTTCAAAAAAAAAATCGAAAAACAAAAAGAAATAGATAAACCCGGCTAGGTGAAAACCCGGAAAGGGCGCCTAGGCAAGAATGGGGAATGTGGCCGAGGACGGAGTGAAAACCCGAAAGAGCGCTCCGGGTAAAAAGAAAAATCGAGTTGCGTGCCACGAGAGTAGTGTGAGGAAAAAAAATGAAAGCTAGAGTGAAAATCCGCAAGGGCGGACGCTCTAGGCAAAATGAGGGAATTAGGAAAAAATCACTACTTTCTCCGTTTTTGGTGTTGGCGTCATAAGAAGGGTGACATAGAAGGTCGGAAGGGTAGGATTAGTTGGCTAAGGTGAGAAGAATCGCGGTGCGGTGTAGTCGTAGCACTAAAATCTATGCGATTGGTGATGTTTTGTTTGGTATATTGAACTATTAGAGGCGTTTAGGATTGATTGCATGTGTGGATTGTGGAATATTGTGGTATATGCCTTGTACCACCGGTGACATTTGTAGCACATGTGATCCGTTCTAGGATTGGAGAAATAAGGGGCGTTAGATGTGAATTTTGGCTTATATTTATTTGCTAATGTGCCTTGTTTTGATGAATTGGGTCAATGATAATAGTTTGATATTGGGTGTGTTAAGTCAATTGAGCCTTTGAGTTGAGTTTCATGAGAATGTTATTAGAAGGTGCATTATCGCAAAATGAGGGAGTTTGGTGGAAGACGAGTGAGGGCCGGTGTGTAATGTTATTCTCACGCATTTTGAATCAGTGATGGTTGTGTTTATGGTTTTCATTGAGTTTTACTCGAGGACGAGTAAAGGTTCAAGCGTGGGGATATTTGATGGGCCGTATTTAGTCGTATTTATTACGACGGTTTTGGTATATTTTGTGAGCTAAATCGGTTGTCTTGTATTGCATTTGAGTCAATTTGGTATGAATGTAATATAGGCTATTTTGAGGATGCTAACCATTGGACCGTCAGTTTGGGCTAAGAGCGAATAAAACAACAAGAAGAAGAAAGCCCACTTGAAGACCCGGAACGACAGAATCGAAGAATTGCACGAAACCGCTCCAGCCTGCCACGCGAGTCGCCCAGCATCCAGGCGAGTCGCGCGCTCGTACGAGTCGCGCCACATTCATGCGAGTCGCGCGGTGGCCTGAAACTTTCAGCGCGTTCCGTCTTATTTTGTGTTATGTTGCTACGTTTTAAGACTTGAGTTTTAATTAGGAAACTTTATTATTACTAGGATGTTTTTATTATTATTTTATTATTAGTAAATTTTTATTAGGTTAAGTTTAGCCTTAGTTTAGATTTCATATCATTCACATCGAAGTTGAACGGGACATTAGAGAAGAAGAGGGGACCTTTGAAGAACCCTAATTTTCCATTGCAAGTATGTGTAACTAATTTTCTCTACTTAGATTCAAGCCTTTGAAACGCTCGAGAAACGTTTGTGAGTTTGAATGTTTTGATTATTAACCTTGATTATTATGAATTGCTTTGTTATTAATTTCATGAATGTTGTTGTTGATTGCTAGGTGTACAACTAGTATTTAATTGCATCGTTCTATCGTTAGTATCGTTAATTGAGTAGGATTTACTGATTAACTTTACATTAGTAACAACTAGGAATTAATATTGAACGGGATACGTTGATATTAGTACTTAGAAGCGATTCATATAAATATCTAAGGCGCGACTGGATTGTACGTGCTATTTATTCTCTATCGAATTCTCAGATCTATATTGCTTCCGTCTAATTGAACCTAGAACTGGATTGTTTAGGTTGTTTTACGGTTAGGGTTAATTAAGAACGAGATTCGTTTTAGTTAACTATTCTTAAGAGAATTAGAATTTCATGTCCACGATAGAGTAGTCAAGGTTATTAATTGAAACCGTCTTACGATGATCAATCGCTATTGAGTGTGGATTTGTGCTTGTGTCTAAGTTCTTTCTCATCATTTGATATCTCAAGTTATTATATTATTTACTTTAGTTTGTTAGATAATTAATCATACAAAACCCCCCTTTGGTTACTACTATCTTTAATTTAATTAGAGATTGATTGCTTTCGTCTACATTTAGTTAGCATAATTTCGTTATTCTGATTCCCTTGGGTTCGACCCTTATTTCTACTATACTACGTTTTAGTATCTAGATTTAAGTGCTTATAAATTCTAATTTGAGGCATACGACTTTAGCCTGTCAGTCAACCAAAGATTTACTTGTAATGACACGTAAATGAATGAACGATGTATGACTTATTCGAAAATTAATTTGTGAATTTAGATTTTCAATTAATTAGATTTAGAGAAGCAGTATAGGTCTCAAGCGTGAATTATAGGGAAATGTGAATTAATTACTCGGTAATTCTCTGAAGCCTATAAATTATATGTATTGTTTTCAAACAATTTTAACAATGAATATTAGAATGGTGCAGTGGTTAAGGTGTTGAAATTTGGTTTGAAGGTTGTGGGTTTGAAACCCATTGATACAATTCTTTGAAGTAAATTTTTATTTGTGCATGATTTAGCTTCGAATTTTATCGTTTTAATGCTTTTTAATAAACTATTTATCGTTTTAGCGTCCTTTTGAAACTATTTATTCCAAATGGCTCCACGTCACTGGTTTATTTTTTTTTTTTAATTTTATTTTGAGAAACCGACCGCTAGTTGAACTAGCGGCTCTCTACTATACTAAAGCAAAAAAACAGAGGAAAATTCACCATCTTCATCGTCATCTCATCTCGCTCACCCAATTCACCACCGTCTCCCTCCAAAACAACCGATTCTCCAGCTCCATACCAGATTTGTCAGACATCTCATCTCTTTCCTCACTCCCTTGATCAATTCCTACAACTTCACCTCCTATGTTTCCACCGCTTCTTCCGGTCTCATCTCGCTTCGAACCCGGTCGATCTGAGATAAAAAATCCTGTTGTGGCCGTGGGAGCTCCCGAGTCAACCTCGTTTCACTCTACAATAGTAACTGAAACCTTTTCGACTCGATCCCCGATATCTTCAATTCGTTTCCGGGTTTAACCAATCTCCGACTCGCTTACAACAAGGTAACCCGGTTGTTACCGAATTCCCTACTCAATTCATCATTGCAATACCTAGGGGTGAACCATCAGGAGCTCTCGGGTGCGATTTCGGTCTTTTCCGCGTTGACCCAACTGAAACAACTATGGCTACATGATAACCAATTTGCGGAAATTATTATAGTTAAGGATTGGAATTCATTGTTGGAAGAAGATGACGAAGGAGGTGGTCAGGTGGGAATGAGGGATTGAGGTGGTGTGTGATGACGATGATGGTGAGATGAATTGGGAGATTTCCCTCTGTTTTTTTGCTTTAGTATAGTAGAAAGTCGCTAGTTCAACTAGCGGCCGGTTTCTCAAAATAAAAAAAATAATAATAACTGGTGACGTGGAACCATTTAGAATAAATAGTTTCAAAAAGACGCTAAAACGATAAATAGTTTATTAAAAAGCAGTAAAACGATAAAAAATTCTTTAGCTTTCAATGCAAGATTTACCATAAAAATGTTGAGTTAATGAGGATGGAGTATTTTTAAATGCTCAAGAAAGTATTCAACTATTGTCAGACGATCTCTCATAACCTTTTTTGTTGAGTATTTTATAGGAGTATAGTATTCAACTATTCATGTACAAAATGAATTCGAAATAGGGTAGTGTAATACCCGTGAATAATCACGGGGTTATGTACAACATTTTGTTAGACGATTTCGTTTAAGACATTTTAGATTTAGTAAGCGTCATAATCAACAATGTCGGCCAAAAATTTACTTGTAATGACACGTAAATGAATGAACGATGTATGACTTATTTGAAAATTAATTTGTGAATTTAGATTTTCAATTAATTAGATATAGAGAAGCAGTATAGGTCTCAAGTGTGAATTATAGGGAAATGATCAATTACTCTGTAATTCTCTCAAGCCTATAAATTATATGTATTATTTTTATACAATTTTAACAATGAATATTGAATGGTTCAGTGGTTAAGGTGTTGAAATTTGGTTTGAAAGTTGTGGGTTCAAAACCCATTGATACAATTCTTTGAAGTAAATTTTTATTTGTGCATGATTTAGCTTCCAATGCAAGATTTACCATAAAAATGTTGAGTTAATGAGGATGAAGTATTTTGAATTGCGCCACGTCATTGTGCATGGTGCTTGCTGTAATATATAATATACTAGGTTTTGGCCAGTGCAAAATTGCACGGTTGTATTAAAAATGATATTTATATTTAAATGAAAAAAAATTAGTAGATTAGAATACATACTATGATGAAAATCAATTGATATAAGAATCATGATTTGTGAATTTAATAAATAAGAGGAAGTACATATACATTAAAGTGTAAAGCTAACATATAGTAAATAGATTAGAAATATGAGTAATACATGTTTGTTGAAACTAACCTATACATTAAAATGTAAAGCTAGAAATAGTAAGAACAGACAACAATATCAACGTGACAATGTTATTAGAGAAACTAACCAACTCATTTGACCCGTGATTAATGGTATTGATGGTATTCAATATAAAGTGTCACAGATTTGACCCGTGACCCGACTCATATTTGACATGATTCGGTTGTTAGATCTAGTTGCTAAAGTTCTAAATGCCTCTTTCTTCCCCTGTTAACAGCTTCGTGAATCTCTAATGGCAGAAGAACTCCTCCGCCTTTCAAATTCTTCAATTCCAGCTTAAAAATAGATGCTTACGTATTAATGAAAAACATTCAATATTTAAGAAAAAATATTGAAGAGACTGAAATTGAAGTACGCTAGGTAAAGTTAGGTATGAACGTATAGTCGATTGAAATCCTCAAAGTCATCATAAATACGTTCAACTACACATGTATAGTCGACTCTGACTCTCTCGTGATAAAAATTCTCTAAACACCCATGCGACAAATGCCTTCATCAGTGCTGAATTCGGATGAGTCTGCGTCCTCAAAATAAGCAATTATTCAACATTTGCTCACAAAAATCACTCCTAAAACATTGACCATTACCAAAAGCTCATTTGATCCATTATCTTGGGTCAAAACTGGCATCAATTTCACAATCAACCACTCCGCCCTCCAAGGTCAATGACGCATCACAACCCTAAACAACATTTTCACAACAATATGACGATTCAAGTCAAATTGACAAATTATTACAAAATTCATTAGGTCTTAGAGTCGAGTCCATCAATATTACCCTAAAAAACTATCTATGATGAGAATGATAAGGAATGCTTTTCCTGTGTGTGAAACATTGTGAATAATCTTTATACCTTGTGATTCCGTGAACCTGATTAGAGTCATCTGCAACAAATCAATAAACAGAAGAATGTTTTATATATAGAAGCACATTGTATTATATCTTTGTGTTATTGATCAATCAATCAAAAAAAATCAATCACCCATCAAATGAACATGGTCCTACAAATCCCGACTTACAAAAACCACTCTCATTCCAAGCAAACTCTAAGTCGGATTAAAATATCTAAATAAGGAAAACAATTGAATAAATTCAACCTATTTAGACAAACCAACACTCAAAACCTCTCAAGTGACAACTCCCACATCGATAATAATCCGTCACTAAATAATGTTAACATATAAACATGTAACTGTTAATATAATACTCCGTAACGCTTAAACATCTAATAAAACTCTAACTATATGTAACTTTCTTCCTTAGGCAAACCTTCTAGCCACCATAACTAAATGTGATCTTCTTCCTTCAACCCCAATTCCACACATCAAACCAATCGGGTCGATTTTAAATAGAATTTGCTTTCTACTATATCTCATTTAGTTTCGAACCCATGACTCACAATGTTTGGGGATCCTCGTTGAAAAGCAATGCATCACAATCACTTTCATAACCTCCAGTACAAAATGTGGAAGAATCAAATATGTCCAACCACACCAAGCCTAAATAAAATGAAAAAAAAAATAACAAAAAAAATTATCGTAGAAAAGATTAACCGTGTAAGACAATCTTACCATTCACAAAGACCCGAGTTGAAGATGTAGTAATTGAGCATTCAATTTTTTGATTTGATATCCCTGCAAAATTAAATGATCTAAAATTAGTAAACAAATTCATCAACATAATCAAGTGAAAATTATATTAAGAAATAGTAAAATTTAGTTATTAGTGTCAAATACGAAGTAAAAGACATTAAATGAGATTTGTCAAGAAGAGAACAGGTAATAAAATAATAACCTTGGGAGTCCTCAATTCGAGTCAAGTTGACCTGGACGTGCAAAATATGATATAGGCGTAACATTATTAGATAGCTAAACTCCATTTGTGTGCAAAATTATCTTCTTAAGTAAGCCTCATATTTTGAATAACTATGAGGTGATCAAAGGGCTAAGCCTGCAATTTAATATCATGGAAAGATATGTCTCGTCAACCTTGTTTATGTTGAAAAGTTTTTTTTTACCTGAATTACTTGGGCTGCATAAGATGTCAGTTTTCCGGTACTTTCATCTTTGCTCATCTGACCCGGATTAGTAATATGCAAACCACTAATGCAACAAAACTGAAATCTCACATATACTCCTACCATATAATTCAATGAGAAATAAGCCGGAAGAAACACGCGATTTCTCTTATTTCAAGTTATAGATGCAAATTTTGTTGAGACCATCACCAAATGAATGATCACTTGTTGAAACTTTCAATTGATCCTTTAATTATTCTCCAAAAAAAATCCATCAAAATTATGAAAAAGAAACCGTCATTTATCTCTGAAAATAAATTTATTCAATCGAACCATCTAAATACATAAAATAGACAAACGAATAAATTGCAATGACCGAAGTTTCAATGCTAAAATTGATTCATCAAATTTCTACATCACCAATATAAATTATAGCTAAACACCCTTAAGGCCTTAATTAATCGGCCAGGTAAGAAATTAGAAATAAAAAAGTGGATGAAAAAGATGAAAATAAAAATGCATTTGCCAATACATAATTGAAGCAACAAACCATCAGCGTCCAACACAATACAATAAATCAATAGTACAATAAAATTGAGATGTGCACAACTGCACATCAGCGCAAATCCATGAGTATTTTTGTAAAGGAAATACAGTAGAAGACGCAAGATTGACCTTGATCGATAGACTGCACAACCATTTGTCCGTAACTTGTGACTCCTCCAAGAAAGTCGAGTAAAATGTTTCCCATGGTAAACCCTTCAATGCGTTTCCGGTAGAATTTCATGAATGCCTGCAGCCCCAAAAATATGTCGTAATGAATAAAATTTCCAGATAGTTTCAGTTATATCGTAGAAGTCTTATGGCTAAAACAATCGAGAAACGCAGGAGTTCATAAATAGAGGCGGTTCTAAACAGAGGAATATATTTGACGACAGTCATGGCATGAACAATTCTGGAAGATTCCGAAAAGAAAACACCTTTAAATTTTCGGGGAAAAAATCATCACAGAGAATCAGACTGCATAATGTCCACTGAAGCAAGCACAACTAATAGCAATCTTACTCCTGTGTCTTGAGTAATTTTAACACTTCTTCCTCTTTCACCCCTCTTCCCTAAACAAAATTAATCAAATTCTATGAAATACCCACATCATCAAATTACGAAAATCAAACTTATCAAACTAATTAATTAAAACTACAATTAATACGGAGTACAAATTAATCACATAATCAAATAATGAAAATTAATCAAGTTTATCCAATCCCCGCATCATCATAATTGAAACTAATACAGAATATTATGACCGGCCTTCATTATCGATGCCTCCACGGCTCCACCTTTGTTTTTGGCTACGCATTCTACATCATTCGTACTCCAGGTAACCTAACACTTAATCTCAGTTTACTTAAGTTGCATAGAACTTTAGAAATACACTCCACCGCAAAAATATGGAGCACATAACTCTAAACCATCCAACAATGATGAACGTCAGCTCTCAAGCAAGCAAATATTACTATATATGAGCAAAATAATTCAAATAGCATACATAGGTACATCTAGCAGTATGTCTAAAAACATGCAAAATCGTGATTCTCAAGGTTTTGAATGTCGCACAAAAAAGCGAAAAAAAAAAATTATATCAATAAAAACACATGGGAGTCACAATAAAAGAAACATAAATGGGATCAAAATATAAATCATGTAAAAGCACACATTAATCCTACAACTTCAGGTTACAAAACAGAACTAATACTACCAAATACGGAGTACAAAACAGCTTAAAGAGAGAAGAAGCAAGGTTGTAGAGAAATTACCCATATGACGTTATATGTTAGACACATCAATGTCGGCCTACGATGATTAGGAAAAATGGATGGAAATGGCGAGCTCCTCTGGTATTGGTATGTTGCACGTGTCAATGTGAGAATATAAAATGTATACAAATATATGTATTCAATCAATATAGTATAGACAACTTCTGCAGAAGAATAAATAGCGGTAAATGGTGTAAATTTTGAGCAAACAACTACAACGAAACTAAAGTATTTCTAGTAATCCATTTGTTGGCTTAGTACCCTTGAGAATTCATCATTCATTACATAAGTAGGTAAACTGTGTATAGCACGAACATAGGTCTTCACAAACCTTTGATGTACGTCTTCCATAAACGCAAATGAGATTCTTCCTGCAAAACAGAGGGTTAGTGCATAGAAGAATGCTAATTTCCAATTCCAATATTTCTAATTCAAATTCCTTATCTCCCTATAGAGGGATTTGAATTCCAATTAAAAGAAGATTTCATTTTTTGCATTAATCGTTCTGTTGAGTACTTGGTGGCGATCTGCACTTCATAGGTTAGAGGACTCCAACTTATAATTAGGCCGCGATGTGACCTCCAACTTATAATCCTTAATACTACCACTATTGTTACATGTAATTAATTGGAAACAAATCATGATGAACTGCATTAAAAGAAATCATCATATTTCTTGTACCCTTTTTTTCTGGTATTCTACTGATCTTTATCAGGAACGACAAACAAAGGCGGATCACATCTCCAATTTAAACGCACAGTTGGAAAAAGTGGCTTCTTAAATGATTATCGAGAGAACAAATTAAATGTTACCTTAATTTGTAGCAAGTGATTTTTCTAGAGTAGTCTCAAAATTGAAGAACTTGTAGTATGATTGATTGAACATATTACATAAAAGAAATAAATCAACAAAACAAATCCATAAGAAAAACATTACTTTTTTTTTTGGTGAAGGGTAAGTGATTAAGTTACAAAAATATTAGATTCGACACAATAAACAACCATAAAAATTTTCCAAATTAAATGATTTACCCCTTAAAACTCTAATAGAGTTTATTTACCTAATAGTAACTATACAATTATACATCATGCCAATTGAGTTCCAGGTATTTGTTATACTCATTGCTTGTTCTAAGGTTATAAGGATTATAACCTTTGATTAAGTGTAGCTCATTAATGTATTCATTATACGTGTAAATTGTTACGTAATAACGTACAATTCATGACATGAATTGCACAAACGCATTAACCCCCTTCATTTCTTTCCCGGTTTAAGTTACCAATTGGTTAGAAATTCAATGGTTCGAGTGAGCTTGGTAAGTGTAGCTTGCATTTAATATTAGTACACCACTTTTTTCTGTCTATGTTTGACCGTTGCAACGACATAAGTTTTAGTACTACAACTGTAATTCTTTTTCACTATTTGCCTATATCAGTCATGGTTAATTAAGATGGAAAAATGCAACCTTCTCTAATCAAATTAATTCGGATAACACAAATCACATCAATCAATCAACAAATCAATCAATAAAATTGGGCAAAAATTAAACCTCAAGCAAGGTCAACCCTCCTGAAAAGGGTAAAGTGATAAGGCCAATTACTTGAACACAAATATTACTCCCTCTGTATCTTAATCTTCTTCCCGAGAAGTATTTTATTGAAGGGGGAAGAACAATAAGATACGGAGGTTACCAATTTTGAACTCGACACCTCCTTTTGTTTTACCCTAGTTGTAAGCAATCTTCATTTAACAAAAAATAGTTCGTATTCTATCTCAAATGGTACAACGTATAATTAGCAAGAATCTTGAACTAATTGTAAGCAGCCTCCAATGTGTGTATGTGTGTGTGTATATATATATATATTCCTGACTTACTTCCCCCTAAACTAAGACAATAATTGAAATTTATGAGGTTGTTAAAATTGACTTAAATTGGTAGAATAAAGGGAATAAGAGGATTGTAAACCTTTGATGTTTAGCGACTACTGCCGTCATTTCACTTGAGACCCGTAACTTTTAGGAACCTTTGCCTAGATTTTATCCTGTAGTGACTAAATAAATAACAATAAAATTAACATGTAGATGAAATTTATGGCTCACAGTTGCGGGCTCGTTGCTATTTCTTGTAGATAATAGGCAATTTGAAATACACATAGCAAACTAACGAATCATATATAATAAGTTGAATTTACTATCACAAAGTGATCGACTAATATAATTGCGGTTTACGTATCTACAAACATCTTTTCAAATACAATGCCTTCATATCTCTATAAATTGTGACCCTGAAAATAGTGACCTAAATAAGTTAATGTATGAATGTTGACATAGGAAATTACATAAACCAACTCAGCTATACATAAAAAATGCAATGACAATATGATTCAATGACTCACTTTGTATATCGTTGCTCAGGTTAAAAGAAAATATGATCCAATGAATGTTAATTGGATTTCTAATTCTCCTGATATAGCCTTTTTTGGTAAAAAAAAAGGATGAACATGTACTTATTGGTGATCACGGATCGTTTGATAGACTGAAACAATAATTGAACCATGCCAAAGCGGAAATGTAGCCAACTAACTGATGTCGCTTATTTGCTTGCAGCACAATCGGGTTTTTCTCTTCGACTGATTTTTGCTCGTTCTGGAACCTAACAATGACGCGAAGCAGATGGGAAAAAAACCAATTATATTCAAAAAAAAATCCCGGGAAAAAGCCAATCAATAAAAAATGTAAACCAAAATTAAACAATGAAATAATGTATTAAGAAAAGCAATCGAAATCAAAAATATTTGGCAATAACAAATTAGAAACAAAAGCAATCGCAATCAAAAATTAGAAATTAGGAATTGAAATAATTTATTTGGCAATTTAAACGATTAATTCAGATATGTAACCGAAGTACTTTTTGTAGTTTTATGCTCGATAAATCTTCTAGATCCTGCAGATGGTGGTGTTCTGCTGACAGATGACCTTGTCTGAAGGGATGAAGGTACATAGAAACAATTCTGTATGATTAAAAAATTGCACATTTCATCAGTGAATTTATATTTTAAAGAAGGTACAGAAGATGAGGACCGGTAATACTAATGACTGAACTATAAGCCTGATTGCATCTAAGGTACTGTATGAATTTATATTAATTAAGAAGATTAGCTTACCACTATGAGCCTGATTGCATCTTCACTTGCTAAAGGTAGGAGCGTTGCAATACATAAGGCAGGAAGCTGACAAAAATATACAAAATCACCCGTCAAGAAAGAAGAAATCTAATTCCAGGTGCAAAACACTAATTGCAAGCACATAGACCCTAAATACCTAAATAAAAACAAAACAAATGCCATAAAAAAAAATCAATCAAAATCTTTAGGATTTCAATCTTATATTACTTGCAATTATACTACTTGAAGAAAATAAAACCTTCTTGGTATCATCTTGTTACTACTTTATGTTCCAAGGTCTTGTTGTTCTTGATCTTCTTCATTGCCGATTCTGTGGTCAATTTTTCAGGAGAAGTTTTCGAGGAGAGTGACTGTGAGATATGTACAACAATGGTGATGGATTTTAGGGAGAGTAAATTAAGGGAAAATTAAGTGGAGGTTAATAAAGATAAAGAAACTGCCGTCAGTTAACTGAAGTGGAAAGTTGATTTGAAGTGGGGAGTTGAAGATAGATAAAAAAAATGAATTAACTGCTGTTGGTTTCTGGGTCGGTTACTTTTTTTTTTTTTTTTTTAAGTAACAGCCACGTCGGATCCAACGTGGCGCCAAATAGGACGATGACTTGGAAGCTGACGTGGGTGAATGTGGTGCGAGTATTTTCTTCAGCATTAATATATATATATATATATATATATATAATATAATATAAAAGAAAAGGATGTGTGCATGGATATGAGAGCTTTTTATAGGATAGAAAAATTGGGTACAGAAAGTGAGGGGGGAAGGGTTAGACCATGGTTATCTATGAATAGAATTTCTCGCCACAAAGGACCTCACTTCATCCACCTCATTTTCTCTACATCATTTTCTCTTTCTTATATAATATTCTTACATCCATGAACTTATTTTTCTCTCCATGGAGGGTCTCATTTATCCACCTTAATTATCATACCATACCCATTTCATTTTTAATCATATTTTATTTTATTTTATAAATTACGATTATATTTCATAAATTTTTAACATTTTTTTCCATGAAAGCGATGATATACGAATTTTTTTTACTTATTTTATTATTATTATTATTATTGTTGTTGTTGTTGTTGTTGTTGTTGTTGTTGTTGTTGTTGTTGTTGTTGTTGTTCTTATTATTATTATTATTATTATTATTATTATTATTATTATTATTATTATTATTATTATTATTATTATTAATTTTTATTTTTTATTATTATTATAAACCGGAGCTTGCATTAATAACGAAAGAAATTACAAGAAGTTAGTGGGTAGCCGAGAAACTATCTGGGCACCCACTCCTCTAGCAATAGCGAAACTAAGTCTAGTGAAAATAAAAGCAGCTAAGCGAGCCCCTGCATCCTGAGCGATAGACAATTTTTGAATCCGCTTGAGCAACGCAACAGCCTCTGCATCAAGTTCCCCAAGTAAAGAGAAGGAGAAAGGCAGGAACCCATATTATTATTATTATTATTATTATTATTACTATTTTTTTTTATTTTTTTTATAACCAGAACTTGTATTAAGATCGAAACAAATTACAAGAAGTTAGTGGGTAGCCGAGATACTATCTGGGCACCCACTCCCTTAGCAATAGAAAAACTAAGACGAGTAAAAATAAAAGCAGCTGCGCGAGCTCCCGCGTCCTGAGAGATAGAGAATTTCTGAATCCGCTTGAGTAAAGCAGCGGCCTCCGAGTCGAGCCCCCCCTAGAGAAGAGAAAGAGAAAGGTAGGAACCCATACCCAGTCTTGGTGCACAAATCTCCATACTTGGCGCACTTGCGCTGAGCAGCATCAGCGACCAGCCAGAAAATCAGACATCGCAGGCTGAGTCAAAGGGGACGATCACGGCCCCTATCCCAGGAATAAATAAGAAAATCCACCAGGCGTAGGGGCCTGTCGTGCCCATCAATCAAACCGACATCTACCTCCTTACCGGCCGAAATACCAGATCGGAAGCAGATATCCAAAAGGGTGTCGCGAACCAGGTTATGTCAATGCTTAATACCAACAGTACCCACACATGACACAACATGATCTCCAAAAATGTTCCCCTCAAAAACTCGGGAATAGGCAGAACAAGGCTTAGGTACCGGGAACAAAAGGGACACCCAACCGATAGCTAAGGACAGAGCGATAAGTCCTCCCATTCATGGTCTGTCCCAGCCCGGAGATAGGTACCGCGCGCAACCAGTCAGACGTGTGAGCACCCTACAGAGACTTCCACAAAGCCACATGTTGTCGAGTCAAGGAGAAAACCAATTCTAAAGAAGCAGCAACATTCGTGAAATATATATCTGCCAATTTCTTCATGAGTTTGGCGGCAGCGACTTCACTAGGACTACGGAAAAGGTCGGAACCGATGGTCTCGCTAAACAGAGCCAAGGCCGCATCGAAGGTCGGCCCGGGAGTAGAGACAGCTGAAGGTCGAAGGAGCATAGCCTGCAACTCAGAGGACTGAAGGCGAGAAGCCAAAAAGGCATAGTGCAGGACATCCCCGGCGCTGTACACACTTAACCCTCCGAAATTAAAGGGCAGTGTGGAAAGACGCCACTGCCAGTCCCCGAACCCGGGGCCGGACGCGGTGACAATGCGTTCCAGGCTAGACCGCAATGCCGCATCAAAGGTCTTAGCCGAGTCGAAGACCGTAGGGGGACAGGTTCGCAGAGAGAAAGAAAGCTTAGAAATACCGGCACAAGCACCGAAGTAATAACAGCTCACACTATGGGTCCTCAATCCTGGCAACCGAATCCATAAGCTCAATGGTTCTCGTAACTCTCTTCGCCACAAGCTCACTGCTGAAAGTACGACAGATACTGACGGGGCCACCAAGAACTTTGACACCACGCAGCGGTTGAGAAATATCAGGGGGAAAACACCCGGAAGTCGACTCCTAGGGTCTTCCTTAGGCCAAAAAACCTCGGTTATTATTATTATTATTATTATTATTATTATTATTATTATTATTATTATTATTATTATTATTATTATTATTATTATTATTATTATTATTATTTTATAAACGGAACTTTCATTAACCCCGGAATAAATTACAAGAAGTTAGAGGGAAGCCGAGATACTATCTGGGCCCGCACTCCCTTAGCGATCGCAAAACTAATTCTAGTGAAAATATGAACTGCGGCACGCGCTCCAGCATCCTGAGATATAGAGAATTTACGAATTCGCTGGAGCAGAGAAACAACATCCGTGTCGAGCTCACCGAGAGAGGAGAAGGAGAAAGGAAGAAAACCATACCCAATGGCCGTGCAGCGTGCCTGATACTTGACATACTTACGGCGAGCAGCATCAGCAACGACTCGTCCAGGCTCAAAAGAAGTCAAGCCGGACTGGGTCAAAGAAGAGGACCCAGTCAGATCGACATAAACATCACGTCCCTTGTCCCACGAATAGAGCAGAAGGTCGGCGGGTCGTAAGGGCTTGTCGTTATCGTCGTAGAGGCAAATCGAAACGTAGCCCCGCGCACAAGCCCCGATACAATCTGGGCCCCCACCCCCTTAGCTATAGCAAAGCTAAGCCGAGTAAAAATAAAAGGAGCAGCGCGTGCTCCGACATCCTGTGCTATCGAGAATTTTTGAATCTTTTTAAGCAAGCTGATAGCATCCGTCTCCAATTCCCCTAAAGAAGAAAAAGAAAAAGCCAAGAACCCATAACCTAGCCCCGCGCACAAGCCCCGATACTTGACGCAATTGCGCCGAGCAGCGTCTCCTTACCTGCCGAGACCCCAGAGCGGAAACAGATATCCAAAAAAGTATCGCGGACGAGGTTATTATTATTATTGTTGTTGTTGTTGTTGTTGTTGTAATGTGTATATTTAATTATTTTTGTAAATCTAATTTAATACGAAGTACAATATATTTTAAATAATGGAGAATTACTAACGTTATTTAGATTTTGAATATAATTCAAAACTAAAAGACATGAAGATTGTTATAAATTAGACAGTTAATCGAAAATTAGAGATTACATAAACAAGAAATATTACACCACACTTCAATTAAAATATGTTACAAGATTATTATGAAATACTTATTTTGGATAAATCGAAGATAGTCGTGATATCTCGGGTCATTGTAATTGATATTATAATTATTAATATTATCCATTTTTTTTGGAAAAATATTTAGAGGATATTAAGATTGATAGTATGAATAAGTAAAACAAGATTAATTTAGATGGAGATGAATTAGTGAGAAATTGTTAATATATTTATAGAAGATTTTTTTAATTAAATGTGAATGTATTGTTGATTACTACATCTTTTAATAAATATTTCTATTGTTTTTAAAAAAAATAGAGGTTGAAAAGAAAAGAGTGAAAATAAATTCAAAACTTCTTTTACTACATCTTTTAATAAATGTTTCCCAACTTTCCATATTCAATCAACCAATCAACCAATCAACCATACTCTCTCTCTCTCTCTCTCTCTCTCTCTCTCTCTCTCCTTGGTGAAAGATAATTTTGCTTTATCCTTCGTGAAAGATTCACAATCCATGGATTATCTTCCTTTTCACCTCATCCTACCTCTGGAGTCAATCTTACTTCATGGGTAACCATTGTTTTGGTAAAAATTTACCGGATCTACGATTTAGGTTGTGGGTTAAAGCGATCGATCTATAAGCGAGGGTTAACGAAATAATGACGAGTCTAACGGAACGACGAGAGAAACGAACAACACACGGGATTTTGGTGACGCGGAAACCCGATGTGGGAAAAACCGCGGGGGGAGTCGGAATCCCGCCAAGATTTCACTATGAACGGAAAAAGAATGAAGAAAGGAATAAAAATATGAGTATTTAGGCTATAATTGTTGATAACTATTTTGTAAGTTTGCTTGGGGTTGGAGTGCTGTGTCCTTTTTCTCCCTCCTTCTTTGCCTTTTATATTGCTACTGAGCTTGGGACCGTTATCCTCATTAATTGCCTAGAATCTTTGCATTCATTCCCTCCTTTATTGCCTGGAGTAACTGCTCCCTGATTCTCCTCCAGCCGTTACAGCAGTTACAATTGCTCCCTAACTCTCCTCCTGGTCTGCAGGAGGGTTTCCTTGTTTGTAGGGATTGTCTGTTGACTCCTTCCCTCTTGTGTGTATGGGCTGGGATGGTAGAGCTGGACCATGTTTGCTGGGCTTGCTTGGTTGTGTGGCCCATTGTTTTCTTTGCTACATGCCTTGTTCGGCCCACCGTCGTATACTATTCCGGGTTTGTTTGACTTGACACCTTTGATTATTTTGACTTTCGTCTTTGACCTTCCGACCTTTGACCTTTGACATTTTGACCTCTGACATTTTGACCTTTGACCTTTTGACCTTTGACCCTTTGACCTTCCACTCGTAATATGCAACGTCGTATTCCGTGGATGCGAATTTTGGCCCGAACAAATGCCCCCAAATTTCCGACTAAGTTCATCTTAGGCGGGAATTTCCGTTCGCTTAGATTGTAGACGGTTTACGTGATGATTGATTCTTTGACCCGACTATTCGGCCTAAACCTGGAGCAAAGGACATTTCGCAATTTGCTCTATCCTTCCAGAAGTGGTCCTTCCTCTCCTCCCCCAGAAGGAGAAAAAAAAGAGTCTGGTGAGAATCATGTCTTCGGGCAAGATACGTTCATGCTTGGCTAGGTTTACCTGACCTCAGATTTTCATGGTACTCATTTCCGCTTGCTTCCTTCTTTAGGATCCGCTAAACTTCGTGTGACCCTAGAGCAAGTTATGGCTGCTAGAGGGCGGGCTGTTGCTACTCGGGTGGCCTCCAAGTGGAAAGTTAGTTCTGCTTCTGCTGGCCTTGCTGGTTCTGGGAGAAGGCGCAACTCGTCCCCTCTTCCAGAAATTACTCCTGCAGAAAGTGAACCCCCAGTGGTAGAGCTTTCTGAGTCTCACACTTATTCGTCCCCTAGATCCGTTGATGATGTTCCTGCTGGAGTGGTGCTCAAATTTCTTGAGGGCTTCGATACATCCAATCCTTCAGAGGACATGGCTCTTCTGGACCAGATGCTACTTCCTGGTCCCAGGTCTTGTGCTAGGAAATGGTTCTCTAGAGGAGCTAGATCTGATTCGCGGATTGCTGGCGGAGGAATCTGGGAAAAGACCAAAGCCTAGTGCAAATCTGGTAGAGGCAAGGAGTGAGCTTGCCCAGGCCCTGGATGCCAATTCTTCTTTGTAGGGGAAGAATGCTGAGTTGAAGAAGACTCTTAGGGATGCTCTTGCTTGGTCGGACCAGTATACCAAGGGTGAGGCGCCTAACTCTGATGCTCTCTCTGTCGTGGAGGCGGAGGATCTGGAAAAGTCTGTTGATTCTCCTATTGCTGATCAGGAGGCTGATGGCTAAGAGGTTGTGGACCAGGAGGACGCCGCTGATGATCTTGGGAGAGATCCTGCTGCTGTTCATCTCGATCAATTATCTAGAGACCCAGGTTCCTACAGGAGGATCTGCTATAGTACGGTTCCACTTCCACCAGAGGAGGAGATCCAGGCTGCGGACCAAGTTCTGCTGGAGTGATGTTACTCCCCTTTTGTTGTACTCTGTTTTCGGCTTGTGAATCCTGTGTGGCATGAACTTCTGATTTGTTAGTGTTTGCAAAAAATTATGCAGTACTTTTGTCTTTGCTCAGGGGAGCAAAGTGTTTGTTTAATACTGTGGCACTCTAATGTTTAAGTTTTGATCGTAATCGTTTGCTTTTGATCGTAATTGTTTGCGTTTGATTGTAATCGTTTGTTGTAGTTTTGTCTACCTTCTGTCGTATGCATGCCTTATGTTTGTATGATCGACCTTTGATATAGTGGTGGCCTGGGATTTAGTTCGTCCACTCAATCGGAGGTGCCACACTTTGCGTGGGTGCTAAGTGGCGCAAGAGACTGTAATGTCCCGGTTGTAGGCACTTAGTCACAAGACACACGCCTTATGTAGAAATTATACACTCCACCAGATTGGTCATCGGTTTGGTTGAAAAAGCTGTCGAATGATGGTAAAGATGTAATGTTTGAAAGTATATGCGGGAGGAAATCAAACTTTTGAAAATATGTGAAGGAAGAAAATCCAATTTTGAAGACATGTGAAAAGAAAATTGAATTCCAAAACATATGAAAAGAAAATTAAATCTTGAAGACATGTGACAAGAAAATTAAATTTTGAAGACGTATAGAAAGAAAATTAAATTTTGAAGACATGTGACAAGAAAATTAAATTTTGAAGACGTATGGAAATAAAATTGAACTTTGATGGAAAAGAAAATCAAATTTTGATGACACATCCAAAAAGAAATAAAAATCAAACTTTGATGCAAAAGAAAATCAAATTTTGATGACACATGCAAAAAGAAAATTAAAATTTGATGACATGAAAGGAGAGGATCAAACTCTAAAGGCATACTTGAAGATGAAACATCCGATTTTTAAATTTTGCGAAAAGAAAGCAAAAACAGACAGAAGGACAAAAGGAAAGTTTAAATATATGTTTGCAAGGTTTGATAAGATGAAACCTGGGTTCTGGTGAAGGTGTATCTGGCAGAATAGATGCCATGTTTCTGGCGGTAGTGGCCCCCTGTTTCTGGCGACGTTGGCCCATGTTTCTGGCGGCGTTGACCCATGTTTCTGGCGACGTTGGCTCATTTAAAAGAAGTATTTTTTTCAAGTGTATAATGTTCCATGGTTTTTGGATGATTTTCCCCTCCATGGTCATAAGTCGGTAGACTCCGTTCCCAACCACCTTCTCTACTTGGTATGGTCCTTCCCAATTGTAGGCGAACTTCCCTGCCTGCTGATTTCTGGTGTTCTGGAAGACTTTCCTAAGAACTAGGTCTCCTTCCTGCAGGATTCTGATTTTGACATTCTCGTTGTAGCTTCTGGCGACTGTCTGCCTGTAGGAGGCCATTCTGATTTGGGCGTCAGTTCTGAGTTCGTCTATGGTGTCCAGACTGCATGTCATCTCCACCTGATTTCTGTCTTCTGTTATACGGCCGGTGAATGTCTTGTAACCACTTTAGGCGTAGTTCTGTCAGACCATACCACCAAGGGGAGTTCTTCTGCCCATCTGCCCCCTGCCTCCTCCAGCCTTCTTTTCAGGTTGTCTATCACAATTTTGTTACTAGACTCTGCCTGTCCATTAGACTGAGGATTTTTGGGGGTAGACTTCCTTAGCGTGATATTCCACCTGGCGCAATAGGCCTCCATCTTGTTGCCAATAAACTGGTATCCGTTGTCGCAGATGATTTCTGAGGGAATGCCAAACCTGCAGATAATGTTACGTTTAATGAAGGATATAACCTGCCTCTCAGTTACCTGTGGGAATGCCTCTGCTTCTATCCACTTGGAGAAGTAATTGGATGCAGTGGCTCTGCTGGCTGATGGTTGACTGGTGCGTGCCTCTAGCAGGCGTCACATTTCTTGACGTACTCAACTAGGGCTGTTCAAAAACCGGTCCAGACCGACCAACCGGACCGACCGGTCCAGACCGAATCGGACCTACCCCTAACCGGTCCGGTCCCCGGGTCCTCTTCTTCTGCATTTCCGGTTCCCGGTCCGGTCCGGGCTAAAACCCGGAAAAACCCGGTCCAGTCCGGAAGACCGGAATTCAATAACAGATTCTCCAATTTCCTAACTTTGAACGCAACTCATCAACTCAGCAAATTTAATTTTCAAAAATTTCCAAATTCCCAATATTCCCAAAGTTTGACTTAGTAAATCGTAATATTCTCAAAATATAATCTCCCATAACTTCATCAACCTAATTCCTAAATAATTTCTAACTTCTAAATTCCTAAACAGCTAAACATACTAAAATAATTAAAAATACTATACAAAATTACTAATTCACTAATATACAGAATTACAAATGCAATATTATGTATTTATGTAGAACCTTTACAATAATTCATGAATCTTGACTTCTTGTGGGTTTCTCTGAGTCTGCCTCCGACCTCCGTGGACTGTGGACGCCGAACCTCGAAGTTTCAAACCAACTAACAGGTAATTTTTTTTGGCCATCGTGTATTCGTGTGTCTGTGTTGATACTTGTTGTCTTGTTGATTGTGTTGAATACTTGAATGTTTGATTTTGGTTGAAAAGTTGTTGAACACTTTGGTTGAAAAGTTGCATGTGAATATGTGATTATGTGAATTGTGAATGATGCGATGATGTGTGATGAGCAAAGGGAAGTTATTTTGTTTGTACTGTGAGTTTGTGACTGATGATGTGTGAGCAATTGAGCATGTGACTTGTGAATCTTGAGACTAGTGAGTAATTGAGCGTGACAAGGCACAAGGGTAAGGAATAAAGGATAGTTTTTATTTTGTGTGTAGTGTGCGTGAGTGCGTCTGTGCTGTCTTGTCTCGGCTGTCTGTGCAACAGTGCAAGTGGCAACTGCAACGTTGAGGCGTTGAATATTTTTTGTTTGTTAATTACTTTTTTTGAGGAATTTGTTAATTACAGTACTTTGTTAATAGTTACTGACTAGTGAGTAGTGACTACTGAGTAATTGAGTATGTTCGGTCATCAGTTATTCACTTTAGTTACTTACTATGTTAATAGTTTTAATTTCTAATTGTTTGAATATTATTTTAATTATTCGCTTATTTATTATTTTAGAATAATGAGGAGCTCGATTTCGAAAAAAAGACGGCTTGAACCTGATTTGGAGGACGTCGTAACGCAAGAGCCGCTCACATCGGACTTTGACGTCGGTGTTGACGAGAATATAAATATTTCTCAGACAAAACCAGAAACAGCTTTATTGCCTGTCAGGCCTAAAGTCCCAAGACGCAAGTACGTCGATGGTAAAACTAGGAGATCTGCTTATTGGGTGCATTTTCGTGAGTACGACGACGAGGAAGGTAAGCGAAGAGCTGAATGTATCTATTGTGAAAATAAAAATTTTGCAGCTGATAGTAATATAAATGGTTCCAAAAATGTTAAAAATCATTGGCTTGCATGCCCCGCTAATCCTGATGCTCCTACAAACAAGTCTAAAGGGAAATAAACTCAGTTAATTTTTGATAGGAGTGAAAATGAAGGGGAAGGTCAATTGAAAGGGTGGGTTTTGAATCTCGAGGAGGTTAGAGATGCAGTTGTTTACATGATCATAGTGGACGAGTTACCATTTCGGTTTGTTGAGAAAACTGGTTTCAAACGTCTTATGTATGTGACTTGCCCTACATTTCATATCCCATCTCGTGTCACTATAACTCGCGCTTGTTATCAACTCTTTTGTAATGAGAAAACTAAATTGATCGAGTGTCTTAGAGTTTCATGTCAAAGGGTATCTTTTACCACTGATACATGGACTAGCATTCTGAAAATCAACTATATGTGTGTATCTGCTCATTATATCGACAATGACTGGAAGTTGCATAAGAAGATCATTTGTTTTTGTCCTATCTATAGTCACAAGGGTAAGGATATAGAAAACCTTCTTAATGGTTGCTTCAAATCATGGGGTTTAGATGATAAAGTCTTTACTTTGACTGTTGATAATGCTAGTTCTAATGACACTGCTTGTTTGGAACTAAGAAAAATTCTTCAAAATAAGCCTAATACAGTTGGGAATGGGGATTATTTGCATATGAGGTGTGTTGCGCATATTATCAACCTTATTGTGTGAGATGGTTTGAAAAAGAACAAGGACTAAATCAGTAGGGTCAGGTATGCGGTTAAATTTGTTAAAAGTTCTCCTGCTAGAGTGAAATTCTTTAAGGATGTTGCAAAGAGGTATACACAATCTGAGAAGTCATTATCTCTTGACGTGCCTACTAGATGGAACTCTACATTTGATATGTTGGAAACCGCTTTGAAATTTAAGGATGTATTTGGTGATGTAAATGTTCCAGTTAACCCTTCAGGAAATGAACTTGGTCCAGGTTCAGATGATGTTGATGAGTTTGGGAATCCTATTGAGGTAGAACATTCTGGTGCTCCTAGTGACCATGATTGGGGTGTAGTTGAGTCATTGATGAAATTTTTGAAGGAGTTTAAAGTTTTGATTGAAAAAGTTTCTGCTTCATTGTATGTGACTAGTGATTCTAGTTTCTTTTTCATTGCTCGTGCACTTCATCAGTTAAATAAATTTAGTGCTAGCGATGATGATGACTTTAAAGCTATGTCATGTGCTATGAAAAAGAAATTTGACAAGTATTGGGGAGATGTTGAGAAGATGAATGTCTTGGTTTATATGGGAGCTATTCTTGATCCGCATGTTAAGTTAGTAGGTTTGAAGTTTGCTTTCACTAGTGTTTATGGTGCGCCTAAAGATGAAGAAATGAGCGAACTAGTGTATGCTAAAGCAAAGGGGTTATTTGATGAGTATAGGAGATTATATGCTCCTTTGGCTCCTCAAAATGATGAGAGTACACATGTTGTTGGTAGTAGTGTTGGACATGATGATTGTTTAGATTTCAAAAAAGCTATTGAACGCCAAGTTCGGAGGACAAGGTCGGATAGTGGGTATTCAAAGTCCGAGCTTGATAGATATTTGGAGGAAATACTTGTGGACCACGAACAAGATTATGATGTGTTGACATGGTGGAAACTAAACGCTCCTAGGTACCCTATTTTATCACATTTAGCACGTGACGTTTTAGCAGTGCCTATTTCTACTGTAGCTTCAGAGTCCTCTTTTAGTGCCGGTCGTCGACATCTATCACCATTTAGAAGCTCATTGACCCCAAAGGTAATATATATTTAGACATTTTAGTTCTTATTTATTTTTTCTACTCTCTTTTAATTTTCTTTGAATGTCTATTGAAGACTTTAACCACAAAAATTTATTATTTTATGTCATCTATGATTGTTGAAGCACTCTTATGTGCACAAGATTGGATTCGGCCAAGAAATGATAAAGGGCTTAACATGGAAGAAAAGTTAGAAGACCTTGAAAAACTTGAAAAAGGTATTTCCGAACTTATACACTTATTTAGTTATTTCCATTAAATTTATACATTATTATTCCTATTGGCGACTTACTTAATATTTTCCTAACATAAGTTGTCAATTTAATTTTATATAAATTTGACGAATACGACAATAGTCGATGAAGAAGATGTCGTTGTCCAACTTTGAAGATCGACGACCTCAAAGATTCGAAGATTTTATTAGTCTCGTCAATTCGTCATTATTAAATTTTAAGCATACATTATTAGTTTCGTACTTTATTTTTATCTTGGACTTTGCTATTTACTTCTCAATTTTGATTACGTATTCATGTGTAAACATTATACGTTGGAACGTTGCATCTTAACCAAATTCTTACAAGTTACAAACTTACAAGTTACAACCATTTACGCGCTAGTCGGGTTGTCCTGTCCGGTCCGGGTTCAGACCGGTCTGACAGGTCCGGTCCCGGTCCGGTCTGACACCCATCCGGTCCGGTTTTCGGTTCTGACGACGCTCTTTGGCCAGTCTTAGGTCCAACCGGGTCCGGTCCGGTTCCGTACTGGTGAACACCCCTATACTCAACAACATCTCTGCACATTGTTGGCCAGAAGTAGCCCTGGCAGAGTGCCTTGTTGGATAGACCCCTGCCCCCTGCATGATTTCCACATTCACCATTGTGGAGGTCATGCAAAACAACTTCTGCCTCCTCCTGACCCAGAGACCTTAAGTATGGTCCAGCAAGTGATCTTCTGAACAGGATGCCACCAATGAGGGTGAATTTGGATGCTTTCATTATGAAGCCTCTGACTTCCTTCTGGTCTATTGGCAGCATGTCATCTGTAGCCAGTCCTGGTAGGATTTCTTCTAGTCTGGGGTCTCTCCCTGGCTGGCTCTGGTGATGAACATTCCTGCCTCTTGCAGCCATCGGGTCTTGTCTTTGCCTCCTCCAGATGCTTCTTGATTCTTCTGGATTGCTGGCTCCAGGACGTGGACAATAGGTATGGTGGAGACTGCTTCAGGCTTGAATGTTGCCCCCAGGGTGGCTAGGGCGTCTACTTCTGCATTATGGTCCCCTGGGGTCTGGCTGACTGGAAAGGCTGTTCACCCTTGTCCTCCTCCAGGATGTGGATGTCTTTCTCCGCCTGGGACTGAAATGCTGGGCTGAAGTCGGATATAAAGTCTGCTAACGCCTGGGACTCGATCTCTGTTCTGGGGACGAATCTTCAAGTCGAAGCCACTTAGGTGTATGGACCACTTGGCCATCCTTCCTGACAACTCAGGCTTTCTCATAATAGTTTTTTAGTGGATAGTTTGTTATTACAAAAATAGCATGTGATTCAAAATAAGGTCGCAGTCTACAGGAAGCGGTAACAAGTGCAAGTACGAGTTTTTCAAGGGATGTGTACCTGGTTCCGCAGGAAGCAGAGACTTACTGACATAATATACTGGGTGTTGTGCTCCTTCATGCTCACGTACTAATACCACGCTGACTGCTACCTCGGTTACTGATAGATATATGAAGAGTGGTTTTCGAGGTTCATAAGTGGCTCTGCTGGATCGTATGTAGCTCTTCTGGGACCTGAATCCTCCTCCAGCCTGATGACTGCCAATGCTTTTGTCTGCACATCCTCAAATGTGGTGCATGGATACTTGGTGAGGTCCTTGTACAGATCTGAATCCTGGTGGAGTCCTTGGCGGAAGACTTCTATGGCGGTGGCTACATTACATCTGGGGATGGTCACTTTCTCCTTGTTGAATCTGTTGAGGAAGTCGCGGGTGGATTCTTCAAACTCTTGTACCACCCAGTATAGATCGCTTGTCTGCTTCTCCGGTTTTCTGCTGCTGGCGAACTGCTGGTTGAAGGAATTGACCAGGTCAGCAAAGGAGGTGATACTCCGGTTGGGCAGACTAACGAACAACTGTAGAGCTGCTCCTAACAAGGTGGAGCCGAATCCCTTGCACATGCATGTCTCCTTCAGGGGTCCTGCTGTAGTCACCACCATCATCTTCTGCTTATACTGATTGATGTAATCCAACGGATCTGCGGTACCGTCATAGAGTGTCATGGCTGGTGGCACGCACGAATCCCTTGGGTACAGCGACGCAGGCTAGGTCGTTAGTGAAGGGCGAATCTGCGTAACTGTCTCTTGCTGCTTTCTCTAGAGGATGTGGCATTCCTGGAATTTTGTTGATCAGGTCCCTCAGTTCCTGATACTTCTGATCTATGGCGCTACCTGTTCCTGCAAGAGGGTTAGAAACAGGAGGAAAAAAGCTAAAAGGTGTACCTCCCGACCATGTTCCTCTAGGGTACTGGTGGCTAGGAGGGTTAGGCAGCGGTGTCCCGTTGATTGTGGACCCATATTGCCACCCTGTTGCTTGCTGGAATGGGACTCCTGCTGGCCAGACTCCTCCAGGATACGGGTTGCTGACTTGGACCGTCATACTGGTTGGAGCCCCTGGACGCCATCCTTACATCTGCTGCGTGGGAGTGGCTGCTGACCATCCTCCTCCAGAGAACTGACCGCTGGATGGGGTGACTACTCCTGGTTGAGTTGCGGATTGCCATTCTGGTGTCTGGTGGAGCGGGGTTCTGGGTGGCCAGATTGCTCCAGGGTACGGGTTATAGTCAGCGGTCGCCAGGTTGACCGGGGCTCCTGGCTGCCATCTTGGTGTCTGCTGGTTGGGGGTAGGCGCTGTCCACACTCCTCCAGAGGACTGATTGTTGGATAAGGTAGTCATCCCAGGTGGGGTTACTGATTGTCATCCTGGCGCCTGGTGGATTGGGGTACCTGCAAGAGACAGTAAGTTAGCTTCTCGACTTTCGATGCTAGAGAGAAGGTTAACTGTGATACGAGATCTGCCGGGTGTGGGTCCATAGGTCAGGTAGCCCAACCCTTGGGGTTCAACGACTGGGTCTGGGGGAGCCAACCCTAGCTCCAGTCTGGTGACCAATTCTGAGGGGACTTCTCTGGTGGTCTTCCTGCGGGTTGTCGATTCTCTGCGGGTGCTGGGTTCTCTTCCAAGTACCAGGGATGGTATCTCCGGTGACAGCGGGACCAATGCAGCTGGAAATTTATATGATGCTGAGATCTGGCCCCTGATGTCTTGATTGTCCTTCTGCAGAGTTTCCATCTTCTGCCACAGAGCGTTGATCCCCTGGAGCACATCCTTTAGAGGGTCTGGTGAGGCTGAGGTTCTGGAAAAGTTTTCAAGTGACCCTCCTTGAACCGTTGTTCTGGATGAAGCGCCTTCTCTGCTGGTCCTGAAGGGATTGGACGTTTTCGACACCTTAGGCACGTGAGGCGGTCTTGAGGCTACTAGCACGTGTCCTGCTGCCAGGCTGGTAAAGACTGCCTGGGTAAGGGGTGCGAAGACTGATCCTGATGACCCTAGGAGCGGTTCTCCTCCAGTAGGCTGAATTGATGCTCCTAGGCTATTAGAGGGGCTTTGGTTGGATCCGGACATGATGATACGCGAATTGATTCACTGTAAGATTTGGCTTATAGGAAATGATCACTTTGCCCCACGGTGGGCGCCAATTTGTTTTGGTAAAAATTTACCGGATCTACGATTTAGGTTGTGGGTTAAAGCGATCGGTCTATAAGCGAGGGTTAACGAAATAATGACGATTCTAATGGAACGACGAGAGCAACGAACAACACACGGGATTTTGGTGACGCGGAAACCCGATGTGGGAAAAACCGCAGGGGGAGTCGGAATCCCGCCAAGATTTCACTATGAACGGAAAAAGAATGAAGAAAGGAATACAAATATGAGTATTTAGGCTATAATTGTTGATAACTATTTTGTAAGTTTGCTTGGGGTTGGAGTGCTGTGTCCTTTTTCTCCCTTCTTCTTTGCCTTTTATATTGCTACTGAGCTTGGGACCGTTATCCTCATTAATTGCCTAGAATCTTTGCATTCATTCCCTCCTTTATTGCCTGGAGTAACTGCTCCCTGATTCTCCTCCAGCCGTTACAGCAGTAATAATTGCTCCCTGACTCTCCTCCTGGTCTGCAGGAGGGTTTCCTTGTTTGTAGGGATTGTCTGTTGACTCCTTCCCTCTTGTGTGTATGGGCTGGGATGGTAGCGCTAGACCATGTTTGCTGGGCTTGCTTGGTTGTTTGGCCCATTGTTTTCCTTGCTACATGCCTTGTTCGGCCCACCGTCGTATACTATTCCGGGTTTGTTTGACTTGACGACCTTTGATTATTTTGACTTCCGTCTTTGACCTTTCGACCTTTGACCTTTCGACCTTTGACCTTTGACATTTTGACCTTTGACCCTTTGACCTTCCACTCGTAATGTGCCACGTCGTATTCCGTGGATGCGAATTTTGGCCCGAACAACCATGCTCTTAGCTATTGAGAAAATTGGATCTATGGATAATCATGGTCTTAGCATTGGATCAATAGGTAGGATGGATGGAGAAAGTGTTTACGATTGAGAAAACATAGTTACCCAACCCGCCTGCACATAGCGGCCTCTACTAAGATATCGATCATTTTTTTAATACGCGCGTTAGTAATACAGTGAAATGTTATGCAAACATTGTTTTACGATACATAAATATAGTACGTGTTGCTACGTCATTTAATGCATCTTGGTTTATGTCGAAGTTGTTTAGCATGCGATGTTCATTTAAAAGCAATAAATGCCACGCAATGTAAATAAACAACTTAAATGTAAATTAGAAATTACATGGGCGGAATACAACCCGGAATTCACAATACAACAAGCGAAGATATAATATAATATAATCGGGTTAAAACGGTAACGTAAATAATAACGAACTCGTAAATGAATCGTAAATTTAAATTGTAAACCAGATATTGGACCGACTCTGATCAATTACATATTGCGTTACGTATCAACCAGAGGACAGAGGCTCGAACGCGTAAACGACTGCAGCCTGATATTCGGGCGCCTGGAGTGAGGAGGCCTGAAATTCAGGCGCCTGCCTTGGGACGTCTGGACAGGCTGGGTTCGGGATCCAAGCATGATGCTAGCTTGATCCCAAAGCCTCGATGTCTCGTCCCGACTTCTCATGGCGAAGGCTGGTTGTCCCGATACGTCATATTTCGAATCCAACTAGGAAGTCGTTGGTATAAAACGTATGTAATGAGACATTCGCTCGAAGTCGTTGAAAGAAAGAGCAAAATGAATGTGAAATGTAGATTTGATAAGGAAACACATGATTGATTAACGCGCGTCGACTTGATGTCGCAAGTATTGTTCCCTAGGCGAAATGTGTATCGTTGTGGACTTCGTCGGAAGTCTACGATATCTTATTTCGCTATAATTGGGTACTTGTCCTTAATCGATTCAATTTTATGATAAATTGATTATATCGACTTGATACAAATAACGGAACTCTCCGTATCGCGATGTCGTTATCGGGTCGCGTGGACCATAGGACTCTCGGATTAACGTCATAAGGTTTCGTACCACTTCGATTATCGATGGCTCTTTTATATGCGCGACATTTTGACTACGGAGTCAACATCGGGCGCAAAGGAGCGATATTCGAAAATGATACCGAACACACTTGATAACGAACGACTGCGATCATGTCATAACCCGTAGGGTCAGGCGCGCGTCATGAGGCGCCCTGACCCTTAGGCGCCTGGGGCGGCGCGCCTCAAAATATGGGCGCCACCTCCGATGCGGCCTATTCGGGTATTGCACGGATTTTAGGCAGCGTTTTATTATCGAATGCGTTCGATATGAAGGTTCTATTTGTCGTCGTAAAACTTAGGTCCTTTGCGTTTCGGCGTCGTAATTTGGCTTTTTAAGGCCTACGACGCTCGATTTTAGTGTCACCGGACGTTTGCTCGAATCGAGTTTGAAAATAGTTTTGTAATTAATACGCGGTATTTACATAGACGAAATGTAAGAACGATAATTTAAATGTTAGACGGTTAGCAATGAAAGTAAAATGCTAGCGTTGACATTAATATGAACAAAAAACGGAAAGACGTTTTGGGGGTTGATTCGCCTTAAACAACCAAACACGCGAGGTGACGGGATAAGCGACCGACAATATTGAGTGCAATACTCTCGTATTCGTGTTTCCTTATCCCGTCATCATTAGTACTCGATACGTAAAAGGACAAGTATTTTAAAGTCATGTTAGTAGTTAGTGATCAATAAACGAAAATAAGAAATAATGAGAATAGAGAAATGGGGTTTGTTTACACCCTCAACCTACATGCTAAAAGTCTCGGAACACGGGCTCGTCTAGCGGCGGCGTAGGCACGGGAACGATCGAGAACATAGGTGAGTTAAGGTGTGTTTAAGGATGGGAAAAGGCTCTCGGTTTTCTGAAATGAATTTCGAGAATATAATTTGCGACCCTTGAAACGTCGGAGGTAAGGGTGTATTTATAAAGTTTTGCGAAATGCTTCGGCTTGGTATTCGGACGCCCGGAGTGGGGCGATTCAAGACTCGGGCGCCCCGGCTGAGGCGGCTCAGTTCTAGCCTGGTTGCAAGCAGTCGAAGTTGCGCGTCTCAGAAATCGCTCAAAATACGGATTGATATCTATGTTATTCAAGGCATGATTTGATCCGATTGATTTTGATTGATTCATGTATTTGGACATCATTTTTGGATTTTTGTTTTCGGGTTTCGACTTTGACCGGTTTCGTCTCGGTCGCAAAAGATGGTTTTGCCCCCGGTGGCGGTTTTAGCTCAAAATAGCTTTTTTTTTTATTGGAAATGACCCACTTAGTCTGGAGTTGAGGCCGATTTTGTGAGATTTGTACTTCGCAAAGTGCCCACGTCGGATACTTTTGATTCCTAGCCCATATTCGAGCGCATTAAAGCATGTTTACGTCCGATCATCATCGGGTGTTTTGTTGGAGACTGCTACAGACACAAGCAGTCAAAATGCGGGTGTCTACAGAGGCCCCACTCTAAATGAGGGTTGGACAAGGCGAAAGTCGCAGTAGCCACCAGGCCAATCGAGGATTACGACCTGGTAGCCTTCTGGTCGGGTCGTTTATAGTCCATTAGACTCGCGTCAAAGGGCTTGCCAACCATAAGGTAGAAATCATACCTGTCTTGATGATGATGGCTCCGTGGGGAGTTGGTCTTGCCTTCGAAGTCTTGGTTGTACCTGTATGCAGACACATCACATTTTGGATGTAGCATTCCATAAGAAACATCGCCTTTGGTCTTCCACTAAGGAGTAAAGGAGTTGCGCAGGGACTTGCTTTTGAGGTCCTGAGTGTACCTGTATGCTGATACATAACAGTTTGTATGAAACATTTAGGTGAAACACTGACTCACGCTGGGGAAATAAAAAGATATTGATGCTTTGATAATTGGGGTTTGAAAAGAGGAATGCTCGGGATGACTCGATTCCTATATTGGGCTTCGAAAGGCATCAGAACCCGGGTTGGGCTTGCGTATTCAGGCGCGTAAGCTGGGGCGGCCCAAAAATCAGGCGCGGGTCCTTTTGCGCCCCATTATTCGAACGCCCGTGCCCAGGCGGCCCACTTTTTTATTTCGCTTTTTCGCGCTGCGGCGCGGACTCCGAGGCATGCTGTAGGGTTTTCGTGCTTATATACGGCCTTTCTCCTCCTCGTATATTCACATTCGTCTTTACTCTACTTCTTTCGATAAAACCTCTCAGAAAAACCGAGTGATTTTGCTAAGGGTATCGAACTTCTGTCTACGAGATTGCAAGCTTGGTCCCGGTGCTTCAGGGATGCGGAAAAGGGGGCTCTGAACGAGATGGGTATTTCTCAGCTGTTTGCAGTTCGCCAGCTGCAGGTAGACCCTTATTTTCTCGATGCTTGTTTATCGTATTGGGATGATATTTACCATGTTTTTGCTTTTCCTTGGGGCAAAATTTGTCCTTTACCCGAGGAGCTTGCTGCTGTGGGAGGGTGAAACCCTATGCTTTGACCTGCTGTCCCGTTTTCCGTTTCTGACCCGAGGAGGAAACTACGGGAATTTTTGGGCCTTTCTCAAATGGAGGTGTCTCGTATGTTAGTCGGGGATACCGTTTCACTGTTAGCTTTAGCTGAAAAATTTATGAACCCTAAAGATGTTCGGGTCATGCCTGTCCATGGTCGTAGGGCATTTTCTTTCTGTATGCCCCACGTTTATGGTTTTGAAAATCATATGGATTTGTTGCCGTGCATGGGCGACGCTCGAACCCTAACTATCGTCGACTTAATGGAGACGGAGCATAGCCCGGTGTGGCTCATCACGGGGGAGATTATCCAGGGTTTGGATAACCGTAAAAGGGACCCGTCAGTTCGTTTAACCGGGAGCACCCGTTTTCTGCAGGTATACCGTTTTTTTTCACGCGGTGGCCTGTTATAGGAGGGTACTCGACCGATTCACCCAAGCACTCGATCGAGTGCCCTTAGGCGGACTTCACTTTTGTACTCTTTCGTGTCTTATAATCCCGTGTTTTGTCAGGTTTGGCTATTTGAGAGACTATCAATTATGGAGTCTCCTCTTGACCCAAGCCGTGGTCCATTGATCCGGTGGGTGGTCCCCTGGTGGTTTATTCTTGCTTGGACTGGATTGGCAGAGAAAGACAAAGCTCGCTACCAGGTGATTTTGTCCTTCAGTCAGACAGTTCACCTCTATCCTAACCGCATCCTTAAGCAGTTTGGTTGGTCCCAGAGGATCCCAGAGGTCTAGGCAGCTGTCAGTGACCCCACTCAATTGACTGACGTGATGTGTGACACCTGGATACAACGGTGGTACACTCGGGTTACCTGGTCCGTCCCTGAGTCTCTTCACTCAACTTGGATATCAGACTCTTATGAAAAGTGGACGAAGGAAAGCTCTGTAGAGGCTCGGGCTGCTCTGAAGGTTGACGAAGCTTTCGACCTAGTCCATAGGGAGCAAGTCAAAGACAACCGAGGCTTTTTTGATGAAGGTGAGACTCCGGCCACCTTGGTTCGTCTAATGTCGGGTTAAAAGGCAAAGACTAAGACTCGAGCTAAAGAGTCCGGTGCTAAAGGTGCTTGGGGCAAAGTGAGCCCCCAGACGGACTTGGAAAGAAGACTAGGTCTGAGATTGGCAGTCCAGGACCGACTTGGTCCTCGGGATAGGCCACCGGAGCACGTGAGGGCTCGTCTTGGACCAGTTACCATAGCGGACGACTCACTGTCGAAGAAGCGGGTTTGAGCTAAAGAGCTTCCCCTCGTGATTCGAGAACGCTCGCCCCCGCCTCGGCGACAACGGGCCCCGAGGGACGCGAAAGATAAGGGTAAACGCAAGATGCCTTGAATACCTGACTCCTTAGTTTTTATTATTTGAATAATACTACTTATTTTGTAGTGTCATTTTTTTTTTAATGATGTAATTTGAATTTCCTGGGTTTATCGGGTTTTTTTGGTAATAATAAAAAGGTATTTTTATTAGTTAAACTGTTTCCGTCTTTTCGCGATTGCAGTGGTTGTGCCCTTTTGAGGGGCTGCCTACATATCCACAGTTAGTGGAATCAACGTAAACGTAGTTCAAGCTTAGAATTTGCAATCTCGAAGTACATCAAGACTAGTAGTTCGAGGTGCACACGACAGTAGGATAAATAATCCTAGGCTATTGACTTGTTTATTTTTTGAAACATAACTTTTAGTAAACTTTGCGAATTACATTGAGGTAAGGTTAGGGGTAGTAGCGTTTCAGTTGGTCTAGGTTGGTAGGATTAGTAATTCATTCTCGTCCAAGTCTGTCAGCTTCACTGCTCCCCCTGATAGAACCTTTTTTACCAGATATGGCCCGGCCCAATTAGGTTTGAATTTTCCTCTCGGGTCAACTAGTAGTAATGCTCGGACAGATTTGAGGACTAGGTCCCCTTCTTTGATATTTCTAGGCTTGACTCTTTTGTTGAAGGTTCGTTGTATCCTTTTTTGATATATTTGAATGTTGTTGAGAGCCCGGGACTACCGTTCGTCTAAGAGGACCAGCGAGTCGTACCGAGCTTGAACTCAATCGGCTTCAGTTACTTGGCTTTCAAGAAAAATTCTGAGGGACGGTATTCCCAACTCGATCGGGTGAACTGCTTCCATCTCGTAAGTCAGATAATATGGGGTCGCACCGGTTGCGGTACAAATCGATGTTTGGTATCCCCATAGAGCAAAAGGTATTTTATCGGGTCAATCCCGGTAATTATCAGCCATCTTTTTAAGTATGGTGATAATTGTTTTGTTGGCCGCCTCTACTACTCCATTTGTTTAGGGGTGGTACGGCGAAGATGTGTGCCTTCAGATTTTGTACTTGGCTAATAAGGCTGCGGTTTCGGCTTGGAAGTGAGTCCCGTGATCACCGATGAATTCATGCGGGATCTCGTACTGGCATATGATTTTATTTTGGATGAACTTGGCGACATGCTTAGCATTCGAGATCCGGTATGACACGGCCTCGACCCATTTGGTGAAATAGTCGATAGCTACCAAGATAAAACAGTGACCTCCCGTCCCAGAAGGGTTCGCTTTCCCAATTATGTCAATTCCCCATGTCGAAAATGGCCATGGTGATGTCATGGTGTATAATAGGGATGATGGCATATGTTGTACGTTGGCAAAAATCTGGCAGTTATGACAGTGTTTGACACATAAATGGCAGTCAATTTTCATATTGTTCCAGTAGTATCCGAGCCTCCTGATTTTTCGGACGAACATCTGGGCGTTCATATGTGGACCACATTCACCGTCGTGCACCTCGACCATAACTTTCTCGGCTTTTATTTTGTCGACACATAGGAGGAGAGCCCCCTGTACCGTCTTTATGTATAATTGTCCATCGTCAGTACGGATAAATTGGGTGGCTAACCTTCGTAGGGCTTTCTTGGCACGGTTCTCGGTTCCCGGAGGATATTCTCCCATTGTAATGTAGGTTAGAATAGCCTGATACCAAGGTTCTGGATCAGTTATCTCGATATCTTGAATAGCATGGATGTATGCTGGCTCGGACCGTCTTTTGACACAGATCGACATGCTGATTAGGTGATCCGAGATATTCAGTAAGGATGCTAATTTGGAAAGTGCATATGCGAACTGGTTTTCTTCCCGAGGCAGGTATTTGTATTCTACCTTTTGGAATTGTTTTTCAAGAACCCTTACTCGGGCCTGGTAGGCCACGAGGTTAGCGTTCCGAGTTTTCCATTTTTGGAGAGCTTGGTTAATGACTAAAGACGAGTCGTCGTGTACTCGGAGATTTGTGACTCCTAGACCGGCGACGGCTTGCCACCCATGAATGCATGCTTGTTGTGTGCTAAATTTAGACCGTTTTTCCTCCCATTTAGACCCGTTTTTCCCTCGTTTTGCGAGTCTTGAGTGCGATTATCGCCATATTTTGCGTACTTCTCGCATTAGCGTCCCTCTTGTGCGTTTTACGTGTTTTTGGTAGTTTTTCTATCAATTTTGATAGGTTTTGCTACAAAAATCACGATTGAGCTTCCACGAGCACAAGCGAAGGGAAAACCGTCCAAAGAGCAAAGCACACAACTTAAAGTTTAAAGCCATCCAATCATACAACGAAGAATGAGACAAGATTCGAGGCCAGAAAAAATGACCGGGTGAAATTTCACCCGGTGAAACACCACCGGGCGAAATTTCACCCGACGGTGAAACGCCTCCCACGAAGATATTCCGAGCTTACCCACCGGGCAAAATTGCCCGGGCGAAATTTCGCCCACCGGGTGAAATTTCGCCCGATGGGAAGAAGTGCCAAAAACGCGAAAAATGGAAGAAAATCTCACCGGGCGAAGTTTTCACCCGGTGGGAATTATCGTCAAGTCCGCATGGCAAAGTTTCACCCCATGGAGATGCAAAGGGAGATTGTCTCACTAATGGAACATAAAGTTGGATTTAGGCTTTAGGTTAAAAACCCATTAAGAGATTACTATATATATGTTATCCTAATTCATTGTCTAAGTCACCTCTCCATTGTGCTAAGGAGGGAAGTCATTACACCACTCCACCATCCTATTACACCATCCATTAGTAGTAGTTTAGTAGTATTCTAGAAAAATCCTCCAAAATTCTAGTAGTTTATATAGTAATTAATAGTAGATCTACAAGTTTCCATCAAAAATTATTTAGATTTCAAGGTTATAAGAAGATTATTCAAGTTTATTTGAAGATTTGTTGGGTTTATTGGAGGATTAGTGACAATTTCTCCATTTTATTCATCAAAGATTCAATCTTTATCTATGATATCTTCTTATTTCTTATAGATCTACATAGTTGGTATTATTCTCTTCCCCTCTCTAATCTCTAGTTTAGTTTTTGTGTTGTTTTCTCATCATCATCTTGTTTAGATCTAATTAATATGCATGTTGTGATGATTTCCATAATGATGTGTGAGTAGATTTCTTGTTGGGGAGTTTAGGGATGAGGGCTTGGATTATTTGAATATAGGGATGTTGGTGGGTTGCTTGCATGTTGGTTTATCTTATTTATGGTGTTGTGTCATTGTTGCTTTAGTCCGACCAACTAGACCGACCTTGACTAATTTATATCAATATGGGGAAACTCGGGGTGGAAATTACCATGACTAGGGACTTACCCTCATTCGCCGCTAAAGCGGGATTTTAGGTGAGTTTATCGACATTGCGACAAAAACTCGATTCCGACCTTCTTAGACTCCAAGTACCGAATCCCGACTTCTCCCCAACGCCTTTTCCCTAGATTGATCACCCTTAGCTATTTCTCTAGATATTCCTTTAGTTTAGACTCGGCCCTAGAAAAAACCCCCCTCAAAGACATCGAACACGACACCTTAAGCTTCACAAACACACACTGTTACCTGTGGACCGACCTCGACTTACCACGATTACTCTAGTAGTTTTTGTGTTATTCCGAGTCTTACAAATATCGTCTGATCCCCCGTCCTTCGTTAACGACCGATCCGATTGGGAGGCGATCAAAATGGCGCCGTTGCCGGGGAACGGCTAGTTGTTGTGTTTTTAGTTGCTGTGTTTGATTCTTTTCCCTTCTCTCTTTTCCCTAGTACCGCGAGGTGCTAGGAGTCTTACCGTTTAATTGAGTTTTATGCCCAGGAACACGTCATCGCCCTTGTGGTTCGATCCGGAGCCGGAAAGGACTTTTAGAGCATTGCGTTTTCGAGGAAATAACTCAACCACCATCATTCCACATCCTTCATTATCACCTCCTAACCTTAATCCCATCCTACCACATCCACCTTCTACACCTTCTACATCACATAACCCCATTCCAAACAATCCTTCCATACCTTCCACTTCACAAAATTCACCACCACCACCACCATCGCCGAGAACACCACCACCAATTCCATCCCCTCCAAATTCTCCAAATCCACCAAATCCAAATCCACCATCATCACCAATCCAACCAATGGCGACTCTAGGTTCGCACTCTCAATTGACACACGAAGAAACATCTTCTCCCGTTGATTTCGGAGAGATTCCCGAGAACTATGAATTGAAAGCCTCTTTGACTAATGCGGTCCAACAAGATACATTTCACAGTTTTTCTCAAGAAGATGCTCAAGAGCACATCGCTTCATTTAAAGAAAAATTAGTAGGAGCCCGTCTCAATGGATTAACTTCATGTCAATTGCATCGCTTATTATTTCCGAAGATCTTGAGAGATGGAGCTCGTAGATGGCTTCAAGGCCATCCCGCTAATACTTTCACAACATGGGCTCAATTGTCTAATGCCTTCTCGGAGAAATATTTTCCGCCGTCAAAGACTAACCAATATCGCATGGAGATACAAACGTTCAAGCAAGATGAATTTGAAAGCCTAAGTGAGGCTTTGGAAAGATTTAGAGACTTGTTGCGCAAATTTCCACACCACGGAATACCCGATTGGCTAACCACCCAAACGTTTTATAACACCCTTTCATCGAGAACCAAGGAAAACCTCAATTCGGCCGCCGAAGGAGACTTCTCTTCTCTCACCGATGAGGCATCTAAGAATATTATTGAAAAGATGGCAAGGAGTGATTCTAGAATGGGTCAATCGAGGGATTCTAGAAAGAAAACTGAGGTATCTACGAGTTCTAATGAATTGAAATTCCAAACGGAACTTGAAGAATTAAAAAGGAGAATGGATGCCATGAATTCTAAGCCCACTCCTAGATGCATGTACCAAATTCAAGGGAGTGTTACTCCAAGGCAACCATCACCTCCAAAGCTATTAACATGGGAAGTTCAATGTGATCATTGTGGCAATCATGGCCACGACTCTAGCTCTTGCATTCCTAATAAAGAAGTTTATGTTGAAGAGCCAAATGAAGTCCAAGCTATACAAGTATATGGGCAAAGACCTCAATTTGATCCTTTTTCTAATACTTACAATGCCGGCACAAGATTTCATCCTAATTTCTCTTATGGAAATCAAAATGTTCAAAATCCGATGCCGCGCACCCAAGGGAGTCAAATGAGGCCATTCAATCAAAGTCAACAAAGGCCCTTTAACCAAGGTCCTCCAAAGATGCCCCCCATATATGCCTCCTCATCAAAGGAGCAACTTCAATCAAGAAGGTAGCAACTTCCATGTTCCTAACAACTACAACAATTACCAAAATCAACATGGTAATCACTTTAATCATGGATACAATCAAGGGTTCCAAGGAAATTCTCATGGTAACCAAGGTTACAATCAACAACCATTTAATCAACCCTCTCAATCTTATGGCTAATCAAGCAATTCTCAATTTGGTCAAGGAGGTCCTTCATGGGAGAACTATAATGATTTGCAAAGAACCGTTGGCCAACTATGGAATGAACATCAAGATACTAAGGCAAGGCTAAAAGTTTGGGAATCACAAGAAGCAACAAAGGCCTTAGCCGCACCAATTCATCCACCCCATGGTATGCCCGGTCAACTCCAAAACCCAAGAGACCCTTCACACCAAGCAAATGCCGTGATTTTGAGAGGTGGCAAAGAACTTGAGGACCCATATAAGAACTTGAACTTGAACACCAAGAATACCCCATCCAAAGTGAATCAACCAAGTACACCACAAGAATCATCTCCCACTTTCCCCAAACAAAACCGGGGAATACAAGCGGAGTTTGATATCCTCCTAAATGCGGAGAATGAACTAAGAGAACAAAGAAAGAAGAAAGAGCAAATGGATGCGGAAGAAGCCAAAAGAAAAGAGGAGGAGCGATTAGCCGAAGAAGAAGAAGAATCCAATGTTCCACCGCCTCCCGCTCCTATCCCTCCATTGCCTTTTCCCAAGCGAGCTAAGCCACACAAGGAGAATGCTCAATTTAGCCGTTTCGTGGATATGTTAAAGAAAGTAGAGGTAGCTTTACCTTTCACCGAGGTAATTTCTCAAATGCCCCTCTATTCTAAGTTTTTGAAAGATGTCTTGACTAAAAAGAGAACCATAGAAGACAAAGAATGTGTCTCTCTCACGGGTCAATGTAGTGCCATTCTTATGAACGAAATGCCAAAGAAACTAGATGATCCCGGTAGTTTTTCCATCCCTTGTCGGGTAGGAAATGTTGTTGTTAATCAAGCTTTATGCGACCTTGGGGCTAGTGTTAGTTTATTACCCTATTCTATTACTAAAAGACTTAGTGTGGGGGAGATGAGACCCACTAGCATGTCGATTCAACTTGCGGATAGGTCCGTCAAGTACCCACTTGGGATACTTGAGGATGTACCCGTTCAAGTTGGTAAGTTCTTCATCCCCTCCGACTTTGTTGTCATGGATATGCCCGAAGACACTATTACCCCCATTATCTTAGGTCGACCGTTTATGGCTACCGGAGGTACTATAGTTGATGTTAAGAATGGAAAGTTGTCATTTAACATAGGGAACGAGTCGGTAGAGTTTTCCCTTTCTCAAGCTCTTAAACAACCAATGATTGAACAAATGCATTCCATTGAAGTTATTGATAGTTTGGTTGAGTATAGCTTGATAGATGATGATAAGCAAGAAGAAGAACCATTTGACTCTCCACCTCTTGAAGAAGAATGTTTGCATGATGAAAAGGTAGAACCACTACCGGTGGGTTAGAGTATGGTATCTTCTTCTTCTAATCTTGAACTTAAACCACTCCCCTCTTCCCTCAAATATGCTTTTCTTGAAGGAACTAATTATCCCGTTATCGTCAATGCTACCCTTGATGGACCTCATTTGGAAAAACTTTTGATTGTTTTGAGAAAGCACAAAAAGGCCATCGGGTATAGCATTGCCGACCTCCAAGGTTTAAGCCCAAATGTTTGCATGCATAGGATCATCCTTGATGATGACCACCGTCCTTCGGTTGAGGGTCAACGTAGGTTGAACCCCACCATGAAAGATGTCGTCATGAAGGAAGTCCTCAAGTTGTATGAGGCTAACATTATATACCCAATAACCGGAAGTAAATGGGTTAGCCCCGTACAAGTTGTGCCGAAAAAAGGAGGAATGACGGTTGTCAAAGGAGAAAAGGGTGAGTCAATTTCCACTAGGACTATTACCGGTTGGCGCATGTGTATAGACTATCGTAAATTGAACACGGCCAGCATAAAAGACCATTTTTCCCTTCCCTTTATTGATCAAATGCTTAAAAGATTGGCGCATCATTCTTATTTTTGTTTCCTTGATGGTCATTCCGGATTTCTTCAAATACCTATTCATCCCGATGACCAAGATAAAACCACTTTTACTTGTCCCTATGGCACCTATGCTTATAGAAGGATGCCATTTGGATTGTGTAATGCGCCAGGAACATTTCAAAGATGTATGATGGCTATTTTCTCCGATTTTATTGAAAAATCCATGGAAGTTTTTATGGATGATTTTAGTGTCCATGGTACATCTTTTGATTCTTGTCTTGAAAATCTTGATCAAGTGTTAGCTCGATGTGAAGAGTATAGACTTGTTTTAAATTGGGAAAAGTGTCATTTTATGGTTGAACAAGGTGTTGTCCTAGGTCATATTGTTTCTAATAGAGGAGTTGAAGTCGATAAGGCGAAAGTCTCCGTGATTGAGAACTTGCCACCACCGACAAATGTCAAAGGGGTGAGGAGTTTTCTAGGTCACGCCGGTTTTTATAGACGATTTATTAAAGACTTTTCTACGATTGCTAAGCCTTTGACTTCTTTGCATATGAAAGATGCACCTTTTGTTTTTGATGACTCTTGTCTTGAGGCCTTTTGTAGGATAAAGACCGATCTCACTACCACACCAATTATCAAAGCTCCCGATTGGAATCTTCCATTTGAAATCATGTGCGATGCATCCGATTTTGCCGTTGGTGCCGTTCTAGGTCAACGGGTTGATAAGAAGCTACATGTGATTTATTATGCAAGCAAAACACTAGATGAAGCCCAATCGAGATACACCTCAACCGAAAAAGAGATGCTTGCCGTTGTCTATGCCATAGAGAAATTTCGAAACTATGTTACCGGTTCCAAAGTCATTATCCATACCGATCATGCGACAATTCGTTATATAATGTCCAAAAAGGAGACGAAGTCCCGACTCTTTCGGTGGGTCCTCCTATTACAAGAATTTGATATTGAGATTAAAGACAAAGCCGGATCGGAGAACTTGGTAGCGGATCATCTTAGTAGACTAATAGTTACTAAAAAGAGCAATGAAGATGATGGTATCCCCATCAATGAAGCTATTAGAGATGAGGCCTTGATGGCCGTTGAAACTATTACACCTTGGTACGCCGATATCGTCAATTTCTTAGTGTCTCATTTTATTCCGGACGATTATTCCAAGCAAGAGAGGAAGAAACTACGTTATGAAGCCCGACGCTATTATTGGGACGAGCCTTATTTATTTCGCCGATGCGTAGATGGAATTTACCGACGATGTGTCACGGCCGAAGAAGGATATAATATTGTGAAGCACCTTCACTCGACATCTTATGGTGGACACTTGGCCAACCAAAAGACAATTGCCAAGGTTCTCCAAAGCGGGTTTTGGTGGCCTTACATGTTCAAAGACATTCGAGCTTTCATTCTCACATTCGATGCATGCCAACGAAGTGGCAATATTACAAGAAGAAATGAGATCCCCCTTCAACCTATCTTGGAGTTTGAATTGTTCGATGTTTGGGGCATTGATTTCATGGGTCCATTCACATCCTCTTTTGGTAACAAGTACATTCTAGTTGCGGTTGATTATATCTCAAAATGGATCGAGGCCGTAGCTTCCCCCACCAATGACTCCAAGGTTGTAATCAAGCTTTTCAAGAATGTAATTTTCCCGAGATTCGGTATGCCTAGAGCCATAATTAGCGATGGAGGCTCTCATTTTAGGAAAGATACCTTTAAACACCTTCTTAGGAAGTACGGTATCACCCACAAGATGTCCTTAGCCTACCACCCTCAATCAAATGGGCAAGCCAAGATCTCCAACCGTCAAATCAAGGGAATTTTAGAGAAAGTTGTAAATACACACCGAAAGGATTGGTCATTGAAAATAAATGACGCCCTTTGGGCATTGAGGACGGCTTACAAAGCGCCGATTGGAACCACTCCTTATCGTCTTGTGTATGGTAAAGCTTGTCATTTACCGGTGGAATTAGAACACAAAGCCAAATGGGCAATCAAAGAGCTAAACTTTGATGAGAGTGTTGTAGGAAATAATCGCCTTCTCCAACTACAAGAATTGGAAGAACTAAGACTTGAGGCCTATGAGAACTCGAAGATCTACAAAGAAAGAACTCGCCAATGGCACGATTCTCGAATTCTTCGTAAGGACTTCTTCGTTGGTGATAAGGTATTATTCTTCAACTCTCGCTTTAAGCTCTTCCCCGGTAAGTTGAAATCAAAATGGTCGGGTCCATTTGAAGTGACCGGAGTGCAACCATATGGATCAATAGAGATATCTAGCCCGGAAACCGGGAAGTTTATGGTTAATGGGCAACGTTTGAAGATTTATCATCCCGGTCATATTCGTGAGACCTTTTCTACTATGAAGTTTGGTGAGCTCCCATCAGGGAGCGTTGTTTAACCCCCTCTCGAAATTGATGTAGGTTTGGTGGTATCCTCAACAACCACCTTGTATATATGTATCATATTTCTTTGAGTTTACTAGTTTTGTTAGCTTGAGAAGGATTGATTGAAATTGGATTTCACTATGGAGCTTAATTTGGATGAAGATCAAGCTTTTGGAGAAGTTATGGAGCTTAAATCGAAGACCACAAGCATGTTTGTGGGAAATATTGATTATGTAATGAGAGTCGAGTCAAATATTTGAATCTCTAGGTGATTATTGAAGAGCCATGAAATGGCAAGGCGGAAAAACGCAGCAAAGAAGACCGCCGGGCGAAACTTCGCCCGGTGAGACTCGATCGGGTGAAAATTCGCCCCACGGAAAGTTGCCAGAATTACCGGAACCAAAGAATATTCCACCGGGCGAAATTTCGCCCGGTGAGATTTTGACCGGGTGAAATTTCATCCGGCGAAAAAAAGTTGGCAAAACGATTTTCACGACGAAAAGTCGTCGGGTGAAATTTCACCCGATTGTGCCCGACCGGGTGATATTTCACCCGGCGGTGTGACTTGGCCAATCACCTACACCTTTTACTCACTCACTACATTTTCATCTCCCTCCAACAATTTATCTCAACATAACATTCCCTCCAAATATTTTTACACCAAATTTTTACCACCAACTTTAAAACTTCCACTTTCCCTCCTCAAACACCCTTATTTATACCACCTTTTTCACCTCACTCATCATTTCACCCTTTCAACCATCACAAAATCATTACACCACCTTCCATACACCATATTCAACCTCCATTCATAACTCCTTTCCATACTTGGGTGAATATTTATTTTGGGTTTTTGAAGAAAGGAGAAGCAAAAGTTTTGGGATTTTTCTTGCAAATTATTATGATGGAGACAAGACCCAAAGAGCCGCGCGTAAACAAGGTATGGCCTCGATTTCTAATCCTTCTAAATGTTCATCTTCTAGTAAGTCTTCTAGGCCTAAACTTTTACCGTGCCCTAATTCACCCCTTGCTCGTACCTTCTCTGAAAAAACTTTTCAGAGTACGAGATGGCCTTGTCCATTCACAATGAAAACTCTAGGAATTAAGAACGATATTAGAGAGTTATCGTCTAGAATTGGTATTAGTAAACTCCTTGATTTTGTGCCTTGCACAAATAAAGACTTGACTTGTGAGTTTTTAGGTACCTTTACAATCGATAACCCGACCGCACCTAAAGAGTTCAAATTTAATTTGTTTGGTAGAAATCACTGTTTAAATATTTCCGACTTTAGCTTAGCACTAGGCATACCCTCATCGGGTACCGGACTAAGTAGACCCCTAAGTGATTCGCAAAGTAGTGCGACTAGGAGAGACTTATGGAGGCGCATAGCGCCGGGTCAACGTGATTTCGAACCCAATTCTAGTTTTACCGCTGAAATCCGTAACCCAGCCATTCGTTATTTCGCTAAAATCCTTTCACACTGTCTTTTGCCATCTATCGACAATATCATTAACCTCAATGTGTGTGTCCTACAATTGATATGTGACTCTTTACTCGGTAACCCTTATCCCCTTGACCTACCTATCGTCGTGGCGTGTTACACTTTCATCAAATTATTATTGACCAACGCCCCTCTATCGACTGTGGTGGTCTTGTGACCGTAATAGCAAGAAATTTGGGTTATGCGACCGACCATCTTAAACCACATGACCCCCGTGTCTGGCTTGACGAGGCTTATTTCCCTACTTGGATCTTTCACGTACCTGACCACCGCCGCGTCTCTCTTAGCCATGACCGTGCCTTAATTGTCCCCAGCAAAAACCGAACCAATATTTATAACCCTCGTAATTGGGACCTACCTCCAGGTCCCTGTGAATTCCGACTGAACAACTCGGGGGATGTAGGAGTTTGGGAGTATGCCGGTGAAGGAACTCCCATGGCCTCCTTTGCGTCAAACGATTATTCGAACTAGACCCCCCCTACAAGAGTCGGTAGACTATGTGGTTCGTATGTGTTGTGGGTATTTATGTGTGGAGTCGGTGAGTCTTAATCATTTACAATTGTATGTGAATTAATGTTGTTCCTTTTTCCCTGTCCCATCATTATAACCATTGTGATTGCTTTATCTCGAACAAAATTGCAAGCTGTCCCACCGTCCCATTTAAAGATTTTTGCGGCCGTTGCGGCCTTGGTATTGCTCCCGGTCTCTTGGCGACGTGATTACGCCATTGACCCCTTTTGAAAAATCCAAATTTTTTATCAATCTTTCTCAATTTTTCTTAATCCGGGCTAGGTGACGTGACTATACCTATGCCCAATTTTTCACCTTTTCATTTTCTTTTAACCATTTTCATTTTCTTAGCCACTTGGCTAGGGTCTAGGTGATGTGATTGCACCTAGGCCCACCACTATTTTATCGTTTTTCCTTATTTTATTTTTCTTTTCTCTTCTCAAAATTTTTGAAAAATCCAAAAACATTAAAAAAATTATAAAACCCAAAAACATTTAAAAATCATAAAAATCCAAAAAGATTTTTCTTAATTTTCTTTTTCGTCTTTTTCGTTCTTCCCTACTTGTCCATTGAGGACAATGTACAGTTTTAGTGTGGAGGAGGAGTCTACTATCTTTTATTTTTCAAAAATCTTTCAAAAATCCATAAAAATTTGAAAAACTCGAAAAATCAAAAACATTTTCATTTCTTTTCTTGTTTCTTGTTATGTTTCGTGTCCCGTGTACGGTCTTTTTCTCTACTCTTACAGGTAACCACCACCTTAATAGCATGAATTGAAGAGATTATGAAAGCACCCGTTTGGTAACTTCCTTCTTTCTTCTTTAACTTTTATAGAGGAGTTAGGTTGTTGCTATTGGAGGCTCTCGAAGTGAGCATTTTGGTGTTGTGGTTGATTATGCTTGAATGATTGATGGAGTTCATGACTTTACTTGTGTTTTCTTTTATTTGCCTTTTCATTTTCATGTGTTTCTTTTGTTTTTTTATAGTGTGTCTAGGATTAAAACTTTTCGAAAACCCGATTACAAACTTATAACAAGAGTTTACATTCCATTGTAGATAACCCATTGTAGATTTTGGACCTTAGTCTAGTAGAATGACTCTTAGGCAATAAATTTGTTGATCCTTTAGCTTTAAGTCCACTTTTTCTACTAGAGGTTTACTTCGGGGTTTGCATTTGACCACCTTGACCACCCATGGAGGAGTTACGCCTTGGTTCCCGCATCCCGTTTTCTAGGTGACCTTGCTCGAATGACCATTGCACCTTTAGTCCAAATCCTTTCCATCTTTTGTGGGTTATCCGGAATGGCGCGCGCTCTCGATTACCTATTTTTCCTCCACCTATACATCATCACAATAAGTTTACACAAAAATAACCTCCAAGCTTGGTTACAAACCACATCAAAAAGCCAAAAAGGGCAAACCAAAGCAAGAGAAAAGGGCACAAAAATATGAAAAACAAAGAAAAACAAAGGAGAAGAAAATGAGCTTCAAATGAAAATCAAATTATCAAAAACGTCTCCTTCGAAAAAAAAAAAAAAAACCCTTTGATCGATTCATCGTCGTGAAGTGCCAACTAGAGGACCGAGTCCCGAGGTCGAAAGATAGCGGTGATGAGTCGATCCATCCCAATAATTGTAAACACTCCACCTTTTTATTTGGGCTAATTTAGGAAATTCGAGTTTTGGAACGACCCTCTTGGCTTAGCCAAAGAGAGCGGGACTGCACCTACCTACAGTGTCGAACGAATCCATGGTTCACTTTTTCCACTCCGTTATACGCCCCGTAGTACCCCTTTAGAAGATTAGGCGGACCTAGGCTAAGTTATCAACATCTATATTGCTTAATCGTCATAGTATTAGGCTTTGGTCCTTGTTTACGTGGGTGATTTATCTTGAAAGTTTATTGTTGTTTTAGGTAAGTAATCGGTGTCTTTCCCCGCCGTCTCGATGAGGGATTCGGTGTTTTATTTTTGCTTTAGATGCGTCTATTCTTTTGTGCTATGTGTTATTGTGTGTTTAGTCGCATCCACCATTTTGAGCAAGCCCCAACTTGCCTTGCATGGGAGTACTTTACCTCATAAGTATTTCGATGTGAGTTGAAGGGACGGAGCGGGCCCGTTAATTGCCCCGTATCGGCTTAGCATAGTCTAGGTAGGAGTAGTAGTTTGTAATTTCTTTTTGGGTCTTTGCTCGAGGACGAGCAACGGTTTAGTGTGGGGGAATTGTTATGTGCTAAATTTAGACCGTTTTTCCTTCCATTTAGACCCGTTTTTCCCTCGTTTTGTGAGTCTTGAGTGTGATTATCGCCATATTTTGCGTACTTCTCGCATTAGCGTCCCTCTTGTGCGTTTTACGTGTTTTTGGTAGTTTTTCTATCAATTTTGATAGGTTTTGCTACAAAAATCATGATTGAGCTTCCACGAGCACAAGAGAAGGGAAAACCGTCCAAAGAGCAAAGCACACAACTTAAAGTTTAAAGCCATCTGATCATACAACGAAGAATGAGACAAGATTCGAGGCCAGAAAAAATGACCGGGCGAAATTTCACCCGGTGAGACACCACCGGGCGAAATTTCACCCGACGGTGAAACGCCTCCCACGAAGATTTTCCGAGCTTACCCACCGGGCGAAAATGACCGGGCGAAATTTCGCCCACCAGGTGAAATTTCGCCCGATGGGAAGAAGTGCCAAAAACGCGAAAAATGGAAGAAAATCTCACCGGGCGAAATTTTCACCCGGTGGCAATTATCGTCAAGTCCGCAGGGCAATGTTTTACCCCATGGAGATGCAAAGGGAGATTGTCTCACTAATGGAGCATAAAGTTGGATTTGGCCTTTAGGTTAAAAATCCATTAGGAGATTACTATATATATGTTACCCTAATTCATTGCCTAAGTCACCTCTCCATTGTGCTAAGGAGGGAAGCCATTACACCACTCCACCATCCATTAGTAGTAGTTTAGTAGTATTCTAGAAAAATCCTCCAAAATTCTAGAAGTTTACATAGTAATTAATAGTAGATCTACAAGTTTCCATCAAAAATTATTTAGATTTCAAGGTTGTAAGAAGATTATTCAAGTTTTATTTGAAGATTTGTTGGGTTTATTGGAGGATTAGTGACAATTTCTCCATTTTATTCATCAAAGATTCAATCTTTATCTATGATATCTTCTTATTTCTTATAGATCTACATAGTTGGTATAATTCTCTTCCACTCTCTAATCTCTAGTTTAGTTTTTGTGTTGTTTTCTCATCATCATCTTGTTTAGATCTAATTAATATGCATGTTGTGATGATTTCCATAATGATGTGTGAGTAGATTTCTTGTTGGGGAGTTTAGGGATGAGGGCTTGGATTATTTGAATATAGGGATGTTGGTGGGTTGCTTGCATGTTGGTTTATCTTATTTATGGTGTTTTGTCATTGTTGTTTTAGTCCGGCCAACTAGACAGACCTTGACTAATTTCTATCAATATGGGGAAACTCGGGGTGGAAATTACCATGACTAGGGACTTACCCTAATTCGCCGCGAAAGCGGGATTTTAAGTGAGTTTAGCGACATTGCGACAAAAACTCGATTCCGACCTTCTTAGATTCCAAGTACCGAATCCCGACTTCTCCCCAACGCCTTTTCCCTAGATTGACCACCCTTAGCTATTTCTCTAGATATTCTCTTAGTTTAGACTCGACCCGAGAAAAAACCCCCCTCTAAGACATCGAACACGACACTTTAAGCTTCACAAACACACACCGTTCCCTGTGGACCGACCTCGACTTACCACGATTACTCTAGTAGTTTTTGTGTTATTCCGAGTCTTACAAATATCGTTTGATCCCCCGTCCTTCGTTAACGACCGATCCGATTGGGAGGCGACCAACGCTTCATATTCGGTTGCATTATTAGTAACGTCGAAGTCCAGTTTGATGGATACGGGAGTATGCTCCCCTTTTGGTGATATTAGGAGAATGCCGACTCCGAACCCTTGGAAATTAGATGCCCCGTCGAAATATAAATCCCATGTTTCTGTGTCGGTATGGAATATATCTCCATTTGGGAAAGACCAAATGTCGGTGCGCCCTTCTTCGGTTACGGTACTATCAGCGAGAAATTTGGCTACTGCCCGGCCTTTAATAGCTTTTTAGTGGAACAAATTTGAGGTCAAACTCTGCCAACATTAGAATCCACCTTGTCATCCCGCCATTAAGGATGGGCTTCTCGAATATGTACTTGATAAGATCCATTTTGGATAGTACATGTACCTCGTAACTGAGCATATAATGCCTGAGTTTTTTGGTGGCCCAGACTAGGGCTAGGCACGTTTTCTCACGCATGGTGTACTTACATTCATACTCCAAGAATTTTTTGCTAATGTAGTAGATGGCTCGTTCCTCCGAGTCGACTGTCTGTGCTAGCATAGCCCCCATGGCTGTCTCGGTCGTTGTTAGGTATAACGACAGAGGCAAACCAGGTTGAAGTGGCATTAATACCGGCGGAGAAGATAGGATTTCTTTGATTTTGTCAAAGACGGCCTAACACTTATCGTCCCATAGCTTTCGTTCACCCACTTTCAGTTTCTTGAAAATCGGTTCGCACACCATGGTCAGTTTGGATATGAACCGACTTATATATTAAACTTTCCCGAGAAATCCCCTTATTTCTTTTTTGGTTTTAGGGGGCCTTATCTCGGTGATGGCTTTGATTTTAGCTGGGTCAACTTCAATACCACGTTGGCTAACGATATGACCCAGTAACTTGCCAGATGTTACCCCGAAACTGCACTTTTAGGGATTCAGCCTCACGCTGTACTTGCATAATCGGGTAAAGAATTTCCTTAGAGCAGTGATGTGCGCGTCTCGACTTTTGGATTTGATCATCATGTCGTCTACATAAACTTCAACTTCCTTATGCATCATGTCATCTAATAAGGTCGTGGCGGTTCGTTGATAAGTGGCCCCGACATTAATGAGACCGAACGGCATAACAGTATGGCAGTAAGTACCCCAAGGTGTAGTGAAGATGGTCTTACTCATGTCTTCTTCTGCCATCTTAATCTGATTGTACCCGACATATCCATCCATAAAAGATAGAAGGGCGTGATCAGCGGTATTGTCCACCAGTTTGTCGATGTGTGGCAACATAAAGTCGTCTTTCGGGCTCGCCTTGTTAAGATCCCAAAAGTCTATGCATACGCGCACCTTACCGTCCTTTTTAGGTACCGGCACGATGTTCGCAACCCAGTCCGGATATTCGAACACTTGTTTGAAGCCGGATTTGAATTGTTTGTCGACCTCTTCTTTGACTTTGAGAGACCATTGGGGTCTCATTCTGTGGAGTTTCTATTTTATCGACTTACACCCGTCTTTAATGGGTATACGGTGTTCAGCTATTTCCCGATCTATCCCCGACATGTCCTTGTAGGAACATGCGAATACATCTTTGAATTCTTGGAGGAAGTTTGTGAATTGTTGTCTCTCCTCGGGATCTAGAGATAACCCTATCTTAAGTATCTGGGGCTCTAAAGTGGTTCCCACAATGATGGACTCGGTTTCTTCGATTACCGGGTCCCGGGATTCCCTTTGTTCTAGTTGCTCGATCAGATGCGGAGGTAAGGATACCTGTTCATCGAGTTTCTCAATGTCATTGCATATAATATTTTGAAAACATTTTGAAAATAAGACAAGTCGTAAGCAGAACGGTTATCATTATTATGGATAGAGAATTTTGAAAACATCTCAAAAAGAGCAGCCATCTGATCATTGGTTAGAGGCAGAATTGGGAGAGTTCTCGGGACAGACCCTGATGCCTCAGTGGGAGTGATTACAGGGAGAGGGGTTACGAGTTGGACTCTAGCACCGGACCCTCTAGACTCGACCTCAGACACCGAATCTGAGTCGGAATCGGTGTCCGGCATGTCCCCTTCCCCGGTGGTCAGCTTGTAGACTCGACCCTGGCCGTCAGTCCACTTGATGGTCTTCCTCCATGCCCTATTTCTAGCATCAGAGCCGACTTCTAAGATCAGCTTCGTGGGATCGAACCTGTTGCTTCGGAAGATCAGATTCACCAGGTCCTCCTTAGGAGTTGGGACAGTCTTATCTTCCCAGAATAGTAGCCCCAACACGAGCTCAGCATTATCAGCACCCTTCTTGGATTTCGACTGTATGAGAGCAAATATGTCATCCGGAATGTAGTTGCATTCCCGAGCCAATTTGGTCTCAGAATATGTAAAGGTCGGTTGATACAGACTAACTTGGATAGCCCCGAATACCGGCAAGACAAAGTAGTCGGTCAACCTCGGGCTATATGGGCTCAAGTGGATACCCTTAATGATATTACAGGCCTTTTTAATGCCTGCCCGGACAACATTGCCCGGGGTCATAGCGTACCCTAGGCCAAAGTGTGAGTCTCTGTCGTTCAGGGCTTCCATAATTTTTCCAACTGGAAGCTAAGATATGGCCTTGAGGTAGCCCCCGGAAAGTATCCCAAATTTTGTAGCATCGTATCGATGCTAGTGGTGAAATAGGGCCTGAAGAGGGATTCTTCCTCGATCATCCCCACGAAATCGAACCCTCAAAGGTCCGCGCTGAGGCGGCCTGTGGCATTGCAGCTAGCTCCGGTCATAGGGGTTGCCTCCAAGGTGATAACACTATCATGCAGGGGCAACTTAATTTTTCGGTGGAGGGTGGAGGATACCGCTTTGACGGCGTGAATCCATGGGCGTCCCAGGAGCAAATTAAAAGAGGAGGTGACGTTGATCACCAGGAACTCTAACTCCTTTTCAACTGGTCCCATTGCAATGGTCAGTTTAATGGCCCTAACTACCGACTTTGATTGGGCTCCCATCGAAGGCCTGAGTGGTTTGAGCAGTCGGAATGTAGTCAGCCTTGGTAATACTGAGGCCTTTGGCAGTCCTTAGAAGGAGGACATTTATAGTAAACCCATCGTCAATTAGGGTCATAGGAAGATACTTCCTACGGCAAATCACCGTTATGCATGTAAAGGGCTAAATTATGGGAGGCCCCGAACGGTGGCAGGTCGGCCTCGGAGAAGGTAATCAGTGGGCCTTCTTCCTTGGCTTTGCCCTTTAAGTGAGGCATGATAGTGGCTACCATTTCAGTGGGGGTAGCGGTGGAGTCGATCTTGATCTGATCGAGAGCCTTAGTAAGTGCCTCACGATGCTCTTAGGAACCAACTAGAATTTGCCATATAGAGAGGTCAACTCGGGTTTTCTTCAATTGCTTCACGAGAGTCGTGTCAGTAGTCGGCTTTTCTGGGGCGACATCCGTCCTGACTGGCTCAGTGACGGTTATCGGAACAGGGGCGTCCCTAGAGCTAGTAGCTTGATAGGACCACCGGAGCGGGTGAGGTGGTTACTGGCTAAGACTTTGGACTTAGCCTTTCGGACCTCTTCACTGGTAATGGGGACAGTTTCTCCTTTGACAAGGTATACGTCGTCTTCATCATCGAACCAGATTTCGTTCACTTGCGGGATGAAAGGAGAGATAAGGTAAGAAAAGTCGATCACCTCCCAATAAAGATGGCATGGGAACTGAAAGGATTGTCCTCGTTACTCGGCTTGTCCCCGGGCAACAGAATCTTACTACTCTCAATCAAGTCTTCAATAAGATGCTTCAACTTCCAACATTTTTCGGTATTATGCCCGTTGCCTCGGTGGTATTGGCAATAGGCTTTGGCATCGTAGTTTTTGGACCGTAGGTTGACTGAACCTCAAGAGTTGGGCCTATCGGTTGGATTAGGCCCTTGGAAGATAGCCTTTGTAAGGCATAAGTATAGGTAGTACCTATACTGGTGAATATCCGAGGCGGGATATTCTTCTTAGACGGGGCATCTAGTAGATTGACCTCGTTGAAAAAGCTGCGGGTTGTAGCTGGGGCCTTAGCAGTGGAAGAGGAAGCCCCTTGGTATCCCTTGCTAGAGGCCTTAGTAAGGCCCTCTAGCCTTAAATCGTCTTCGATTCTCATACCCATTTCAGTAAGGGTGGTGAAATTGGGTATGACAGCGTCCCGAAGATGGACCCGGTAGGAGGGGAGGAGGTTCTTGAAAAAGGCCTCTACTAAGGTTTTCTCACTGGACTTATCGACCAGTTTCACACTCTCGGCTCTCCAGCATTGAAGGTATTTGGTCAAACCTTCTTTGGGCTCCAGGGCCATAACCTCCAGGGAGCGTATAGTGCTTTGGATCTCGATGTTATCAGCGTAGTTCCGTGAAAATTCTATAGCCACAACATCCCAAGTTGGGTATTTTTTTCGGGTCTAGCCTATAGTACCAGGCCCGTGGGTGCTTCTCAAGAGAAGCAGCGAATAGGTTCTTGGACATGCTCGACTTTACTCCTTTGATGGCCATGAACTCCTTGAAGGCCCGAATGTGGAGTAACGGATCTTCGGTCCCCTCGAACATTGGCAGGCCCGTGAGGTTTAGATTGGCGGGCATCTCACTGTGTAAAGGAGAATAAACCCGGGCGTTCTCCATGAAGATGGTGTTATTCCCGGACAGGTAGATGATATGGGTTAAGTTGTCTCACCCAATCAAGAAAAAACCTAATGCTACTAACTAGAAGATAGCGGCAAGCAAGGTATCGAATCCACAGGGAAACGGTTAAATTCATCTAATAGCTATGGCGATTCTAGAATGCTCTAAACGGTTGATTGATGGAAGATATATAAAAGACTACTAAAATACGATACTAAATAATCGAATCTAACAATGAGATGAAAACTAAGGTCACGGGTTCACGATAGATGTTCGGCAATTATGCGACAATAATAATAAACACATAACATGCTAGTCGGCTATAATATGTTCTCTCGAATAGTACCAACCTAGAAAGGGTCTAACGGGCTCTCGCAACTTATTAGACTCCCTACCAAATCGCGCGTGATCTAATCCTAATTCGGCTTTCGCACAAGAAGTAGAATTTCTCCAACAGATTAAAATGTTGTGGCCTTTAACAAATTAACCGACAAACAAAACACGCGAAAGTGGTACTAGCATAATTATAAATTTAGTATCAAAGCAACATAATCGTATAATAATCCATCGATCCCTCTCGACCCTAGCGAGAAAATTAGCTACGCATGATAATTACGAAACAACAAATCGCATACATGGAATTCATGATAAAAAGGTGAAGCAAATAAATCTAATGATAAACGAACGAGAATCTAGCGAACTAAACGGAACAACGAATTGCAAATAAAGAAAATTACGACGAACTAAGTAATTTACAATGAAGATTGAAACGTAAAACTTAAAATTGCATAAAACGAATTTACCAAAATCGAATACGAGTTGAAACTGAGTGCTAGAATGCTAAGAGTCACGAGTTTTCTAATGTAAAAATTATAAGTATGAAAAGTGATCATAAAATAATACAACTCCCCTTAGTTATACGAAAATAGGCGGAAATGGGCTGGGTGTGCACGCCGGCCGGCTGGCTGGCCGTCTGCCACATGCAGGGACCGAAGCGCAACTTAAAATGAAGCTCAAAACGCCTTTGTGTCATGTCGGCCGGCCAGCAGGCGGCCTGCCACATGCAGACTGGCGCGCACAACACTAAATAGAAGAAGTAATGGGCCGCTTTCCATGGCCCAATGAATCGACACTTCTCATTTCTTCTTCGCCTAGACGTCCTAAAGCACGGGTTTTGTCTCGAGATCGTTCTTCTAACCAGATATGAGTGTAAATGCACATAAAGACCTGAAATCGTGTAGAATCTACAAAAACACTCACTCAAAGTAAAATGTTAGAAGAAACGGCTCTAAAGAGCGCGTTCCGACCGGAAAAGACAACGGAATCGAGGGAATAAAACTATATAAACACGACACATCAAACTCCCCCGAACCGAACCCTGGCATGTCCTCAAGCAAGACCCGTAAGAAAACAACTAATATAATACCGAAACAGCTCAAAGCAAATAATAGGCAACCAAAATACTCAAGTCCGTCATAGCAAACATCCAACCAAGTCTAAGAAACAAATTCCAAGACGGGAAAATAGGAAAAATAAATCACCAACAAATGCACAACTTCACCAAGCATAATATGTAGAAACCACATTTTCAACCAAAACCCTTGCATAGGCTACTCACGGAGCCACTCATCTCTCAATTAGGAAGGGTGTGTATATGTGAAATATATATATATGAAAACGCTCGACTACTCCAACTCATGGAAATATGCCCGCAATCTAGTAGGGTATCGACCTCTAAATTTTTATAAAACATGCTAAGATCACATAGGGAGGCAAGGATGGTGATAACAAGGTAGAAGGTGGAAATCAATATGGTCATGTGAGGTTAAGGCCAAGCTAGTGAACTAACTAGTGCGATAATGCTCAACTCAAAAATTCTTCCACTTCCATAAAACCAATCAACGAGAACGAGTCCGGGGTCAAAAGAGGGCGCTCAAATGTCATCAAGTAAACGGAAAATAAAAGTAACGAGAATAACATATTTTTGTTGTTTTGATTTTTTCTCTCTTTTTTTTTTCTTTTTTTTCGATTTTTTTTCGATATTTTTTTTTTTGATTTTTTTTTATAGCTTGATGAAATTAGGAGCAAATATACAATGACTCAAATTGACCCGGACAAGATCTACAAACTCCCTTGAAACAGAGTCAACCACATCCAATCATCCATAAAAAATCTCCATAATCGCACAATAATGAGCATAGAACGCACTAGGTGACCTACTTCATCAAGCTTGGCTAGGTAGGCAAATTTGATTTTGTAGTTCATTTTGTGAATTCTTTTACATTTTAGCCAAGGAGAAAATGGATAGAAATAGATGAAAAATGAAAATGTCCCAAAAATGATCACTAGGCAAGTTAGTCAAAATAAAGGGGAAAACACCATACTTATGCGTATTGACATAGCATATTCCACGAGGAGACCTACACACACAACCTAGGTGGTAGCCAGGTATGAATGTACTGGCTACAAGAGGCTCTAAATCTCACCAATTTTGTAGCTACAGCCTAGATGCAAAGGTCAAATGAATGCCAATTAGAAATGAGTAGGTAGCCTAAAGAGTGCAAGTTATCATCATTGCTGCATAATCGGTATCATAGACAAACACTAAGACTCAAGGAAATAAAATCAGAAATACTAAAAACTCCCCCACGCTAGACCCGACATTGTCCTCAATGTCCATATCATACAGACTCAAAATTTGTGGGGGGACACAAATAAAAACCGAGGATAGAGAAAAGACATACCAAATATGCACACGGAGAGGTAGCGAAATCAGCAATCCGCTACTGATCATCATCATCATCATCACCGAAATCATCATCCTCCATATCATCATTTGCAGCAGTGCCGGAGCCAGACGCACCAACCGTATACCAACCACCTCCCTGATAATCACTAGCGGCTCCAAAAGCAGGGCCCGTCGGGGCACTGAAATAGTCAGTGTGAAGATGCAAGCTGTCATGAATCGAAGGGTCAGTATAACCACCCACGGGCCACGAAAAGTACGAGGGGTAAGGGCCCTGTGGTGGTACAGCCGCACGCCTAGCATAGTCATCATATACGGGATACATCCCGAGGCACTAATCAACATATAACCTGTCTAGGCGAGCGTGAGTGGCCGCGGTGTCGGCACGAGTCTCCGTGCGAAGAGTATCCAAGTCTGACCTGGAAGAACCGGCACCCAGCTCCATACGCTCCATCCATGCAATAAGATCGGGATGGAGGGGATCATACTGGGGTGGTGGAGGGGGCTGCTCAAAAGTAGTAGTGGTGGTGGGCTCGGAAGCAGGCTGAGATGGACCGGGTACAGGGGCAGGCTGGGAAGTGCTAGGCTCGCTCGTGGGACGACGGGTATAGGTAACAGCATGCGACAAAGGAAGAGAGCTAGGGGCAGCAACGGGTAAGAAATAATTAGGCTGATCAGCCTCAAGTGACAAAACTGACCCGGCTTGCAAAATAATAGTCGTCTGCTCATGAGTAAGCCAAGCCCAACGATTCTGATGCCTAGAAGAAATCCAGTTAAGAGAAGCCAAATATCGGAGGCTAAGGGTAATCTCGCCCTGGACCGGATCATGATCCGCTTCACGAAAAGCGGTCAACCGAAGAGCTAATTGCGTGACTAACCCGCCTATATAAATAGGAACATTGGCAACGGCCGTAGCTATTCTCCTAAACTGGAGGACGAGGTGATAAGCAATGTTAATATGCCACACCTTCGGCTTACACCGCAAATACGAGCCCAAAATAGACACCTCCTCAGTGCGTACATTATGTGGCTTCTTTCTAGCAAAAATCGTCCATCCTATAAACCTCTGCCAAACCTTTATGACCGGATAATGAATATTATTTGAACTCATATGCCCCGCGGTAGTGTACGGGGCATCAACAATACAGTCCCAAAAATCACCCACCCTAAAATTAGCATACTCGGGTGGTGTACGGTCATCATAATCCTTAGGATCAAAAAAATCCCCAAACTGCTTCAGACTCAGCGCAAAACTAGTATTCAGTAGACGGAACTCAACAAAAATCTCACCAGACCGTCTATTCTTATTTACCTCAAATGAACTCAGAAATTCCAACGTAAGCTGAGTATACGTATTACGACGCATCGTAAAAAATGTACCCATACCAACACCTTTAAACAATAGTTCCAAAGCAGAATCTAAGCCTAAAGTTCGCATAGCATCACGATTGATAAAACGAGTAGGAACAATAGACCGCTTTCTCAAATTTTGAAACTGTACCTTTTCGTCAATAGTGGTAAAAATTACACCTGGAAAAACTGGATCAGGATCAATGTCGGGTTGAGCATGGTCATTTCTGGTGCGCTTGTTCCGAGGAGGCATTGCAAATCAGCTGAAAGTAGCAGTTTTTGGGAGAAAATGGGGGAATTTGAGGAGTGATAATGAAGAAGGGGAATGGTGAAGCTGGGAATTAAAGGAGGGTTTTGGGAGATGAGAGAGAAGAGAAGGCGAGATGGCTCAATGAATGAAGGAAATGACGATGGAAACAAAGTTTGGGGGTCTGTGTGCGGCCCGGCCTGCTAGCCGACTTGAAGAACATCTGCATTATTTTCGATTTTTTAAATGAAAATTTCCCTCTCACAGCCCGGCCGGTAGGCACAGGCCCCCGGCTAGCCGGCCTGACCGCTCAATTCCTTCATTTTTTCGAGATTTTGCTCCAATCTCCTCTAATTTTCCTTGTGCCTCGGCCCCTGAAGTCAATAGGGGGCCTAGGGGCAGGCTGAGACGCATAAATCACTCTATTAGAACCCAAATTCATCTCGTGCCTCGACCCCTAAAGTCGACAGGCCCCCTAGGCCTAGGCTGAGGTGACCTGCTATAAAATCATGAACATGATGAAATTTTGGCTTCTTATTTCACTAATATCTTCAATTCAAATATTTCCGATGATTCTGCGCATCTTCAAAAAACGTTAGTCCCTCCTCTCATCCTCACTAAAACAACTAAAATAAAAACAAAAGTAAAACGAGAATGAGCGAAATTATTTACATACTCGGGCTGCCTCCCGGTAGCGCTTGTTTAGAGTCCCGCACGACTTGATGAGTTTCAAGATTTAGTGGGATGAGGGAACGGGATGAAGTTGTATAACTTCAAGCGCTCCAACTTGAGCACCTTCATGGTATAATTTCAAACGTTGACCATTCACCTTGAATCGTTCACCCGAATCATTCTCGACTTCAATCGAGCCAAATTTACCCACATGGGTGACAGAAAAAGGTCCGGACCAACGAGATTTCAACTTTCCGGAAAACAACCGGAGTCTAGAATTAAACAATAATACCTTATCCCCCACGTTGAACTCACGGTGAAGGATATGCTTGTCATGCCACCGCTTGGTGCGCTCCTTATAAACTCGAGCACTATCATAGGCACCAAAACAGAATTCCTCCAACTCATTCAACTGCATGAGTCTCTTCTCCCCACTCAAATGTGGATCCAATTTAAGCTCCTTGATCGCCCACCAAGCCTTGTACTCTAGCTCGACGGGTAAATGGCATGACTTGCCATAAACCAATCGGTAAGGTGAAGTACCAATAGGCGTTTTAAAGGCGGTGCAATAAGCCCATAATGTATCATCTAGCTTAGAGCTCCAATCCTTCCGAGCTTTTGACACGACCTTCTGGAGAATAGACTTGATTTCCCTACTGGACACCTCAACTTGCCCACTCGTTTGAGGGTGGTAGGCAAGACCGGTACGGTGAGAGACACCGTACTTAGCAAGTAAGGCATCAAGTTGCTTCTCACGAAAATGGCTTCCGCCATCACTAATAATCGCCCTTGGAGCACCAAAGCGGGAGAAAATGATCTTTTTAATAAAGAAATTACCGTTCTAGCATCATTAGTAGGAGATGCTACCGCCTCCACCCACTTGGAGACATAATCAACCGCAACCAAAATATATAGGTTGCCCTTGGAGGACGGGAACGGGCCTTGATAGTCAACACCCCAGACATCAAAAATTTCTATCTCGAGAATCCCATTTTGAGGCATCTCATGCCTCCTAGAAATATTATCGGTCCTTTGACATGCGTCGCAGGACATAATAAAAGCTTGGGCATCCCGGAATAAGGTTGGCCAATAAAAACCCGACTGGAGGACCTTAGCCGTGGTTCGGCTCGGTCCATGGTGGCCACCATATGGTGATGAATGACAACTCTATAAAACTCCTTGAACCTCCCATTGAGGGACACATCGACGGAAAATACCATCGGCACACTCCTTAAATAAATAAGGGTCATCCCAGAAAAATTGTCGAACATCATGTAGAAATTTTTTCTTTTGCTGATAAGAAAGATCAGAAGGTAATACCTTGCCAACTAAATAATTAGCATAATCCGGATACCAAGGCCTTCGCTTTCACCGGTAGTTAAGGCCATAAGGGAATCATCGGGAAAAGAGTCATCTATGGGGATGACACCTCCTTCCTCCTCAACTCTAAGCCTCGATAAATGGTCTACAACGGCATTTTCCGCTCCCTTCTTATCCCGGGTTGATAAATCAAACTCTTGGAGTAGTAAGATCCATCGAAGTAGTCGGGGCTTCGCTTCTTTCTTGGCAAGGAGGTACTTAAGAGCCGCATGGTCGGTGAAAACAATGACTTCCGATCCAACCAAGTAGGTTCTGAATTTTTCCAAAGCATATACTATAGCTAGTAATTCCTTCTCGGTGGTTGCATAGTTAACTTGAGCATTATAAAGTGTTTTGCTATCGTAGTATATAGCATGCAAGACTTTGTCCTTCCTTTGGCCCAAAACCGCTCCCACAGTATAATCACTTGCGTCACACATTATCTCGATGGCAAAATCCAATCCGGTGACTGAATAATCGGAGCAGAAATGAGGGCCTACTTAATCCCGTTAAAAGCTTCAACATACACTCATCAGTAAAATCGAAAGGGGCATCCTTTAGGAGCAATTGTGTAAGTGGCTTAGCAATTTTGGAAAAGTCCATAATAAAGCGGCGATAAAATCCCGCATGACCAAGGAAACTTCTCACTCCCTTCACATTAACCGGCAAGGGCAATTGCTCAATCACTTGCACCTTTGCTTTATCCACCTGAATGCCCTTTTTGGAGACCACATGACCCAAAACTACACCCTCAGTGACCATAAAATGGCACTTCTCCCCATTCAAGACCAAACTGACCTCGACACATCGGTTTAAAATGGTATCCAAGTTAGCTAGACAAGCTGAAAAACTCATACCATACACACTAAAGTCCTCCATAAACACTTCCATAATGGACTCGATGTAGTCGGGAAAGATGCTCATCATGCATCTTTGAAAGGTGGCGGGTGCGTTACATAACCCGAATGGCATCCTGCGATATGCGAAAGTGCCATATGGACAAATAAACGTGGTCTTTTCTTGGTCGGCGGGGTGTATCGGGATTTGGAAAAATCCCGAATATCCATCTAAATAGCAAAAATACTTGTGAGAAGCTAGTCTCTCAAGCATTTGGTCGATAAAGGGCAATGGGAAATGGTCTTTAAGTGTAGCGGTGTTCAACTTTCTATAGTCTATGCACATTCTCCATCCCGTCACAATTCGTGTAGGGATTAATTCATTCTTCTCATTCGGGACCACATTAGTCCCTCCCTTCTTAGGTACAACTTGTACCGGACTCACCCATTTTGAATTGGGAACCGCATAAATGATTCCTGCGTCCAACAATTTCATAACTTCCTTTTTAACAACCTCTTGCATATTCGGGTTCAACTTACGTTGACCTTGGACACAAGGACGATGACCTTCCTCAAGAATAATTCTATGCATACAGAAATCGGAACTAATTCCCTTCAAGTCATCAAGACTATACCCCAAAACTTTCCTATTTTTCTTCAAAACAACTAACAAATAAGAAAGTTGTTGCTCAGTTAAATCAGAACTTACAATCACGAGGAAGCTCTCGGTATCGTCTAAAAAGGCATATTTTAGGTGAGACAGAAGTGGCTTACGCTCCGGAATGGTTATGTCTATAGCAAATGAGGTGTGGACGATGTTGGTTACATCGACACCTTGCTCCTCCGTGAGCATCCTTCCTTCCAAAGCAGCTTCCAAAGCATCAACGACAGCAGAGTCAACGGAAGCATCACCTGCACACGCTTCCAAACATATCAAAGCCTCTAAGGGGTCCCGTATAAGGGACGCCTTCATAGAATCATGAACTAAAACATCGACAACATCAATCATGCAACAAGAATCCGTTACCATCGGGTTCTTAAGTGTACTATCTAAGCAGAAAACAATGGTGTTTCCACCCACTTCCAAGGTCAATTTACCGTTCTTGACATCGATCACCGCGCCGGCGGTGTGCAAAAATAGTCTTCCCAAAATTATGGGAATTTGGGTGTCCTCGGCCATGTCAAGGACGATAAAATCAACCGGGATAAACAAACAATTTCAACTCTAACGGGCACGTCTTCTAAAACTTCCAAAGGGCATTTTATGGAACGATCCGCCATCTGCAAAATGACACTAGTACACTTAAGAGGACCCATATTAAGTTTTTCACAAACAGAGTAAGGCATGACACTTACACTAGCACCTAAATCACATAAAGCCTTATCAATCGATAAGGTGCCAATAGTGCAAGGAATCGAAAAACTACCGGGGTCCTTTAGCTTTGGTGGGGCTTTGTTCTGTAAAAAAGCACTACACTCTGCAGTAAGAGCGACGGTTTCTACCTCACCAATGCTTCTCTTCCGAGTCAAGATGTCCTTCATAAACTTGGTGTAAGACGGGACCTGCATAATGAGCTCGGTAAATGTGACCGTAACCTTCAAATTCTTCACAACCTCCATGAACTTTCCAAATTGGGTAGTCTCCTTCCGATTCTTCAATCGACCCGGGAATGGTACTTGAATTGTTGGACTAGTCGGAGTGGGAACGGGAGTAGTGGGTGGTTGAACTCGCTCTTCACTTGGAGTTTCCACAATAACATTCTCATTGACATCTTCCACTAGAACCTCCTCCTTCTCGGCCGGTGTATCATCCTTAAGCATCGACGGACCCTCATAGCGTGTGCCACTACGAAGAGTGATCGCATTAGCCATATCATGCTGTTGATCACCTTGAGAAGGGAGTTTACCTTGTTGACGCGTTGCTTGTGACGCGGTAAGGTGTCCTACTTGGTTCTTCAAATTCTTGATGGCATTATCCTTAGCTTGATCATTCTTTTGCATTTGTACCATCATAGAGTCCTGGGTCTTGGCCACCATCTACATCATATTACGAAGCTCAGCCATTTCATTAGAACTCGAAGAAGAAGAAGAAGAAGAAGAAGAAGAATTACCTTGAGCTTGTGCGGAGGAATGCCAAAATTCTGCTGACTAGTACCGAAATTCTGATGAGAATTCCCGAAGTTCTGATTAGTATTGCCAAAATTTTGTTGATGTTGACCCGAGTGAGGTCGCTGCTGAAAATTTCCCTGATTTTGGAAATTCCTTTGATTACCGAAATTCTGTTGGTTCTGAAAATTTTGTTGGTTCTGAAATTGCTGTTGGTTCTGAAAATTCCCTTGATTCTGGAAATTCTGTTGATTGTGGAGATACTGCTTTGGTGGGGGTACATAAACTGGTGTAATAGGCGGGTTCAAGACATTAGTACTCCTGTAGCCCGGTTGGTTCATATATGGATAGCGCGGGCGCATGGAATGAAAAGCATTCACTTGTTCTATCGAGCCTAGACAATCCTGAGCTTGGTGGTCCGCGACACCACAACGCATACATGCATACTCTTGCATGGCATGTACTTGATACATGCCTCCTCCCCCTTGAGAATTCGACACTTCAAATGCATCAAACCTCTTAGCCAAAGCGGCTAATTGAATAGCCACGGCATTAGAGGACCCACTTTCACCGGAATTAGACCGAGTATTACCTCGAGGATTACCCCATCGGGAGTGGTGAGATGTCATTTCTTCAATTGTTTGCCAAGCCTTATCATCATCCACGTTACATTGGAATCGCCCATTGCATGCCGAATCCAGAGTACTCCTGCAATCATCATATAACCCATTATAAAATTGGTTACAAAGAAACCAAACCTGAAAACCATGGTGCGGGCATTCCTTCACAAGCTTCTTGAACCGCTCCCATGCTTCATGAATATTCTCGTTCGGAGTTTGACGAAAATTGGTGATTTGACTCCGGAGCATGTTCGTCTTTTGTGGAGGGTAATAGTGCTTGCAGAAGGCAAAGGCAAGAGAATTCCAATCGGTGATCCACTCGGTGACTTTATCAAGGCCCGTTATCCACTCCCTAGCGGAATCCCGTAGTGAAAACATGAAGAGCATCTCCATGACTTCTTCTTGAGTTACCCCGCCCGGAAGTGGAATCGTGGAGCAATAATCAGTAAAAATCCTCATATGCTTGTGAGGATCCTCCTTAGGGTCACCACCAAATTGATTCTTCTCCACCAAAGTGATAAAGGCGGGTCGAATCTCAAATGTACCTTGAGTGGCAGTTGGTCGCTTAACCAACTTAGGAAGAGCAGTTTGCTCGGGCTCCGAATGACTAGAAAGCTTCGGCATTTTTATAATCGGAGGAGGTGGTAAAATGATCTCGGACTGAGATTGATTTTCCCCATCAAAGGACTGATTCTCAGCTACAAATTCTGTATGAATAGCTTCCAAAGTCGCAAGATCGGGAGCTGCGGAAATCTCTCTCCAAAACTGTCGTCGCCTACGAAAGGTTTTCTCGGGTTCAGGATCGAACGGAGTAAGCTTTGATGACCGAAAAGACCTGGGCATAAGCAAAACTACAATTAGGGAGTGAGATCAATCTCAAGGAATTTTAATTCCTTGAGACGAAAGAGAGCAAAAAAGAAACAAGCTAAAAAACAAGAAAAACCGTTTCCCCGGCAACGGCGCCAAATTTGATATGGGTTAAGTCATCTCACCCAATCAAGATAAATCACCTAATGCTACTAACAAGAAGATAGCGGCAAGCAAGGTATCGAATCCACAGGGAAACGGTTAAATTCGTCTAATAGCTATGGCGATTCTAGAATGCTCTAAACGGTTGATTGATGGAAGATATATAAAAGACTACTAAAATACGATACTAAATAATCGAATCTAACAATGAGATGGAAACTAAGGTCACGGGTTCACGATAGATGTTCGACAATTATGCGATAATAATAATAAACACATAACATGCTAGTCGGTTATAATACGTTCTCTCGAATCGTACCAACCTAGGAAGGATCTAACGGGCTCTCGCAACTTATTAGACTCCCTACCAAATCGCGCGTGATCTAATCCTAATTCAGCTTTCGCACAAGAACTAGAATTTCTCCAACAGATTAAAATGTTGTGGCCTTTAACAAATTAATTGACAAACAAAACAAGCGAAAGTGGTACTAGCATAATTATAAATTTAGTATCAAAGCAACATAATCGTTATAATAATCCATCGATCCCCCTCGACCCTAGCGAGAAAATTAGCTATGCATGATAATTACGAAACAACAAATCGCATACATGGAATTCATGATAAAAAGGTGAAGCAAATAAATCTAATGATAAACGAACGAAAATCTAGCGATCAAAACGGAACAACGAATTGCAAATAAAGAAAATTACGACGAACTAAGTAATTTACGATGAAGATTGAAACGTAAAACTGAAAATTGCATAAAACGAATTTATCAAAATCGAGTACGAGTTGAAACCGAGTGCTAGAATGCTAAGAATCACGAGTTTTCTAATGTAAAAATTCTAAGTATGAAAAGTGATCATAAAATAATAAAACTCCCCTTAGTTATTCAAAAATAGGCGGAAATGGGCTGGGTGTGCACCCCGGCCGGCCGGCAGGCCGCCTGCCCACATGCAGGGGCCGAAGCGCAACTGAAAATGAAGCTCAAAACGTCTTTGTGTCATGCCGGCCGGCCAGCAGGCGGCCTGCCACATGCAGGCTGGCTCGCACAACACTAAATAGAAGAAGTAATGGGCCGCTTTCCATGGCCCAATGAATAGACACTTCTCATTTCTTCTTCGCCTAGACGTCTTAAAGCACGGGTTTTGTCTCGGGATCGTTCTTCTAACCAGATATGAGTGTAAATGCACATAAATACCTGAAATCGTGTAGAATCTACAAAAACACTCACTCAAAGAAAAATGTTAGAAGAAACTGCTCTAAAGAGCGCGTTCCGACCGGAAAAGACAACGAAATCGAGGGAATAAAACTATATAAACACGACACATCAGTGGACCTGTTCCTATAGTCGGCGCACCGCGCTAACTAGTTCGGCGATAGGCCCAGTGTTTCCGGTATCGGCGTTAGGAGTTCCCTGCTCCAGAACGGCTAGGCGGGCATTTGTGGTCGTTTGATCGGCCCTTATTGCTACCAGTTGGGTCTCGATCTCAGTTTGCTTGGAGACCATGGCGTCCATTGAGGTTTTCAAATTGTTCAAAGCTTGCTCCATTCTGAGCCTGGTTGACGGTGGCCTGTCTGTAAGAACACCGCGCAATCAGAAACCTTGAACCCAGACCTTGGAATCAAAATAGTACATCCCGAGCAAGGAAAAGACTGAACGAGAAAACGACTCGAGAAAGACGCCTAGACGGATGACTCGTGGGTGGTGTGACTTCCTTAGGATTCGGCTATGTGGGCTGGATCCCGTTCAAAGGAAAAAACCACGTGAGATTTCCCTAGACTTTGGACTTGAGTGTCTTAAACGGATTTTCCTTTGTAAGGGTATGCCTTACGCGGGTCGGTCATGCCTTTAAGACAAGGCGGACTTGGGATCGGGAAGAAACCCGCGATGTAGGATCGACGGAGTTACGATGCTATAAACCTTCGATGACTTACGGGAAGACCTGACACACGGAATACGGTAGGTCCTAAAATAAGGAAGGTTTTGAAATTGGGATTGAATACCGAAAAACTCGGAGGACTGTCCTGATTTTTAAAATTGGCAGCATGCTGACAGGACCGATTCTTTTTAAAAGTCAAAAATTTTGAATTTTGAAATGGACAGCATGTCGGCTAAAAAAATAGGCTACTTTTGAGTCAAATCATAAGTCTAAATTTCGGCAGCATTCTGAGTTTTTGAAAATTGGATATTTTGAAAGGATGTATTTTTGGAAATGATAGTTTTTGAAAATGACACGGAAACCAAGTAGCACATAGTCACGTAAGCATCGTGACGACAACATGTATGCTTTACACTAAGCCTCGGTCGGTTGAAATAAGGTCTATACCAGTGCGCATGGCCTTTTCGATAATCGGGACAGACACCCTTACCAACTTGTATAAGGACATGCCGCGAAACCCATACGAATTAGCCATGAACACCTTGACGTAACCAATTTGGAATACTTCGCGGTATAGTGGGACATCGGTCGCCAGTACCGGCCCGGGTAAAAATGGGGTTATGCATGAACCGCAAAACTAGCGCACGTATTGTACTAACCGAACGATTTCTCCTCGAGTCTCACCCTGAAGATCCTGATGACAAGTTGTACATCCGTCTTTCCCAGCGGAGTCGACAAATTGTGGACATGATATAGGTCCACCCCGACGCAACCACGCGCGGGTTTGGGTGGCGAAATGTTTCCCATGTGAGATAGTTCTCGGGTCGAAATTTAAATCGAAGTTGGAGTCGCCACCGAACTTTGTGGGAGTTCGGGTCCGTTCGAACCCACTCTATATGTCGGTGGACCGTACACACAGTACGACCCACTTTGATATTAGAGCTTGTGGGGTTCGTCCCTTTGCATTACGATACGGATGCCGAGTTTTCGGGTATCGTATATCGAATGACTCTCGTACGCCAATGGTTCGGACATCCGAAAACCGAGGTTCTGAGTAAGGGGTGAGGGTACGTGTTGGGAAGCCCACAAAGGACACCCAACCCCGCCCGCACATAGCGGCCTCTACTAAGATATCGATCAGTTTTATAATACGCGCGTTAGTAATACAGTGAAATGTTATGCAAACACTGTTTTACGATACATAAATATAGTACGTGTTGCTACGTCATTTAATGCATCTTGGTTTATGTCGATGGTGTTTAGCATGCGATGTTCATTTAAAAGCGATAAATGCCACGCAATGTAACTAAACAACTTAAATGTAAATTACAAATTACACGGGCGGAATACAACCCGGAATTCACAATACGACAAGCAAAGATACAATATAATATAATCGGGTTAGAAACGGTAACGTAAATAATAAACGAACTCATAAATGAATCGTAAATTAAAACCGTAAACTAGATATTGGATCGACTCTGATCGATTACATATTGCGTGCGTTACGTATCAACCAGAGGATAGAGGCTCAAACGCGTAAACGACTGCGGCCTGATATTCGGGCGCCTGGAGTAAGGCGGCCTGAAATTCAGGCTCCTGCCTTGGGGCATCTGGACAGGCTGAGTTCGGGACCAAAGCGTGATGCTAGCTTGATCCCGAAGCCTCGATGTCTCATCTCGACTTCTCATGGCGAAGGCTGGTTGTCCCGATACGTCATATACCGAATCCAACTAGGAAGTCGTTGGTATAAAACGTATGTAATGAGACATTCGCTCGAAGTCGTAGAAAGAAAAAGCAAAATGAATGCGAAATGTAGATTTGATAAGGAAACGCGTGATTGATTAACGCGCGTCGACGTCGCAAGTATTATTCCCTAGGCGAAATGTGTATCGTTGTAGACTTCGTCGGAAGTCTACGATATCTTATTTTGCTATAATTGGGTACTTGTCCTTAATCGATTCAATTTTATGATAAACCGATTATATCGACTTGATACGAATATGGGAACCCTCCGTATCGCGATGTCGTTATCGGGTCGCGTGGACTGTACAACTCTCGGATTGACGTCATAGGGTTTCGTACCACTTTGATTATCAATGGCTTTTTTATATGCGCAACATTTTGACTACGGAGTCAACATCGGGCGCAAAGGAAGGATATTCGACAATGATACCGAACACACTTGATAACGAACGACTGCGATCGTGTCATAACGCGTAGGGTCAGGCGCGCGTCATGAGGCGCCCTGACCCTTAGGCGCTTGGGGCGGCGTGCCTCAAAATATGGGCGCCACCTCCGATGCGGTTAGGAACGAAATGTAAGAACGATAATATAAATGTTAGACGGTTAGGAACAAAAGTACCAATACTAGCGTTGACATTAATATGAACAAAAAACATATAGGCGTTTTGGGGATTAACTCGCCTTAAACAACCAAACACGCGGGATGACGGGATAAGCGATCGGCAACATTAAGTTCAATACTCTCGTATTCGTGTTTCCTTATCCCGTCATCCTTTGTACTCGATACGTAAAAGGACGAGTATTTTAAAGTCAAGTAGTTAGTGATCAATAAACGAAAATAAGAGATAAAGAGATTAGAGAAATGGGGTTTGTTTACACCCTCAACCTACATGATAAAAGTCTCGGAACATGAGATCTTCTAGCGGTGGAGTAGGCACGGGAACGATCGAGAACGTAGGTGAGTTAAGGTGTGTTTAAGGATGGGAAAAGGCTCTCGGTTTTCTGAAATGAATTTCGAGAAGATAATTTGCGACCCTTGAAACGTCAGAGGTAAGAATGTCTTTATAGAGTTTTGCGAAATGTTTCGGCTCGGTATTCGGACGCCTGGAGTGGGGCGATTCAAGACTCGGGAGCCCCGGCTGAGGCGGCTCAGTTCTGGTTGCAAGCAGTCGAAGTTGCGCGTATTAAACATCGCTCAAAATACGGATTGATATCCGTGTTATTCAAGGCATGATTTGATCCGCTTGATTTTGATAGATTCATGTATTTGGACATCATTTTGGGATTTTTGTTTTTCGGTTTCGACTTTGACCGGTTTCGGCTCGGTTGCAAAAGACATTTTTGCCCCCGGTGGCGGTTTTAGCTCAAAATAGCTTTATTTCATTGGAAACGACCCACTGAGTCTGGATTTGAGGTCGGTTTTGTGAGATTTGTATTTCGCTAATTGCCCACGTCGGATACTATTGATTCCGAGCCCATATTCGAGCACATTAAAGCATGTTTACGTCCGATCATCATCGGGTGTTTTGTTGGAGACTACTATAGACACAAGCAGTCAAAATGCGGGTGTCTACAGTATCCCTAAGGAGGATGGATAGAAATAACTTTGTTGCTCGAGGATAAACTAGTTTTACTTTTTTTTACATGGAGCGACAAAAGTCGAGAAGGAAATTAATCGAAACTAAACAAAGGACGAAAATCACGACAAGCACTACGAAACAAGGAAAGGGACTATACGAGGCCCCGACACACCTCCAATATCCATTTGTGTCAACCGAAAGAGCTCCACTAGATTATCATAGTATTCTAATAGGCATATATGACCAGTTTGCGAAAACCCCTTGTTCGTTAGCCAATCTGTACAACCATTTGCTTCCTTGAATATATCACAAATCTCCACTTGACACTCCGAATCCTCCATAAAACTTTGACAAATATTCACCATATTGGAGTGTGCTGACGGAGGTCCATCCCTTTTACCTAACAATTTCACCACCACCTACGAGTCCGTTTGAATAATGATCCGACGGAAAGACGGTTGTTTAGCTCAAATTAGACCTCTTTTCAGAGACATCAGTTCAGCTCTAGTCACAGTAGCTAAACCCAATGTCTCCGAGAAGGATAAAAGAGGGTTACCTGTCGTATCCCGAAAAATACCACCCGCCTCAGACATACCCGGATTGTCTTTAGATGCACCGAAAATATTAAGGGCAATCCAACCCTCTAACGAAGCAACCCATCTCACAAAAATTTCTTCCCTAGCAGGCCTTTAAGTCCTATTGCTAAGTTGATGCCATTCATGACCTTTTTCGTTTGACTCACTTGAATCCAAAGAAACCGACCTGGGTGCTCAGGGATCTCATTATCTCGGCCAAATATACGGTAATAATACCATTTCCAAATCCACTCTATCACAATTGTAAAATACTAGGCCAATTGTTTATACATGATCTTGTATGGAATCCCCTTAATACCCCTGCAACATATCGATATCTGGAATTACTTTAATATTTTGGGCTGCTCGACAATCTCTTAGCAAATGAATGGCTGACTCATCGCCGACATTGTTGCAAGATGTCATCAACAAATCCTCGTTTCGCTTTATTCACGTTGGTCATCACTCGATCGTGAAGGAGAAGCCAAAGAAATACTCTCATACACCGCGGAACCGAAATCTTCCACGGTAGTTTCTATATAAATTCATTGGGTTCCATACACTCATCCCGAGTTAAGGCTATAGCTGTCTTGACGGAGAATTTTCCTGGCGTATTTGGAGCCCAAAAAAGAGTGTCGGTCTTGTCCTCTTCCATAATGACTTCATGTGAAGCTATAGTTTTTAATATTCCGGGGCTAAGAATATCAACAAACACATCCCACTTCCATCCTATATCTTAATCTCACATTTCATTAACCGTCAGGTCTTGCAGTTGGTCTGGAACGTGTACTATATATGGCAAATCCTTCTAGGGTACGTTAGTAGCTCAACAATGGCTCCAAAACATGGTTCGCTTACCATTTCCTATCGACGAGCTCACACCTTTCTTGATAGTAGCAAACCCGTCACATATACCTCTCCAAACGTTAAAGCTATTCGGTTTAGCTCCAAACATATCCATGTCACAGCGACCATGATAGTACTTGTGACGAAGAACCCGAGCCCATGGAAAGTTTGGCTTATTAAGCAAACGCCAACTTAATTTGGCCATGAAGGCCGTATTAACTTGTCTCATGTACCGAATACCAAGACTCCAATTGCTTCACTTTTCATTGTCTCCAACCCAAAGAAAATTCCTAATTTTCTTATTGATATCATCATAAATCGATCGGGGAATTATTTGTGACCGGTTATTCGTTGAATTATTATGACGGGTCCAAAATACTTATATAGTGACGGGTTATTTGTCGTATTATTATGACATATAGTGATGTGAAGACGAAGCAGTGGCAGACGCAGAAATAATAGTATCCGGGAACACAAAAATATTTTATACTTACTACAAAGTATTTTAATTTCGTAGTAGTGTATTTAAGTTTTTAGTGTACTTAAACCATTATAATCTAACTAAAACGTTGAAAATAATATGAAACTAAGTTTTGAATGAACAAAACAACACTTTTTTGATTTTTTTTAAACATTTGAAATCGTTATTACAAACATTTTTTATTTACTTCATTTTCTCTATTTTGTTACAATAAATAAAATAGTAGATTATAAAGTAAACAAACAAGTATCTTGGCACATTGGTAATACACTTATATTTGGTAAAAATGACCAAAGATCAAATCAAAGTCAGATGGCAGGTAATGCAACCTAAGTGCATAACCGCCACACCAAGTTCACTTTAGTTGATATATATGATTGTTAAATTTATCGTATATGCAAAATATTTTTGGAACTTTAGAGGAACCTGCCCCTCGAGGCCTCTGAAATCTGTCGGTGAGACAAAGCATTCTTCTTAGGGAAGAACGATATTTTTTTTTCTCTCTAAATGGATTAATATTTGAATTGTTATAACAATATGACAAATATATCCGTCAGAAACAAGAATTTGTGTTATGTTTAACCTTAATATGAGTCTAAAACTAACCCTTTCTCTCATTTGTTTCTTTACCATTGAATCTTCTTACACAAGTTTAGGTCTTCTCCATTTCTTTTAAACAATTTAGATTTGTTTCATAGAATGATCTAACAGTTAGACCATGAGCATGGTTAGCTGTGAATCCAAAATGGATCCATAGTTAGGATGGATTAAAATGATCCTACATCAATGAATTGAGAAAAATAAAGGGATGGAGAGAGAGGATACAATCCTTGTGGCGGATGAACAAATCAAATAAAGAGGGTGGGTTGGGGTGGGGTGGGGTGAGCCTCATACGATAAATGCCTTTATTTAATTATTATCTTTTGCCTTTTGTGTAAGTGTGAAAAAAAGGAAAAAATATTAGTGTGATACCTTAAAGGATAGATCATGTGTGCATGGATATGAGAACTTTTATAGGGTAGAAAAAATGGGTACAGAAAGTGAGGTGGAAGGGGTATGACCCAATATAGAGAAAATGGATCCATGAATTATTTAAATTGAATCCATGAGTAGGATCGAGGACAAATATACATACATTAATGGATTTAAAAAAAATTAATGATGGAGTCACACTTTTATCCGTTCAAACGGATTGAAAAAAGGAGAGAGAAGGAGGGTAAATAATGAAAAAATTAATTAGTGTGAGACCTAAAATGATAAATAATGTATCCATGGATGTAGAAGTTTTTATAGAATAGAGGAAGTGACGTAAAAAAACTGATGTGAGAAGTGGGACTCAATATGGATAGAATTTTTATCCATTGATAACCATGGTCTTAGCAATGCATAAAAAGTGGATCCATAGGCAGGATGGATTGAAATTGGTCCTTATATCCATGAATTGAAAAAATAGGGGATGGAGAAGGGGAATTGATCTGTGTACACGGATGGGAAGGAGGAAGAAAAAGGAGTGAGTGTTATTCTTGGTCGTCGACATTTCAGCCGGGTCGTCGACGCTTTATAACGTGAAAAGACAACATTACCTTTTTCTAGTTACCTTCATTCACATTGTTAATTATAATAAAAAGATTTATTGTGTTAATAAAAATCGATGATGTAACGGTTTTTTATTTTTTCTTAAAACCGTTATTTTATCGTCTTATGTGATAACAGGCCCGTCTCAAAGGGGGCGCTATAGGCTCAAATGAACCGGGCCTCCATTTTTATGGGGCCTCAAATCTGAACTAGATGGTTTTCAATAATATATCGTAAACGTTGTACATATAACGCATATAATTGTAGTTGATGGAGTGGTTGTATCCTTAGTCTCTTATCCCCTCTACCGGGTTCGATTCCTCTTGTAGACAATTCGTAGTTTTTTTTTTCCTTTTTTCTTTCCCCATTTATAACTTCAATTCATCCCGCATTAAATATCCTTCAACTTTGTTTAAACTTTTAGTAATTTTGGATTCTTTCTTTCTCAGTGATAAAAAACCTAAATTAGTGTAATAAAAATTTTGAACCTTTCTTTCATACAGTAATTTTTTACTTTGTACTCCTATATTCTACAAAATTTAACTCTTAGTTTTTTTTTGTTTTTATTTAGTATAATTTTTTTATGTATTGATAATTTCAGATAAGGAGTTCTTTATCATATTTTTCATAGTGTCCGTTGTTATTAAAATAATACTCCATTAATGATCATAAATTAATTATTTGAATTTTACTATTTTATGAGTATATTTTGAATTGATAATTAAGTGGTACAGAGTACATGTTAAATCAAAGCAATTTATCTTTTTTTTTTGCGCAATTTATAGTCAAATATCCAGTTTGCGGAGGATTTGGACTTTATTCGAAATTAGCACAAAATAGCTAGAAATTACATATTGGTTTACGTAATAAATTTTTGATAATGACCGCTTATAGAAAGATGGCCTCATATTTTAATTTCGCTCCGGGCCTCGTTTAACTCTGAGACGGTCCTATGATAACGTGAAGGATGTATGGTCCCCTCCTCCCCACAATTCACAATTCATTTTATCACTTTCTAGCTGTCTCTCTTCAATATTTCTCTCCACAAAAAAAAAACCGTCTTTCCTTTAATTTTCGGGTTTACTTTTCTTTTGATATTTTCAAATGACGCAATAACCACATTTCATTTTGGGGTTATTGCACTTGTTATTTAATTTTATTTACTCTTAATCATCGTATTTTGTTTAATATGCGTGTTAATGTATTAGTATATCGTTTGTTTAATTATCGTATTATCTTTTTTTAGTTTGTTTTTGCTTTACGTAATTTCATAACTACCGGGACTACTTAGGCTAATGACGGTAAAAATAAATACGAAAATGCTCTGTAACATCAATTTTTGACGTCATATTGATCAATATAACGTAAGAAATTCACGTTATACTGACCATTATAACGTGAGTTTAACGTCAATTTCTGATGTTATACTGATCAGTATAACGTCAAAAACTGATGTTATATTGATTATGGTTATGTCATTTTTAGGTGAACACTGATTATATATTTATATTTCCCCCTTTCTCTGATCTGTTTCATTATTATGTTGTGATTTATGAATAACTAAATTTAATACCAAACGTATAAGTAGAATGGAAAATAATACAAATTATCCGAATAATATCAAACGTAAACGTTACAAGTACATTTAAAAAATTCCAATATTCAACAAGTAAAATTACAAACGGGCAAATAAAATCAGCGACGACCACGTTTCCTGTTACGTCCGGGTGATCGCTCACTCGGGGGTGGAAGAACGAGCATGCTAGACTGCATGAGATTGTCCAAGTATGCTAGCCGGGCTTCTAGATCATCCTGGAAGTGTTGTGCGAGAGAGAGAGGGAGAGAGAGAGAGAGAGAGAGAGAGAGAGAGAGAGAGAGAGAGAGAGAGAGAGAGAGTCCCTTCATCTATTTGAGTCCATAAGTTCTCATACCATACAACAAAATATAGTCCTACGTGGTCTTCAATTGCCTATTCCATTCGCCATCGTCAGTTATCTTCATCTAGTTCATGGCAGATCTGCAAATTGTCGATTACGTCAACATTGAGTCGTTATTTATTGTTTAGAGTAACCATGATTTCATATTGAAGCAGGTAAGTGTTTATATTAATTAACTGTTTCTTTGTATTAAAGATGATGATTAAGTACGTGTGGTTTTGATTGATTTAAGGCTTATTTTGATGCTTGTCAGGGTCCAACGAGGATGGTATAATAGAAGAGGCAAAAGCACTACTACAAATCTCTTACTTTCTTGACTATTTAAGCTCTACACTTCTATAAGCGTCGTCCTTTTTAACCTATATTGGTGAAGGAACCGCCCCCAATTCATTTTTGTGATAAAACCGCTCAAAAAAAATTCATTCCCCTCCCAACATAACCCTAACTATTCAAGTGTGTGTCCATGTATTCCGTCATACCAGTCTCATTTCCGACTATTCTCCAAACGTAATCTTCATCGTCTTCTCTCCCTCTCTCACCTGTGTCAGATTTAAGCTTTTCGTCGGATTTAAATGTCGAGTGGCTCATCTCTTACACCGATTAATACCTGGTATGGGTACAAATTTGGTTTTTGTTTGGTTTTTAGATTTCGAGGGTTAAATTTATATATCACTTGCTAAGATAGTCATGGAATCGGTGCTGGAAGTTGATTTTTCTCTATTTGTAACATTAACTCTGGTAATTCCATAAAGTAATTAGAACTTTAGTGTTTTTTCCTATGTTCTTGGTGGAAGGATCTATTCCAGAGTATGTCAATCATTGGGATTCACTACTTTTATCAAATTGTCAGGTAATTGTTTAGAGCCTGACGCCGTTCCTGGAAGTTGGGTTATTTTTTTTCTTCGAAGTATATTCTTTACAAGACCTTTAGAATTTCAGGTGTTGGTTTGCAAAGGAAGGAATCACACATGTCACGACATTATTTTGGACTCTATTTATTGAGAATGTTATCAGGTGGTCGGACCCTCGGAGATGACGATAATGGAGATGGAAGTGAAGGCAAACAAACTTTTATGCACAAGAAGGATAAAATGGAGTCAAATACATAAGATTTGATACGACAAGCCGGGGACTTGACAAAACTGTATCGAACCAGAGGATCCCAGCCCGGAGACTGGACCTGTTAGAAGCGGACCTTCGAAATAGGTAACCTGTGTTAACCTATTTTAAAGGGTGGCTCAGGGCTGCTGATATTCCCCATGCAGGGTATTATCTACAACGACATCAACAAATTCCATGGTATTCGCTTTCTATTATTTCTATTGCTTGAAACCGGCTGTTAATCTTAGCTGCAATATCAGCATTGCATTGCAGAAACCCGTCAATTAGCTTATTAGAATTCCAATAGCTTAAATCTCACAAGGACAGATGTTTTAAATTTGCAATGTAATGAAACAACCATCACACAGGCTTTCAAAGATGGTTAACTTCGTCGTGTTTATACCAATGATTCACATTCACCCTTCTTTGTGTGAATCACCAATGATAATAGTTTATTAATTTCTCTACAATTTATTGATACCAATACTATGTTTCTACAATTTATTTCTTTGAATACTGACTGACATGCTCTTCAGTTATATTTCAGGTTGACGTGGACAAACTTGTCCGCTTCCCGCCTTTGCGTGTGACAACAATATTTTCTTCTTCTCAAAAAGATGAAGCCACGTTGAGATATTTTCCCCTACATCGACTCAACTTATCGAATATTGGAACACTACTTGATCAATTTGCATCACTACCTGATCGCAATTGGAGGTTCATCTTTTTATTTTTCGTAATCTGCTCTGTAAATTCTAAAAAGTTTTTAATTGTTGTTTTCTTATTTGACAGATTATGTATCAAATTAATAGCTCTCTTCTTTTGTTTCTTCTATCATATTATATGGAGTATTTGTCCCTGGTTTTACGCACCACTACGGGAGTTTTGTGATTTCTGGAATTATACCATGTTTTATTAAATTTTATCATTCTTCCGAGTTGAATTTGTTACAATATTTTTTTTGAAGTGAAGCTGTTGTTTATCGTGTAATTTTTCACTTTAATCATGTTTTAGTGTGATAAGAACTACGGAGTAAATGTTTTTTTACTTTGCAATCAGTTTTTTGTTCTTGCTGTATTAGATTGAGTTCTAGGTTAACATCCTTCTCTTATTACCTAAAAGCTCCCAACTTTGATTTTCTTGATATACTCCGTATTAATTAAGGTGAAAACGCCTGAAGCACGGGGAAGTAACTGTACTGGAAGCAATGCGAGATAGTGAATTGGTGACACTTGCTGGTAAAGGGAATGAAGGCTAGTGGAGTACGACGGGCTAATATGTGCAACGGTGAAAGATGCAGGTCAGTTGGCGCCTCTTAACAAGCCTAGTACATACTTATTTTTCTTCATCCTTTCCTTTATGTTTCTCCATCACTAATTTAGTTTTGAAGTTGAAGTAGAGGGAACGGTAGCTCCGTTGCCCCCTAAAGAAGAAAGATCACTTATGTCATCCATTGGATGTTTATGTCAATGTGATTCAAAATCTTATTATGCCCATGTAACACTATTTCTCTTTAACTAATTGAATAATTGATTTAATTATCAACAAATATGATCTGTAGATTGTTAAATTAAGCTATTTGGTTGGGCCTTTGAGACAAGCAAAATCAGAGTATGTGCTTGTCCACTCTTGTGTCTAGCTCTTCGTATTTTTTAATCAATATCCCGAGAAGGCATGTTTATCACTTAGCATGTCTTTCTTCCTCTTATGGAATTGCTTCAGATTCCTAGACCTCGTGTGTGTGAACTATTATGTACTGGTAGTTGTTGTGGAAGCTGCCTCAGCTAGTTTGCAGTTGATTAATCCATAACTTCTAATGCTCTTAAACATTTCATTGAGCAGGTTATATGTCATGTCATGAAAATGATAAATCATATAATCAATAATAAAACACTAGTTTCCTGGAGAATGCCATATGCTAGAGCCCTTATGGCAGTTGGGTAAAGTTGCAGTTATTTTTGTACTCTTTACGCCTTTTTAATTCTCTGTTTTGATTTCCTTGCAATGGTTTGTTTCAGTCAATCATCTGTCCAGAAGGCTTAAAGCCATCAACAACGTTGTAAGCATTCCACTTTATGTTTACCAAACATGTTAATATTTTGTCCAATTACTTCAATTTTATGGTTTATTTAAAGGACTTCATGACTATATTTGTTTATATCGCTGGTAAAGAATGAAGTGGAGTGTTTGTTTAATTTCGTGTAGGTTTTTAAAACCATTATATACTGCGTTCTTATGTGTTTGTTTTCCCTATTTTTTCAAGATCTCAGAAATGTACTCCTTTTTTAGGTTCAATTGGACGACGAAGAAACCGTGTATCAACGAGATCGTCTTATGCGAATACTAATAGGTTACTGAGAAATGTAAGTTATATTTTGTATGTTTTTATCACCGTTGTATACTGGGTTCTTGTGTGTTTGTTTGCCTTATGTTTTCAAGATCTCGGAAATGTACTCTTTTTTTAGGTTCATTTGGACAACGAAGAAACCGTCTATTGACGAGATCGTCTTATGCGAATACTATTAGGATTACTAAGAAATGTAAGTTATATTTTGTTTCTCTTTTAAAACCATGTCAAACTTAAAAGGAGCTGACAGGGAGGATGCCATCTATATTCATTTACACTAATCAAGTTGGAGAATCCATGTGAAACTACTTGTAATCGTCTTTTAGTTAGTAGTCACACAATTTCCTACTTCACATACTTGAAGTATTTAATTTCCATGCGTGTAGATATCATGGCTGATCCGCAAGTATTTTATTTCTCTAAATATTCTTTTCTTATATTATTCCCTTCTTATCAATGGTTCATTATATGGTCTATTCATTTTTTCCTCATTGCAGGACGTTCTAGAACACAAAAAGAGATGACGGAATTGATGGATGACAAAATCAATGGCTGACAAAATTGGTTTTTCAAATAATAATTGTTTAGGATTTTTTTTAATGCTACTTTGGATTGCGAAATACTCCGTGTATGATTGGAGATTATTCTAGGCGCTTGTCTTACGAAGCTTTATTCTAATTGAGTGTTTGTTTTATGAACCTGTTTGTGTATTATTGATATAAATCCATTAAATGTAGAGTTGCGCTTATTAGACTACATAAATTTGCAATTGCAAGGAGGTAGGGGTTGGTTCAAAATATATTATTAATATACTCTTTATGATCAGATTCTCGACGCTTTTACGATGTGAAAGTTTTGATAACAAAATTTTATATTATTATTTCTCGGCACTTTTAGTTGTAAAAATTCCCGCACTCAGAATATATTTTGGTGGAAAAAACTGCGACATAGAAAAGCGTCGAGGTTGTGTATTTTAGTGTGTACATGTGGTTATGCAGAAAAGTGTCTTGAATATAATATTCGACGTTTTAATGTGTCGAGATTGACGACATAAAAATGCGTCGAGAATTCCTGACACCTAAAATCTCCACGCTTTCTGAAAGCGACGAGAATTTAATTTACGACACTTTAAAGCGTCGAGAACCAACCTTTAAAGCGTCAAGAAACGAAGGGATTTGTAGTAGTGGCAGAGAAATGGTGTAGGGATGTTGACGAGAGTTTCATGCCGTATATATAGAACAAGAATTTGAAAAAAAAAATCGATGATGTAGTGGATTTTTATAAAATCTACGTCTTGGGTAGATAATCTTGTAGACACCCACATTTTGACTGCCAGGTGTCTATAGCAGTTTCCAAAAAACACCCGATGATGATCGGACGCAAACGTGTTTCTACGCGCTCGGATATGGGCTCGAAACCATTAGTTGTTCGCTTAAGCACTTACGGAGTACAAATCTCACAAAACTGACCTCAAATTCAGGCCCAGTGGGTCGTTTCCAATCAAACAAGACTAATTTGGGTCAAAACCGACATCGAAAATAAAACCGACTTGTAGCGATTGGGTCAAACCCCGGTCAAAGCCGCTTCCGAGACATACAAAACAGCCATCCAAATGTCATAAGCCCAGTCCAAATACAAAACATACAAAACATCCAACCCGAGGTCCAAACAACCCGGACCTCTCGTGCCAGCTGACCCACTCGATCGAGTGCTCAGCCCACTCGATCGAGTGGACCCTCATTCAGGCCCGACTGCAGTCTAACTGGGCCACTCGACCGAGTTGGCCAGTTACTCGATCGAGTAACTCTAACCGGGGGTACCTAGCCTAGCCTATATATACACCCCCATGCACACACTTCAAGGCAATCTTTTCGAACCCTAAAAAAAACCCTAATCGATCCTTAGTTTACACTAAAACCCTAACCCTAGCATCTAGGAATTCGAACCCTAATCACCATAACTTAGCCTACATCTCGATACTCCCGTGCTAGCCATAACTACGAGTCCCGTCCGAGAACAAGAACATGTAGGTTGAGGGTGCCAAATCCCGTTCTTCTCTTTTCTCCTTTTTTTCCTCTTCGCGCGTCGTCTATATCGTCATCATCCTTTTTTTATTTCTTTTTATCGTTGTTATCGCGTCTATAATATTGCTAATAATTACTAGTATTGAAAGCATTAAAATACTTGTGAATTTGTGTCGAGTGCGAATGATGTCGGGATAAGAAAACCCGAATATACAAGGGTATTGCACCCAGCGTTGTCGGTCGCTTATCCCGACACCCCTAGCACTTGATTATTGAAACAAGTCAACATAAACAACCTTTTATTTTCATTCGCATTATCATCAATTGTACATTCGTTGATTCTAACACTATTTTCGGAACAAACAATTATTTTTATTAAGGGTCGAAACCCGTTGACGCGGATCCGACATCACACAATCCGCAAGGATATTTACGATGTCGGGAAGCCGAGGGAATCAAGTCGAGTCCGTCGTAATTAAGAAGTGTCAATCTTTTAGATTCGATACCAATTCAATAATTGGATGTCGAATCTAACGATTTAGTCAAAAAAGTTAATTAACACGATTTCTCGTTAATGCTAAAATAGATGTCAAACAATTCGCAAGAATTAATACGACACTATAAACGCGGAGGGAATTTATGTCGTTTTGGTTAACTTAAAACGACTTATAACAATTCTTTTTTTATCTCACTCTAATATTTCATATCGATTCAATAATCGAATATGGGATACAACGAGTATTCAAAATTAGAATCGAGTATAAATCCCATGATATTTATACCCGATTCAACAAATCAACGATTTATCAAAATCCGAATCGAGCATAAATTATATAATATTTATGCCCGGATCGGCAAAGTCATCGAATAGCAAAATCCAAAGCATTTTCGAAATCGATAACAAAATTGCAAACGAACCCTAGTTCGTACAGGGGGCACTCGACCGAGTGCCTAGCCCACTCGGTCGAGTGGCACCTCAAAAACCGAGACAGAATACTTTTTTAGCCACCACTCGGTCGAGTCTCGCAATGACTCGATCGAGTGGCAGCGTACTCGGTCGAGTTCATCAATAACTCGATCGAGTAATGCCTAAAAAACGGGACAAAAGCTCTTCTAAGGGTCCACTCTGTCGAGTCCTTCAATGACTCGGTCGAGTGGCCCATTATCACGTCAAAACCGTGAGTCCTACACCGTCTTCTAGTTTCGGTAATACTTTTTTTTTATGACTTAGGTCAACACGTGTCAAACCAATCACGTGAAATATTATCTTTTGAAACCATGCATCATCTTATTTTCGTCATTCTATATTCTATTATTCGCAAACCATTATTATTGTTTTTACCGTTACTAACGAGTTTGCTATTTCCTTGTTGATTTATTGTTTATTTTATTGTACTAAAATGAACCCGCATGCTAAATTTAACTTTGACGTTAGTTTTAGTTGCATTAAATCGACTTAGAAACCCTTTCAATTTCTCGCATGCCTAGGGAAAACGATGTTTGCATATCATTTAACCGAACTACTAACGCGCGTATTAGAAAATCATTTGATATCTTAGTAGAGGCCGCTAATGTGCGGGCGGGGTTGGGTGTCCTTTGTGGGCTTCCCAACACGTATTTTCACCCCTTGCTCAGAACCTCGATTTCCGGATGCCCGAAACCGTTGGCGCACGAGAGCCATTCAATACACGATAACTGGTAGTGACGGTATCGGTATCGCAATGCAAAGGGACGAGCCCAATAAACTCTGACATCGTAAATGGACCGTATTTTGTATACAGCCCACTACGACATAGAGTGGGTTCGAACGGGCCCGAACTCCCACAAAGTTCGGTGGCGACTCCACTTCGATTTAAATTTCAATTCGATCTATTCTCATATGGAGATTCATTCGACTCCCCAAACCCGCGCGTGGCCTCGTTGGGGTGGACATATGTCATGTCCACAAATCTCTTGTAAACTTACTTGGGGTAACACACAGTATGTATTAGAGTAACACGTTTGTAACGTTGGTGTAACATTATTTATATGTTGGAGTTATCATTTTCCTGTTCTTTGTTTGGCATATAATTATGAAATCAATGTAAGAATAATAGACCTTTATTCGTTAGAGTTACACCAAATAGTTGATAGAGTAACAATACTATATAATAAGAGTAACATTACTATATAATAAGAGTAACACAAATTAAAGTTACATCATTGACAAAGGTACTCATAACATTAGCCTGCATGAGAAGATAGAAGAGAGAGTAATTAATTAGTGGTTAGATAGAAGGGAGAGAATAATCCCCTATATATTAAAAGAATAACGCATGTACACATGTCAACACCACGTTAAACGTTTTCCCTCCAAAAGTCTTAATTTTTAATTATGGAAACATATAATCAATCAACTCATATTTTTAAAACTCTAATTATATTAATTACTTTTTATGATGAATCACTAAAGGTGAAAAAAAAAATTTAAAATAAAGAAAGCGCAAGTATTTATTTAAATCTTATCTGATTCTATTTAATTAGAAAATCACTCAGTCGATTAGATACTAAGATAATAACATTTCCTAAAAATTTCTCTCTAAATTACACTATTTTATAAATATGAAAAAAATCACGAATTAATATTTATGATATATTAATAGGAGAGGTGAGTATTTCGAAATACGAGATGACATATTACATATAGAGACTATAAAAAAAAATATAGTATTCATCAAAATACATAATTAATGACATTTCAAAATATTTCCGAATTATTTCGATTTGTTTGATTGTTTCAAAAATATTTTTGTATATCTACTATACATGTATCATTGTTAAGTATAAAAATAAAATTATGAATTAATAATTTAAAATCTAGAATGAAATATACTATAAAAATAAATTTATCAAAAATACCGTGCATCAATGCACGAGTCTGTGCTAGTTAATTAGTGAGTAGATATGCGAGAGTAAAATTGAGTAAAATAAGGAAGGAGAGAGAAGAACGTGATATTTAGAAGATTAAATCAATTACTTGCTATAATTGCATGATATTTATTACAATTATACCAAACGCAATTAGAGTAACAATACTATATAATAAGAGTAACACATACTCCCTCCCTTCATAACCAAACACACCATTTGCTTTTTCACATTTACCGAGACGCGTTTTACACCATCAATATCTTTCATTTTACATTATTAAAAATTATAAAAAATTTATATTCTTGATCAACTTATATAAACGAATCAAACAAGATCCCACATGATTATATTTTCTCTTGTAGATTGTCGAGAATATTGAGGATTCTCTTCACTTAAGAATAGTGTCAAAATGTGTTTTGGTGTGTTTGGTTTTGAAGGAAGGGAGTAGTATTCGCTAGAGTTACACCAATATCTTAGCATAATTGCATGATATTCGTTACGATTACACCAAACGCGATTAGAGTAACAGTACTATATAATAAGAGTAACACCTAAACTCTTATACATCTCATCAGTAGAGAGAACCCTAAAGGCGGGAGTAACTGTTAGAAGGCTATAATCAGGAGACTCCCGTTCCATATCTCTTTTCCGATGGAGTCAGGTATGCTTCCGCTATTCGGTATACCAATTAATTTAGTATGATGTTTTCAATTTTTAGTCGGATTAAATCTAACAAGTGGTATCAGAGCTGTCGTCATATTGAATTATTTGGGTTAGAAATATTGTTTGGTATTTTTCGTAGGTTTCATTTTACGTAATTCATTATGTTTAGGTTTTTTTTATTCATCCTGAATTGCTGCGCATACGGAACACTATATATTTGTGTATTGAGATTAAGTTATATGATGATGCATAGGTGATGTCATGTTAATCATACCTATAGAAATAGTGCATTGGATTCAATAAATTCATGATGCGTTGTCGTCTTATGTTGATTCGTTACTGTTCAATCATATTTTGTGTGGACAATTTTTTTTCTCAGCATGTATGACAACACATTTATTTCTCTTCATCTCTCCTATCTCATTGCCTGCATCATCAGTCAGCAAGTTGTTCTTTTTTTATTTATTTCTAGCAGTATCCGCATGTTTCCCGTATGGTATGATTATGCATAGTTATTCATGTTTCTATCTATTAGAATCTATTGTCTTAAATGTGAGTTACGATGTTCACATGTAGTATTATATAATCATTATACGGTCCATAAAGTTATATAAGGATTATAGAACAATAATTCGAATATTAAATTTTCAGATACATATAATTGGCTATTCAATTTATAATAAGGCGTCTAGTATTTTAGATTGTTTAATTGAAACAATAAGTTGCATGCCAAAGTAACATCTTTTGCGTAAATTGAACGTTTTTAAAATATCAAGACTTTTGTGTGTGATTAATTTTCATGTGGGTAATGGTCGGCCCAAAGGAAGGCTATTATTTGGCCGAAATTTAATCATGCTTGTCGTAATAAATATGTAACGATTATAAGGTTTCCATGTGAATATTAAGTTGGCTCAAAGGAAGTCTTAGTATTTGACAAGAATTTATTGTTAATATTTGATTACTACACCAAGATGGCCAATTACAAGTTAATTTTAAGTCCAAAGACAAAAAATTAATGTTGTGCTAGGTGTCTTGTTATGATGGAATTTATTTGCCAATGCTTGAATCTGATTATTTAAAATTGAATTTGGAATTTATTGTGGGCATGTTTGTATGATTTTTTGTTCTTTACAGTGAATGCTTCTACTAATACGGTATCTGTTAACATCAATGCAATTCCAATGCTTGACGGAACGAATTTTATGTATTGGAAGGAGAACGTTATGATCATTCTACTGGTTTGCATGGATCTAGACCTTGCTCTTTGGGAAGAGCGCCTCACTGAGATTACGGACTCTAGTTCCTCTGATGATAAAAGGGACATGGAGAAATGGAAGCACTCAAATCGAATGAGTCTAATGATCATGAAACGTACAATTCCAGAATCATTCAGGGGCACTATGTCCGAAGAGGATAATGCCAAGAAGTTCCTCGTTGAACTTGAAAAGCGTTTTGCGAAAAACAATAAGGCTGAGACAAGTACTCTGTTAATGAGTCTTGTTTCCATGAAGTATAAAAGTTCAGGGAACGTAAGGGAGTACATTATGGAAATGTCTCATATTTCTTCAAAACTAAAGGCACTCAAGCTGGATTTGTCTGATGACTTATTAGTACATTTAATCTTGATCTTTCTTCCTAAAAGTTTTAGTAAGTTTAACGTTAGTTATAACTGTCAAAAGGAGAAGTGGACTCTGAATAAGCTCATTTCTCATTGTGTTCAAGAGGAAGAGAGACTTAAGAAAGAAAACACAAAAAGTGCTCATTTGGCTTTATCCTCTAAGGATGGTAGGAAAAGAAAGAAGGGTAAGGACGTTGCAGTTGCGCGACCACCAAAGAAGCAAAATATGGAAACTAAGGAACCTGAAAATTCAGAAAATAAGGACTCAGGATGCTTCTTATGTGGAAAGCCAGGTCATAAGAAGAAACAATACGTAGGGTATCACGCTTGGCGTGTAAAAAAGGGTATGTTTCTTTCTTTTGTCTTTTCTGAAGTCAATTTAAATTTGGTACCTAAACACACTTGGTGGATAGACTCAGGTGCTACTACTCACAGTGTGTCCATGCAGGGTTGCCTGAGTTGCCGAAATCCGGTTGATTGTAAAAGATACATCTATGTAGGCGACAGCAAGGCAGTTGAAGTTAAGGCTATAGGGACATTTAGGTTATTATTAAAGACTGAAATTATTTGGATTTGAAAGAGACTTTCGTTGTATCGTCATTTAGACGGAATTTGGTTTCAGTTTCTGCTTTGGACAAGTTTGGTTATGTTTGTTCCTTTGGAAACAATAAATTTAGTCTTTTTCATAATTGAAAGTTGGTGGGTTCTGGTTCTTTATGTGGATATAATAACCAATATTTGCTAGAAACGCATGTCTCTATTAATGAAACTTTGCATGTGAGCTACAGTGGTACTAAATGAAAATTCATCATCACTATGGCATAAAACGTTTAGGGCATATCTCTAAACAAAGAATTGAAAGACTCGTGGCTGATGGAATTCTCGATTCCCTTGATTTTTCAGACTTTAATGTATGCATTAATTATATCAAAGGGAAACAAACAGACAAAAGGAGATTAGGTGCTGAGAGAGCTTCAGATGTCTTAGAACTTATTCATACGGATATTTGTGGTCCATTCCCTACGGCATCTTGGAATGGTCAACGATACTTTATAACGTTCATAGACGATTACTCTCGATATGGCTACCTAATCTGATTCATGAGAAATCTCAATCATTGGACGTATTCAAATCCTTTAAGGGCGAAGTTGAAAATCAACTAGGCAAAAGAATAAAGAAAGTCGGATCTGATCGTGGTGGCGAATATTACGGCAGAAATGACGGATCCGGTGAACAACGTCCAGGACCATTTGCCAGATTCCTAAATAAGTGTGGTATCGTCCCTCAGTACACCGTGCCAAGTACTCGACAAATGAATGGTGTCGCTGAGAGACGAAACAGGACCTAAAAGGACATGGTGAGAAGTATGATCAGTCATACATCTTTACCAGAATCACTCTAGGGAGAGCGAGGCAATTAAGACTGCAACCTACATCCTAAACAGAGTACCAACTAAAGCAGCTTCTAAAACCCTTTGAACTGTGGACTGGTAAGAAACCCAATATAAGGCATCTTCACATTTGGGGTTGTCCAGCTGAGGCAAGGCCTTATAGGCTACATGAAGGAAAACTGGACTCTAGAACAGTTAGTTGTTATTTTGTAGGATACCCTGTAAGATCTAGAGGGTACAAGTTTTATGATCCCACTACCAAAGTAATTTTTGAGACGGGTAATGCCCGATGTCTTGAGGATGTTGAGTTTGGAAGGGATGATAAAGTCAAATATTTCACCTTTGAAGAAGAAAATATCATTATTCCTACCCCGATTACTCAGGACCAGCTTATTAATTCTGATACGGTTCAGGAAACAACTCCAGAAATTCAAGTTGATCCTGAAATTCAGAATCTTGAGGAGCAACCTCGACCACCTCAAGAAGAATTTCCCTTAAGGAGATCCAATAGAGAAAATAGAAGTGCAATTCCAGATGACTACGTCACTAACTTCCTTTTGGAAAGTGAGGATAATGATGTGGTAACAGAAAACCTTATGGAACTTCTCTCGGATAAAAAGTTAGATAATGGAGTGGTGGATGGTGATTGGATTGCACCATAACCCCAGAAAATATGGACCAGAGCCTCAGATGCTTAAGATAGGGTTATCTTTAGGTCCTGAGGAGAAACAACAATTCGTAAATCTCCTTCAAGAATTCAAAGACGTCTTCGCATGGTCCTAGAAGGACATGCTAGGGATAGACCGCGAAATAGACGAGCACCATATACCGATCAAGGAAGGGTTCAAGCTGGTTAAGCAGAAACTCCGACGCATGAGGCCCGAATGGTCCCTCAAGGTCAAGGAGGAAGTCGACAAACAATTGAAGGCTGGGTTCATACGAGTCTCCGAGTATCCAGATTGGGTTGCAAACATCGTGTCGGTTCCTAAAAAAGACGGTAAAGTACGCGTCTGTGTAGACTTTCGGGATCTTAACAAGGCGAGCCCGAAAGACGATTTCCCGTTACCACACATCGATATACTGGTGGATAACACAGCTGATCATGCCCTTCTATCATTCATGGATGGGTATGTCGGGTACAATCAAATAAAAATGGCAGTGGAAGATATGGATAAGACCACCTTCATTACACCTTGGGGTACTTATTGCTATACTGTTATGCCATTTGGTCTCATCAATGCCGAGGCCACCTATCAACGAACCGTCACAACTTTATTACATGACATGATGCATAAAGAAGTGGAAGTTTACGTGGACGATATGATCGTCAAATCTAAAGACAGGGGCGGTCACATCACCGCCCTGAGAAAGTTCTTCACCCGATTACGCAAATACAACATGAGGTTAAACCCTCAGAAATGTAGTTTTGGGGTAACATCTGGCAAGTTACTGGGTCATATCGTTAGCCAACGCGGTATCGAAGTCGATCCAGCCAAAATCAAGGCCATCACCGAGATGCAACCCCCTAAGACCGAAAAGGAGATAAGAGGGTTTCTCGGAAAATTTCAATACATCAGCAGATTCATTTCAAAGCTAACTATGGTGTGTGAACCGATCTTCAAGAAGCTGAAAATAGGGGAACGGTTACTATGGGACGACAAGTGTCAAGCAGCCTTTGATAGAATCAAGGAAATCTTGTCCTCACCACCGGTCCTGATGCCACCTCAACCTGGTTTGCCTTTGTCACTATACCTAACCACGACAGAGACAACCATGGGGGCTATGCTAGCTCAAACGGTCAACTCCGAAGAACGGGTTATATACTACATCAGCAAAAAGTTTTTAGAGTACGAGTGTAAGTACACTATGCTCGAAAAAACATGTTTAGCTTTGGTCTTGGCCACTAAGAAGCTCCGTCATTACATGCTCAGCTATGAGGTACAAGTATTGTCAAGAATGGATCCGATCAAGTACCTTTTCGAAAAGCCCATTCTCAACGGCAGGATATCAAGATGGACTCTAATGTTGGCAGAATTCGATCTAAAGTTCGTACCATTGAAAGCCATCAAAGGCCGAATAGTAGCCGAGTTTCTCGCCGACAGTCCCGTAACCGAAGAAGGACACACCGACACTTGGTCCTTCCCGGATGAAGATATTTTCCATACCGATACCGAAACGTGGGACTTATACTTTGACGGGGCATCAAATTTCCGAGGATTTGGAGTCGGAATTCTCCTAATCTCGCCAAGAGGGGAACATACTCCCGTTCCATCAAATTAGACTTTGACGTCACTAATAATGCTGCTGAGTATGAAGCATGTATCCACGGGCTACAAGCCGCCGCCGATTAAGGGGTCACAAACCTCCGAGTACACGGCGACTCATCTCTGGTCATTAATCAAGCACTCCAAAAATGGAAAACCCGAAATGCTAACCTTGTGGCCTACCAGGCACGAGTATGGCATCTCGAGAAACAATTCCAAAAGGTGGAGTATATATACCTGCCTCGGGAAGAGAATCAGTTCGCAGATGCACTTTCAAAACTGGCATCTTTACTAAACATTCCCGATCATGTGACCAGCATGCCAATCTGTGTCGAAAGGCGATCCGAGCCAGCATATATCCACGACATCGAAGATATCGAGATACCTGATCCCGAGCCGTGGTATAAGGCTATCCAAGCATACTTGAAGACCGGGTAGTATCCACCTGGGGTCTACAATCGAGCCAAAAAGGACACTGCTCTATTTTGGTAGCGATCGACTATTTCACCAAATGGGTCAAAGCTGAGTCTTATTGTATTCTCAACGCCAGTCATGTTGCCAAATTTATCCAAAATAGGATAATATGCCGGTATGGGATCCCTCATGAGTTCATCAGTGAGCATGGGACCCATTTTCAAGCCGAGACGGCAGCCTTGTTAGCCAAGTACAAAATTAAAAGACATACGTCTTCACTCTACCGACCCCAAACTAATGGAGCGGTAGAAGCGGCTAACAAGACCATTGTCACCATACTCAAAAAGATGGCTGATAATTACCGGGACTGGCCCGACAAGATACCATTTGCACTTTGGGGGTATGGGACCTCGATTCGTACTGCGACCGGGGCAACGCCGTATTACCTTATATACGGGATGGAGGTTGTACAACCTGTCGAGCTAGAGGTGCCGTCACTCAGAATCTTACTCGAAAGTCAAGTACCCGAAGCCGATTGGGTTCAAGCACGATATGACTCGCTAATCCTTTTAGGCGAACGACGATCTCGTGCCCTCAATAATATACAAATATATCAGAAGAGGATCCAACGGGCCTTCAATAAAAGGGTAAGGCCCAGGAACATCAAAGAAGGAGATTTGGTTCTCAAGTCTGTTCGAGCTTTATTACCAGTAGACCCAAGGGGAAAGTTCAAACCTAACTGGGCCGGACCTTATTTGGTAAAGAAGATTCTATCAGGCGGAGCAGTGATGCTAACAGATCTGGACGGGAATGAGTTTGTCAACTCAACTAACCTTGACCAGCTGAAGCGTTACTACCCTTAACCCATTTCTCTCAATGTCATTTGCAAAAGTTTATAAAAATCATTTTTAAATAAACTTTTAAAGACAAGTCAAAAGCTAGAATTACTTATTCTATTGTTATAAACATCTTGAACCAATAGTCTTGATGTATTTCGAAATTGCAAATTAAGTCTGAACTATGTTTGGTTTGATTCCGCTAATTGTGGATACGTAGGCAGCCCCTCAAAAGGGCACAACCACTGCAATCGAAAAAAACAGGAACGGTTTTAAATAAACTCCTTTATTTATTTCAAAAAAAAAAAACCGATAAACTCGGAAAATTACAAATTGCAAAAAAAATTCCCAAAAAAAAACGCACACATAAATAGTACTAATACTTAAATAATAAAAACTAAGGCATTTTCCCCTTTCCCTTGTCCTTAACTTCTTTTTCCGTCCACCGGCGTCGACGCGGAAGTGAACGCTCCCGAATCACCAAGGGAACCTCTTTAGCCCGGGTTCGTTTCTTCAAACTCGATTCCCCGGTCACCTCAGTCGGCCCTAACCGGGCCCTTACCCTCTCAGGTAACCGGTCTCGCGGGCCCAGCCTGTCTCGGACTGCTAGTTTTGGTCCGAGTCTTCTCTCCAAGTCACTAGCACCGGTCTCTTTAGCTCGAGTCTTAGTTTTTGACCTAGAACCCGACTCCGGCCGGACAAGGGTAGTTGGAGTTTCTTCTTCGTCAAAAAACCACCTATTGTCTTTTACCGATTCTCGACGGGCCAAGTCAAAAGCCTCGTCAGTCTTCAAAGTCTTACGGGTCTCTTTAGATTCTTCAGAAGTCCATTTGCGATATGCTTCCGAGACCCAAACAGATTGACAGGGGCGAGGTACAGTCCATATGACACGGGTAAACCAGCGTTGTAGCCACGTGTCACACATAGCGTCCGTCATTTGGAGCGAGACGCTAATGATTGCTTCAGTTTCGGGGATCTGCTGAAACAAACCGAACTGTCTCAGAATGCGATCCGGATAAAAAAATATGGACGGTCCAATCCAAAGACAGGATTACCAGATATCGGGGTTTGTCTCTCTTAGCTAACCCCGCCAGTTTCGAGAGGAACCACCAGATGACAGTCCATCTAATCAAGGGCCCACCATGGAATTTTAACTCTTCGTCCCAATAATTCCGATTTATGTGATGACTCGAGCTTATTCGTCGGGACCGTGAACATATCTGACAGCTGCGATATCTGGATATGCTCACCGGGGGCTCTATGATCACCAAGCGCTCGGTAAACCAGATCTGTCAAAAAAAAAATTTCGCAAAGTCAAAAACTTTCGAAGAAATTTTTTTTCGAGAAAATCAAAAAATTCGAAATTTTCGAAAAATTCAAAAAAAATAAAAAAAAATTCGGAAAATTCGGGAAAATTTAAAAAAAAATTCCGGAAAAAATTCAAAAAAAAAAAAAAAAAGAAACATAAAAAATCGAAAATCGGGAAATTCGAGGAAAACGCGGTCCAATACCTGCAAAAGCCGAATGCTTCCCCTCAATTGCCGACAACTCCATATCTCTACTCCATTGATTATAAAGCATTTTCCCCGACTATAACCCGCATGGTTCTTCGCCAAGGTTCTCCTCGACTTTGCTTAGGTGTCCCCAGCGGAGTCGCCAAATTGTGGACATGACATAGTTCCACCCCGACGCGGCCACGCGCGGGTTTGGGGAGGCGAATGAATCTCCATATGAGATGGTCAAATTGAAATTTAAATCGAAGTAGAAGTCGCCACCGAACTTTGTGGGAGTTCGGGCCCGTTCGAACCCACTCTATGTCGTAGTGGGCCGTATACAAAATACGGCCCATTTCCGATGTCAGAGCTTATTGGGTTCGTCCCTTTGCATTATGATACCGATACCGACATTATCGGATATCGTGTATTGAATGACTCTCGTTGCCAATGGATTCGGACATCCGGAAACCATGGTTCTGAGTAAGGGGTAAGGGTACTTGTTGGAAAGTTCACTAAGAACACCCAACGCCGCCCGCACTTAGCGGCCTTTACTAAGATATCGTTCGTTTTTGGTGTACACGCGTTAGTTCGACGGTTGAATGATATGCAAACATTATTTTCCCTAAGCATGTGAGGAAAATTAAATGGGTTGCTAAGTCGTTCAATGCATCTTAAACTAATAACGTCAAAGTTATATTTAGCATGCGAAATTCGTTTTAGTCTAATAAAACAAAAGATGAAAATAAATCGCTACAAACACGAGAAAACAAGTTAGTAACGATTGAATAAATTGAATAAAGATGTATATACGATAATATGCATGATTTTGAAAAAGGTTTATGACACGTGATGGATTAACACGTGTTGACCGAGGTCGAAAAAGTATTTATCGAAATCTGAAAATATGTCGCGAAAGTCGCTGTTTTATGTAAGAAACGAGAAGAATAAAAAAACGAGAAAACGAAGAAAAAAGGCTCGGTTTTCCAGGCTCTCGCGCGAGTCGCCTGGAAGGCGCGCGACTCGCACTGGAGTCTGTCCCGATTTTTTTTATTTTCGAAAATCGTCAATTTTTATAAATCGCATACAAATATGGGTTAATTTATACTCGATTTATATTTTCGATATTCGTCATATCTAATATTCGATTATGAAATCGATATCAAATAGTCCCGTTTCTTGGTGAGAAAGCCAAGTATCTCGGCTGAAATGGGCTGTTGGCCGAGTATTTTGATGCTCGGTCGGTGAATTGATTTGGTTTTCGGATAGAATTCCTACTTGAGATCGAATTCTATCCTTGAATGGATTTGTTTAATATTCTCGAGGCTGATATTTTGTAGTATCTGGGCCTAACCGAACTGATGAAGTGTCACGGCTGGTCCGTGTATCTCGGGAAAAAATATCTTTGACCGGGTTTGACCCGGTCGCTAAAAGACGGTTTTGCCCCTAGTGCCGGATTCGACCCAAATTAGTCTTATTTGACTCGAAACGACCTACTGGGCCTGGATTTGAGGTTGGTTTAGTAAGATTTGTACTCCGTAATAAGCCCAAGCCAAATGCCAATGATTTTGAGCCCATATCCGAGTCCATTAAAGCATGTTTGCGTCCGATCATCATCGGGTGTTTGGCGGAAACTACTATAGACACCTGACGGTCAAAATGTGGGTGTCTACAGTAGGAATGCTTGGGATGACTTGGTTCTTTAAAATAGGAATGCTTGGGATGACTTGATTCTTTAATCAGATTCTGACACGGATTCCTAAAATTCTCTGGTTAGGCCTGTATGCCTAGATGAAGTAGGGAGTATGATAAAATCTCCTATTCCCGGGGTGACTAGGAAAAGGATCTTCTTTATTATAAATAGAGGGTTCTTGCTCTTTTATTTTTCATATTCCAACCCAAATCTTTTCTTCTATCTTAAAATCCTTTAGACTTTTAAGACAAAAAAAAAACTTCTTGCTATGGGTATCGAACATATGACCGCGATGCTTCAGTCGTGGGCCCAGAATTTTCGAGACGAAGATAAAATTCAGCTAACTCAAATGGGAATTGTTGCCTTATTTCCGCTTCAGCGACTCATGGTAGATTCACACTTTTTGGATGCTTGCCTATCCTTTTGGGATACTACCCACCATGTTTTTGCCTTTCCTCGGGGAGAAATATGTTCCCTTCCTGAAGAGATTGCAGCTATAGGGGGTTGGTGCCCTAATGCTTGTCCTGCTATTCTTCCCATTTATCCTGACCCAAGGAGGAGACTGAGGGATTTTCTTGGGTTATCTCATGCTGAGACAGCTCGTATGGTAAAGGGAAATTCTGTCTCCCTATTTGACGTGGCTGACAAATTCATGAATCCAAACGGCGCAAGAATTACTTCTACCCATAGGCGTAGGGCTTTCGCCTTTTGTATGCTGCATCGATATGCCTTCGAAGGTCGGATGGATGCTGACTCATGCTTAGGCGAAATCAGGCTAATCAGCATAGTGGACCAGATGGAGACAGGTCACAGCCTAGCTTGGCTGATAACTGGGGAGATCCTTATGGGCCTTGATGCTAGAAGGCTTGACCCGGATCGGCAATTGACGGGAAGCATTCGGCTTTTGCAGGTATTGGACCGCGTTTTCCTCGAATTTCGATTTTTTTTGTTTCTTTTTTTTTTGAAAATTTTCCCGAATTTTTTTTTAAAAATTTTTTTGAATTTTCGAAAATTTCGATTTTTTTTTTCTCGAAAAAAAATTTCTTCGAAAGTTTATGACTTTTCGAATTTTTTTTTTTGACAGATCTAGTTATCCGAGCGCTTGTCGATCATAGAGCCCCCGGTAAGCATATCCAGATATCGCAGCTGTCAGATAGGTTCACGGTCCCGACGAATAAGCTCGAGTCATCACATAAATCGGAATTATTGGGATGAAGAGTTAAAATTTCATGGTGGGCCCTTGATTAGATGGACTGTCATCTGGTGGTTCCTCTCGAAACTGACGGGGTTAGCTAAGAGAGACAAAGCCCGATATCTGGTGATCCTGTCTTTGGATTGGACCGTCCATATCTATCCGGATCGCATTCTGAGACAGTTCGGTTTGTTTCAGCAGATCTCCAAAACGGAAGCAATCATTAGCGTCTCGCTCCAACTGACGGACGCTATGTGTGACACGTGGCTACAACGCTGGTTTACCCGTGTCATATGGACTGTACCTCACCCCTGTCAATCTGTTTGGGTCTCGGAAGCATATCGCAAATGGACTTCTGAAGAATCTAAAGAGACCCGTAAGACTTTGAAGACTGACGAGGCTTTTGACTTGGCCCATCGAGAATCGGTAAAAGACAATAGGTGGTTTTTTGACGAAGAAGAAACTCCAACTACCCTTGTCCGGCCGGAGTCGGGTTCTAGGTCAAAAACTAAGACTCGAGCTAAAGAGACCGGTGCTAGTGACTTGGAGAGAAGACTCGGACCAAAACTAGCGGTCCGAGACAGGCTGGGCCCGCGAGACCGGTTACCCGAGAGGGTAAGGGCCCGGTTAGGATGACTGAGGTGACCGGGGAATCGAGTTTGAAGAAACGAACCCGGGCTAAAGAGGTTCCCTTGGTGATTCGGGAGCGTTCACCTTCGCGTCGACGCCGGTGGATGGATGTTGTTTGCTAAATTTAGACCGTTTTTCCCCTCATTCAGACCCGTTTTTGCCCCGTTTTGCGAGGAATAAGTGCGATTATTGCCCCATTTTGAGTATTTCTCGCATTAGCGTCTCTGTTTTGCATTTTACGTGTTTTTGGTAGTTTTCTGTCTATTTTGATAGGATTTTCGACCAAAAACGTGTCCGAGCTTCTATGAGCATGAGAGAGAGGGAAACCGTCCGAAAAGCAAAGCACACAACTTAAAATCCAAAGTCCAAACCCAAGAGGTGAAACCTTGAGTGAAAAGGAAAAACTTCAAGTCCATTGTGCATCTTCACCGGAGAGGTCAAACTTCAAATGGATATATCTAGAGTTCTAGACCTCAGATCGAAGCAATTCTAGTTGGAGGTGAAAGCATATCTTCTTAGCTATCCAACGACATATCACACGCCCCAATCGGAGATCAAACGAGAGAGTTATGGCCCTCTGAAGTCACAGGGCGAAATTTCACCCGATGAGAATTTGACCGGGCGAAATTTCGCCCGACGGTGTTCCTCCCCAGATTGCCATTTTGGACAAAAAGTTCATAGGGTGAAATTTCACCCTATGAGATGACCGGGCGAAATTTCGCCCGATGGAGAAAAGCGCCAAAAATGGCGATTCGAGAAGAAAATCTCACCGGGTGAAATTTCACCCGGTGGTGCTGATGTCGTCAACCGCAGGGCAAAACTTCACCCTATGAAGACTCATTGGGCAAAGTTTCATCTCAAAGGACAAAGTCTCACTATTGGGCAAGGATTAGATTATGGGCTTTAGGTTAAATACCCATTGAGAGATTATTATATATATGTTACCCTAGTTTATTGCCCAAGTCACCTCTCCATTGTGCTAAGGAGGGAAGACATTACACTCTTTCACCATCCTATTACACCATCCATTAGTAGTAGTTTAGTAGTATTCTAGTGAAAATCCTCCAAAATTCTAGTAGTTTATATACTCCCTCCGATTTATTGGATTCGCAACGTATTCTGTTTTTGACAAATTCATCAACTTTGCAACATTTCCATTTTGGGCCATATTTTTCTCATGAAATGACTAACCTACCCTTCACTTTTCATTACTATATTCCAAAATATTCAATCTAATATTATTATATTACTTAATCTTACATGACATCACTATTGTGGTCCACCAATTCACTTTCCTTATTTTTTGTGTGAATAGTAAATGTTGCGATTCCAATGAATCGGAGGGAGTAGTAATTAGTAGTAGATCTACATAATTTCCATCAACAATTATCTAGATCTCAAGTTTGTAAGAAGATTATTCAAGTTTTATTTGAAGATTTGTTGGGTTTAATGAAGGATTAGTGACAAGTTCTTCACTTTATTCGTCAAAGATTCAATCTTTACTTATGCAATCCTCTTATTTCCTATAGATCTACATAGTTGGTATAATTCTCTTCCACTCCCTAATCTCTAATTTAGTTTTTATGTTGTTTTCTCATCATTATCTTGTTTAGATCATATTATTGTTGTTAGTTTCATTAGATCTAATCAATATGCATGTTAAAATGATTTCCATAATGATTTGTGAGTAGACTTCTTTGTTGGGGAATTAGGGAGGATTTGGATTACTTTATTCAAGGGATGTTGGTGGGTTGTTTACTTGTTAATTATCGATGTTAAGGTTTTTGTGTCTTTGTTGACTTAGAATCGCGACTAGGCCGACCTTGACTCATTTCTACCAATATGGGGAAACTCGGGGTAGAAATTACCTTAGATTGAGACTTACCCTTTCATCGCGAAAGCAGGCTTAGGTAGGTTGGATGAGAATACCGAAAGGTGGCACTCTCCTTTTTAACGTTGTAACAAAAACTCGATCCCGTGACTATTAGACCCCATTTCTGAATCCCGACTCTCCCCAACACCTTTCCTATTTATTGGCCCTAGCCTACGACCTCTCTTGATCTCTCTTGACCTCTCTCGACCTCTCTCGACCCAAAACCCCCCTTCTCGACCCAATCACTCCTAGACTTTGACTTGACCGACTACCTCTCGACCGTCCTTGTGGATCGATCCCCGACTTGCCGCTACTACGTAGTAGTATTCCGGGGTTTATAAATATTGTTTGACCACGTTGGATAGGCGACAATTCGACTCGCATCAAAATGGCGCCGTTGCCGGGGACGGTGATCAGTTAGTCGAGTTTTAGTTTATTGTGTTTGGGTAAAAAAAAAAGAAAACAAATAAAAAACAAATAAAAAGGTTAGTCTTTTAGTGTGCTTCTTGGTGTTCGTGTTGCTTGTCTCTTGCATTCATCTCCTTCATTGATCAATCTCTTTTATGTCTCTCATGACGACCTTAGACGATCATAGTAGACTCTATGACCACATGGTTACCTCACCTATTATCGTTAGAGATGAGGATAGAGCGAAATTTGAAGTGAATCAAGTATTTATCACTGTGCTTCAAAGAGATATGTTTTGGGGATTGCCTAATGAAAATGTGCTTGACCACCTTACGGAATTTCATACAAATTGTTTAGTTGCGAAGAGGAATGGTTTGCCAATCAACACCTTTAAACTCTTAGCTTTTCCTTTCACCCTTGGAGGTAAAGCCAAGAAATGGCTACGTTCTTATCCTCCTAACACATTTTGTACTTGGGTTGAACTTGTTCAAGCCTTTTTAAACCACTTCTTCCCATATCACAAGACCAATAAACTTAGACGAGAGATCCTTGCCTTTGAACAAGGTGAGTTTGAGTGTTTAAGTGATGCTTGGGATAGATTTCGAGATTTATTGACATATTGCCCACGCCATGGGATTCCGGTTTGGCTAACCACTACAATATTCTTTGACAACTTGCTTGAACACGTTAGAGAATTGATTCATACTTCCGCCGGTGGTAACTTTTATGAATTAGGAGATGATGAGGCAAGATTATTGCTTGAGAAAGTGGCTAGAACCGATGCCCGTGAGGGATATGGGAGAGTGACACCTTTGAGAGAACCGAGAGTTGAATCTTCCTCTCTTGTTTGCAATGTTCAATCCTCTCTTGTTAACTCTTCTCCAATTTTTGTGGATAATTTGCATGATTCTTCACCTTATGCCATTTGTGATGATGAGAAACATGAATTTAATGCTTCCTCTTCACCTCCACCACTTTCTAATTTGGATATAATATATGAAGAGGAAGAAGAGGATGAAGAAGATGATGTGCATATTGTTCAATCCCAACATGCTCCCCCACTCCCTTTGAATACATGTATTGTGCATGATTCTCCATTGCATTTGATTAATAATGATGCTCTTGATAAGGATTTTATGGAGTCATGTAAGAATTGTGATGATGTCAATGTGTCTTGTAATGATGATGTGCTTGAGCTACTAAACTCCTCTTCTATGCAACATGATATGAGCTCCAAGCCTTTAAATGTGATACTTGACGATAATCTTGGGAGTAGGAGATATGCTGGTGATGAGGTTATTGAGGAGACTCTTGTTGAGAATTTTGAGGATGTTGATGAGCCTTATAATGAGGAAATTGTGAGTATGTCTTGTGATGTTCTTGACATGAAGAGGGATGATGATTGTGTGTTAATAGAGGTTGAGAACCCCGTTCTTTCCCTTGAGAATGATTGCATCCCCCACTTTGTTGATGATGAGAGTAAACGTGAGGACATACCTACAACTACTTGTGATAAGCCTATTGAGCTTTCCATGACCAACACCTTTGAAAATCCGGCAATTGAGAGCTTATGTGAGGTTGCGATGCATAATCCTCTATTTGAGCGCATGATAGAGGGAGTTAGAAGTAAAGAGGGTGAGATGTTTGATGATGGAGCGAATTGTGGAGAAGCTCCTAAGAACCACTTTATTGAGAAGCATGAAGCTTTGAGTGATAATGGAAAGAATGAGGAGAGCTCTAATGTGATCATTATTGAGGTATTGTCTAAGGATGACTTCTTTTACCCTCACCTTTTTGATAAAATGTCTCTCCTTGCCTATTTACAAGCCTCATTTGAGCTAGACTTGAATGGTTCCTACACCATATATCCTCCATCCTCTTTGATATTCCTTCCTCACTCACATAAGAAGTTTAACAATGACATGAAAGCGCCTTTTGAACATAGAGGCATGATGGATACTCTATTATTTGCTTTGACCTCTTATGTTTATGTGCTATCTTTGTGCATCAATGTTTCATATTGTAATTTCTTTGAGTTCCATGCAAGATTGTTTGATCTACTTCTAAGAGCATTGAATTGCTATTTACTTGAAAATTCGAATGAGTCTTTTCTCGGTAAGTTGAAATTGAAATGGCCGGGTCCATTCGAGGTGACCAAGGTGCAACCATTTGGATCAATTGAAATTTCAAGCCCGAAAACCGGGAAGTTTATGGTTAATGGACAACGCTTAAAGATTTATCATGCCGGTCACGTTCGTGAGACCTTTGCTACCGTGGAAGTTGATGAGCTCCCGTTGAGGAGCGTTGTTTAACCCTCTCAATTTGATGTAGGTTTGGTGGTATCCTCAACAACCACCTTGTATATATGTATCATATTTCTTTGTGTTTGTTAGCTTTGTTAGCTTGAGAACAATGGATGAACTTGGATTTCGTCATGGAGCAATTATTTGGATGAAGATCAAGCTTTTGGAGAAGTTATGGAGCTTATTTGAAGACCACAAGAATGTTTGTGGGAGATATTGATTATGTAATATGAGTCGTGTCGTTATTTGAAATTTTAGGTGATTATTGAAGAACCATGGAATGACAAGGCAGAAAAATGAAGCAATCAAGACCGCCGGGCGAAATTTCGCCCGGTGAGATTTGACCGGGCGAAGTTTCGCCCTACGATAAACTGCCAGATCTGCCAGAACTAATGAAGATACCACCGGGCGAAATTTCGCCCGGTGATATTTTCACCGGGTGAAATTTCACCCGGTGGAAAACATTTGGCAAAATCGATTTTCATGACGGAATACCGCCGGGTGAAATTTCACCCGTTGGTGCTTGACCGGGTGAAATTTCACCCGGCGGCATGAGCTTGAACATCAATCACCTATAACATATTTTCTCACTACAAAATCAATTCCCTCCTTCCCAAATATCCCACATAACTTTCCCTCCAAAAATTTTTACACCAAAATTTACCACCCACTTTAAAACCTTCACTTTCCCTCCTCAACCACCCTTATTTATATCACCCTTTTATCCCACAATTCACTCCACATTTTCACCCATCATAAACACATCAAACCACCTTCCATACACCCCAACCACATTTAAATCTCCATTCATAGTTCCATATCCATCTTAGGTGATTATATCTGGGTTCTTTGAAGAGGTGAAGTTCAAGTTTTTTGGGGATATTCTTGCAAGCACATTATCATGGAGACAAGAGCTCAACGAGCCGTGCGTAAACAAGGTATGGCATCGACTTCTAATCCTTCTAAACGTTCATCTTCTAGTAAGTCTTCTAAGCCTATAAATTTACCTTGTCTTAATACTTCTCTATCTCGGACCTTCTCTGAAAAGATCTTTCAGAGCACTAGGTGGCCTTGTCCCCACACAATGACCAATCTAGGAATAGTAGACGATATTAAAGGGTTATCGTCAAGGACCGGAACTAGCGAGCTCCTTAGCCTCGCAGCCTTCACCTATAAAGACCTTACTTGCGAGTTCTTAGGAACTTTTGCCATTGACAATCCGACCACACCAAGAGCGATCAAATTTAGACTATTCGGCAAACTCCATCGTTTGACTATTTCCGAATTCGGCCTAGTGCTAGGCCTACCCTCATCGGGTACCGGACTTAGTGAACCCTCGAGCAACGTACAAGCCTGTGTATCTAGGAGAGATCTTTGGAAGCGCATATCACGCTGTAAAGGGGGTTACGAGGTTAATTTATCCTTTGCCTCCGAAATCCGTAACCCCGCATTTCGCTATTTTTGCGAGATGTTCTCCCACTGCTTGTTACCCTCGGCCGATAATATTTATACTCTTAATGTGTGTGTCCTGCAATTGATCTGTGACTCTTTGTTCGGTAACCCTAACCCCTTAGACCTACCACTTGTCGTGGCGTTGCACTTTCACCGTATCATTGTTACTCAACGCTCCTCCTTAGATTGTGGAGGTCTCGTGACCGTAATTGCAAACAAGTTGGGTTATTCGACCGACCACCTCACCCCACTAGACGATTCCATATGGCTTGACGAGGCCTATTTTCCGACTTGGATCTTTCATGTACCTCATCAGCACCTCATCTACATTAGCCGTGGAAGAGCTTTAATAGTTCCGAACACACACCGAACCACTATCCATGTTCACAAAAATTGGGACCTACCCTTGGGTCCCGGTGAATTCCGACTGACCAAGACCGAGTCGGGAGGAAAGGGAGTTTGGGAGTATGCACACTATAAGTTGCCCAAAGGTCGTACGATCTACGACCTTTGTGAGATTGAATCCGACTTTGCCCTCTCGCTTAGCGACGTTCCGGAGGAGTTTTCTCCCGAGCCATCCTCCGAGGGTATACCCTTTTTCTATGGGTCTCCTAGCACTTCATTTGCGTCGGACGATCGCTCAGACTAGACCCTCTCCTGGAGTCGGTGGTGTGTGTGTGTGTCGTGTATTTGTGTGTGGGTTGGGTCGATGAGTCCTTAATCATCTATAATTGCATGTCCTTTGGTTGATTCCATTCTTATTCCTTTTATCCTATTGTCATTGTGATTGATTTATCTCTAACATAACTTTACAAGTTGTCCCATTGTTCGATTGTTGCGGCCAAAGCGGCCTTGGTATTGCTCCCGTTCATTAGGCAATGTGATTACGCCGTTGACCTTTTGAAAATCCAAATTCTTCCCATTTTCTCGAATTTTTCTTAATTCGGGCTAGGTGATGTGACTACACCTACACCCATTTTTCATCTTTTCTTTTAATTTCTTTTCTTTTATTTTATTCTCATTTTCTTAGCAACTTGGCTAGGGTCTAGGTGATGTGATTACACCTAGGCCCGCCATCCTTTTATCGTTTTCTTTTCGTTTGTTTTCTTTCTTCAAATTTTTCGAAAAATCCAAAAAGATTTGAAAATTATAAAAATCCAAAAAGATTTTTTCTTATTTTTCCTTTTCCATCCTTTTCGATCTTTTCCCCTACTCGTGCATTGAGGACAATGCACAGTTTTAGTGTGGGGGAGGGATCACTATCCTTTTGTTTTTCAAAAATCTTTCAAAAAACCATAAAAATTGAAAATTTTCGAAAAACCAAAAGCATTTTCTTTTTATTTTCCTTTTCTTTTTTTTCCTTTTTCTTTTCCCGTTTTCGTTATGTTTTCGTGTCCCTTGTATAGTCATGTTCTCTACTCTTACAGGTAACCACCACCTTGATAGCGCAATTTGAAGAGTTATGGAAGCAACCCGCTAGGTAACTTCCTTCCTTTTCGCTTTCTTCTTTACTTTCGTAGAGGAGTTAGGTTGTTGCAATTGGGAGGCTCTCGAAGAGATGAGCATTTTGGGTGTTGTGGTTGATTTTTGTGCTTGAATATCGATGGAGTACGAAGTGCATGACTTTACTCGTGTTTTCCTTTATTTGCCTTTTCTTTTTCGTGTGTCCCTTTTGATTTTGTATAATGTGTCTAGGATTAAAAGTTTTCGAAAACCCGATAACGAACTTATTGCAAGAGTTTACATTCCATTGTAGATAACTCATTGTAGATTTTGGACCTTAGTCTAGTAGAATGACTCTTAGGTAATGAATTTGTTGATCCTTTAGCTTTGAGTCCACCTTTTCTACTAGAGGTTTACTTCGGGGTTTGCATTTGACCACCTTGACCACCCATGGAGGAGTTAGGCCTTGGTTCCCGCATCCCGTTTCCTAGGTGACCTTGCTCGAATGACCATTGCACCTTTAGTCCAAATTCTCAATTTTTTGTAGGATATCCGGGGATGGACGCGTTTCCGGGTACCTATTTATCCTTTCACCCATACATCACCACAATAAGTTTACACAAAAATAACCTCAAAACTTGGTTTCGAACCACATCAAAAAGCCAAAAAAAGGGCAAACCAAAGCAAGAGAAAAAGGGCAAAAAAACATGACAAAAACATGAAAAAGAAAAACAAAGGAGAAAGAAAAGGAGCTTCAAATGAAAAAAAATCGTATCATCAAAAACGTCTCCTTGAAAAAAAAAAGCCCTTTGATCGATTCATCGCCGTGAAGTGCCAACTAGAGGACCGAGTCCCGAGGTAGGAAGATAGCGGTGAAGAGTCGATCCACCCAATAATAAACACTCCACCTTTTTGTTTGGGCTAATTTAGGAAATTCGAGTTTGGAACGACCCTCTTGGCCTTAGCCAAAGAGAGCGGGACTGCACCTACCTACAGTGTCGAACGAATCCATGGTTCACTTTTTCCACTCCGTTATACGCCCTGTAGTACCCCTTTAGAAGATTAGGAGGACCTAGCTAAGTTATCAACATTTATATTGCTTAATTGTCATAGTATTAGGCTTTGGTCCTTATTTACGTGGGTGATTTATCTTGAAAGTTTATTGTTGCTTTAGGTAAGTAATTGGTGTCTTTCCCCGCCGTCTCGATGAGGGATTCGGTGTTTTATTTTTGTTTTGGATGCGTCTATTCTTTCGTGTTATGTGTTTTTGTGTGTTTAGTCGCATCCATCATTTTGAGCAAGACCCAACTTGCCTTGCATGGGAGTACTCTACCTCATGGGTATTCCGATGTGAGTCGAGGGGACGGAGCGGGCCCTTTAATTGCCCCGTATCGGCTTAGCATAGTCTAGCTAGTAGTAGTAGTATGTGATTTCTTTTTAGGTCTTTGCTCGAGGACGAGCAACGGTTTAGTGTGGGGGAATTGTTGTGTGCTAAATTTGGACCATTTTTCCCCTCATTTAGACCCGTTTTTTCCCCGTTTTGCGAGGTATAAGTGCGATTATTTCCCCATTTTGAGTAGTTCTCGCATTAGCGTCTCTATTTTGCATTTTACGTGTTTTTGGTAGTTTTCTGTCTATTTTGATAGGATTTTCGACCAAAAACGTGTCCGAGCTTCTATGAGCATGAGAGAGAGGGAAACCGTCCGAAAAGCAAAGCACACAACTTAAAATCCAAAGTCCAAACCCAAGGGGTGAAACCTTGAGTGAAAAGGAAAAACTTCAAGTCCATTGTGCATCTTCACCGGAGAGGTCAAACTTCAAATGGATATATCTAGAGTTCTAGACCTCGGATCGAAGCAATTTCAGTTGGAGGTGAAAGCATATCTTCTTAGCTATCCAACGACATATCACACGTCCCAATCGGAGATAAAACGAGAGAGTTATGGCCCTCTGAAGTCACAGGGCGATATTTCACCCGATGAGAATTTGACCGGGCGAAATTTCGCCCGACAGTGTTCCTCCCCAGATTGCCATTTTGGACAAAAAGTTCATAGGGTGAAATTTAGCCCGATGGAGAAAAGCGCCAAAAATGGTGATTCGAGAAGAAAATCTCACCGGGTGAAATTTCACCCGGTGGTGCTGATGTCGTCAACCGCAGGGCAAAACTTCACCCTATGAAGACTCATTGGGCAAAGTTTCATCTCAAAGGACAAAGTCTCACTATTGGGCAAGGATTAGATTATGGGCTTTAGGTTAAAAATACCCATTAAGAGATTATTATATATATGTTACCCTAGTTTATTGCCCAAGTCACCTCTCCATTGTGCTAAGGAGGGAAGACATTACACTCTTTCACCATCCTATTACACCATCCATTAGTAGTAGTTTAGTAGTATTCTAATAAAAATCTTCCAAAATTCTAGTAGTTTACATAGTAATTAGTAGTAGATCTACATAATTTCCATCAACAATTATCTAGATCTCAAGTTTGTAAGAAGATTATTCAAGTTTTATTTGAAGATTTGTTGGGTTTAATGAAGGATTAGTGACAATTTCTTCACTTTATTCATCAAAGATTCAATATTTACTTATGCAATCCTCTTATTTCCTATAGATCTACATAGTTGGTATAATTCTCTTCCACTCCCTAATCTCTAATTTAGTTTTTATGTTGTTTTCTCATCATTATCTTGTTTAGATCATATTATTGTTGTTAGTTTCATTAGATCTAATCAATATGCATGTTGAAATGATTTCCATAATGATTTGTGAGTAGACTTCTTTGTTGGGGAATTAGGGAGGATTTGGATTATTTTATTCAAGGGATGTTGGTGGGTTGTTTACTTGTTAATTATCGATGTTAAGGTTTTTGTGTCTTTGTTGACTTAGAATCGCGACTAGGCCGACCTTGACTCATTTCTACCAATATGGGGAAACTCGGGGTAGAAATTACCTTAGATTGAGACTTACCCTTTCATCGCGAAAGCGGGCTTAGGTAGGTTGGATGAGGATACCGAAAGGTGGCACTCTCCTTTTTAACGTTGTAACAAAAACTCGATCCCGAGACTATTAGACCCCATTTCCAAATCCCGACTCTCACCAACACCTTTCCTATTTATTGACCCTACCCTACGACCTCTCTTGATCTCTCTTGACCTCTCTCGACCTCTCTCGACCCAAAACCCCCCTTCTCGACCCAATCACTCCTAGACTTTGACTTGACCGACTACCTCTCGACCGACCCTGTGGATCGATCCCCGACTTATCACTACTACGTAGTATTATTCCGGGATTTATAAATATTGTTTGACCGCGTTGGATAGGCGACAATTCGACGCGCATCAACGGAAAAGAAGCTAAGGACAAGGGAAAGGGGAAAATGCCTTAGTTTTTATTATTTAAGTATTAGTACTATTTATGTGTGCTTTTTTTTTTAGGGAATTTTTTTTTGCAATTTGAAATTTTCCGAGTTTATCGGATTTTTTTTGAAATAAATAAAGGAGTTTATTAAAAATCGTTCTTGTTTTTTTCGATTGTAGTGGTTGTGCCCTTTTGAGGGGCTGCCTACGTATCCACAATTAGCGTTATCAAACCAAACGTAGTTCAGACTTAATTTGCAATTTCGAAATACATCAAGTCTATTGGTTCAAGATGTTTATAACAGTAGAATAAGTAATTCTAGCTTTTGACTTGTCTTTAAAAGTTTATTTAAAAATGATTTTTATAAACTTTTGCAAATGACATTGAGAGAAATGGGTTAAGGGTAGTAACGCTTCAGCTAGTCCAGGTTAGTTGGGTTGACAAACTCATTCCCGTCCAGATCTGTTAGCATCACTGCTCCGCCTGATAGAATCTTCTTTACCAAATAAGGTCCGGCCCAGTTAGGTTTGAACTTTCCCCTTGGGTCTACTGGTAATAAAGCTCGAACAGACTTGAGAACCAAATCTCCTTCTTTGATGTTCCTGGGCCTTACCCTTTTATTGAAGGCCCGTTGGATCCTCTTCTGATATATTTGTATATTATTGAGGGCACGAGATCGTCGTTCGCCTAAAAGGACTAGCGAGTCATATCGTGCTCGAACCCAATCGGCTTCGGGTACTTGACTTTCGAGTAAGATTCTGAGTGACGGCACTTCTAGCTCGACAGGTTGTACAGCCTTCATCCCGTATGTAAGGTAATATGGCGTTGCCCCGGTCGCAGTACGAATCGAGGTCTGATACCCCCAAAGTGCAAATGGTATCTTGTCGGGCCAGTCCCGATAATTATCAGCCATCTTTTTTAGTATGGTGACAATGGTCTTGTTAGCCGCTTCTACCGCTCTATTAGTTTGGGGTCGGTAGAGTGAAGACGTATGTCTTTGAATTTTGTACTTGGCTAACAAGGCTGCCGTCTCGGCTTGAAAATGGGTCCCATGGTCACTGATGAATTCATGAGGGATCCCATACCGGCATATTATCCTATTTTGGATAAATTTGGCAACATGACTGGCGTTGAGAATACGATAAGACTCAGCTTCGACCCATTTGGGGAAATAGTCGATCGCTACCAAAATAAAGCAGTGTCCTCCGGTTCCCGAGGGGTTTATCTTTCCGATTATATCGATTCCCCATGTTGAAAATGGCCAGGGTGACGTCATGGTATACAGCAGGGAAGGCGGCATATGCTGCACATTAGCGAAAATCTGGCAGTTGTGGCAATGTTTGACATAGAGTAGGCAGTCAGTCTCCATGCTGTTTCAGTAGTATCCGAGTCTCATGATTTTCAGAACTAGCACCTAGGCGTTTATGTGCGGACCGCACTCACCGTCATGCACTTCGGCCATGACCTTTTCGGCGTTACCTTTATCAACAAATAAAAGGAGAGCCCCCTGCGGTGTCTTTTTGCAAAGTTGTCCGTCGTCGGTACGGACGAACTGGGCTGCTAGCCTACATAAGGCCTTTTTTGGCTCGATTGTCGGCCCCGGGTGGATACTCTCCGGTCGTCAAGTATGCTTGGATAGCCTTATACCACGGCTCGGGATCAGGTATCTCGATATCTTCGATGTCGTGGATATATGCTGGCTCGGATCGCCTTTCGACACAGATTGGCATGCTGGTCACATGATCGGGAATGTTTAGTAAAGATGCCAGTTTTGAAAGTGCATCTGCGAACTGATTCTCTTCCCGAGGCAGGTATATATACTCCACCTTTTGGAATTGTTTCTCGAGATGCCTTACTCGTGCCTGGTAGGCCACAAGGTTAGCATTTCGGGTTTTCCATTTTTGGAGCGCTTGATTAATGACCAGAGATGAGTCGTCGTGTACTCGGAGGTTTGTGACCCCTAAATCGGCGGCGGCTTGTAGCCCGTGGATACATGCTTCATACTCAGCGACATTATTAGTGACGTCAAAGTCTAATTTGATGGACACGGGAGTATGTTCCCCTCTTGGCGAGATTAGGAGAATTCCGACTCCAAATCCTCGGAAATTTGATGCCCCGTCAAAGTATAAGTCCCACGTTTCGGTATCCGTATGGAAAATATTTTTATCAGGGAAGGACCAAGTGTCGGTGTGTCCTTCTTCGGTTACGGGACTGTCGGCGAGAAACTCGGCTACTATTCGGCCTTTGATGGCTTTCAATGGTACGAACTTTAGATCGAATTCTGCCAACATTAGAGTCCATCTTGATATCCTGCCGTTGAGAATGGGCTTTTCGAAAAGGTACTTGATCGGATCCATTCTTGACAATACTTGTACCTCATAGCTGAGCATGTAATGCCGGAGCTTCTTAGTGGCCCAGACCAAAGCTAAACATGTTTTTTCGAGCATAGTGTACTTACACTCGTACTCTAAAAACTTTTTGCTGATGTAGTATATAGCCCGTTCTTCGGAGTTGACCGTTTGAGCTAGCATAGCCCCCATGGCTGTCTCTGTCGTGGTTAGGTATAGTGACAAAGGCAAACCAGGTTGAGGTGGCATCAGGACCGGTGGTGAGGACAAGATTTCCTTGATTCTATCAAAGGCTGCTTGACACTTGTCATCCCATAGTAACCGTTCCCCTATTTTCAGCTTCTTGAAGATCGGTTCACACACCATGGTTAGCTTTGAAATGAATATGCTGATGTATTGAACTTTTCCGAGAAACCCTCTTATCTCCTTTTCGGTCTTAGGGGGTTGCATCTCGGTGATGGCCTTGATTTTGGCTGGATCGACTTCGATACCATGTTGGCTAACGATATGACCCGGTAATTTGCCAGATGTTACCCCGAAACTACATTTCTGAGGGTTTAACCTCATGTTGTATTTGCGTAATCGGGTGAAGAACTTTCTCAGGGCGGTGATGTGACCGTCCCTGTCTTTAGATTTGACGATCATATCGCCCACGTAAACTTCCACTTCTTTATGCATCATGTCATGTAATAAAGTTGTGGCGGTTCGTTGATAGGTGGCCCCGGCATTGATGAGACCAAATGGCATAACAGTATAGCAATAAGTACCCCAAGGTGTAATGAAGGTGGTCTTATGCATATCTTCCACTGCCATTTTTATTTGATTGTACCCGGCATACCCATCCATGAATGATAGAAGGGCATGATCAGCTGTGTTATCCACCAGTACATCGATGTCTGGTAACGGGAAATCGTCTTTCAAGTTACACCACCGCTGGAAACTTATTTCCAAATTCCCAGCGGAGTCGCCAAACTGTGGACGTCCGTCCGCACCGCCCAGGGCCCCACGCGCGCCCGCGCGGGACCGAGCCGGTTTTTCAATGTATGGCGGCAGCCCCCTCCCGGTCGGGGGTCGGTCCGATCTCGCATACGGGGCGATGTGTGGGACCTCGATTCGGATGACGATCCGGACTTGTACTAGACGGGTGCGGGCACCCGTGTTTCCGTCGGAATCGATCGAGTCGTGGTTGTAAATGTTTAAAGGCCTATATATTTGGTAAGGCGACCTTTTTAGTGAACTGAATTGGTTGCCAATTTGTGGAGTCGCCACCGAGTCAATTGTGGGGACTCGGAAACCGTTCAAGTCAACTTTGATCCTTAGTCGGCTCAAAGTTGAGGGGCACGAGACCTAAAGATAAAGACTTGTACCCTTAAGCACTCCATGCCTGGAATGACTCTCATTGCCAATGGTTTCGGACATCCGGAAACCGTGGATTCTGAGTAAGGGGTGAGGGTACGTATTGGGAAGCCAACATCCGATAGACATCGACACTCAATCCCGCCCGCACTGTAGCGGCCTCTACTAATCAATCGGTGGGCTGATAACTTTGTTCTTTTGTTGTGGTGGAAATACTTGATGCGCGGGCGTCGCGACCCGCACGGTCAAACAATATTTTTAACACCGACTAACCTAACTAATGTAGTAGTGGTAGGTCGGGATCGATCCAAGGAACGGTCTACGTAAAGTCGGTCGAGTAAAAGTCTAAATACGTTTGGGTTCTAAGAGGGGTTTGAGGTAATTAAACTAGACTAAGGTGGTCGGTCTAATAGCTAAAAAGAAATTCAATATAAGAAAAGTGTTAGGGGAGACGGGGAATCGGAAACGGGACACAAAAACAAGGAATCAAGCAAACAATACACAATTGATAAGGGATGGGTCACCTTTCGGTCTCTACACCCGACCTCACTAAGACTCGCTTTCGCGACGAAGAAGCTAGGTCACTAAGTCGGAATTACCCAAGCCCCGAGTTTCCCCATATTGACGAGGGTGAATACGAGTCAACTAAATTGATCAAGTAAAGTCAACAAGCATACAACAATTCCAAAATAGACAAATCAACCCAAGTGCATTCGATCACAAGAATCCTTAATCTATGTTGCCCAAATCCATTCTCCCCTAACCCGTAACAAAGATCTAATGACTAATCATGGTAAAACTAACAAGAATAACTAACAAAGGAATTAGGCAAAAACAATCCATACTAACAAAAAGAGGGGAAATTAATCTAACACAAGTGAGAGAAAAATAAAACAAAGAACAAGATCTACTAAGAAAAACAATAACAAAGCAAGAAAAACCAAGGAAAACAATAAACTAGGGGAGAAACTAGAGAAGAAACTAATTAGAGAGGAGAGAGAGGAGAAGAAAGTACCAACAATGGAGGAAAAACCAAATGAAGAAGATGAAGATTAATATAAAAAGGATGAAGCTTGAAGAAGAAAATACAAGAACTTGTCACTAATCCTTGCAAAAACTCTTCAATCTCCCTAACTAGATCTAAAACTACATTACTAAAACATAAGAAGATGGAGTAATTAATCTAGAGATATAATGAAGCATAATAATGGAGTGTATGTTGTGCAACTAACTAGGGTATACATATATATAGTAGTTGCTTAATGGACCCTTAAAACAAAACCCAATTCTAATCTTTGCCCATGAATGAAACTTTTCCCTTGAATGAACTTTGCCCCATGAGTGAAACTTTGCCCAATGAGTCTTCATAGGGTGAAGTTTTGCCCTGCGGATTCTCTCCAATATGGCCGAAATACCGTCGGGCGAAGTTTCGCCCGGTCAAAATCTCGTAGGGTGAAATTTCACCCGGTCAAAATCTCGTAGGGTGAAACTTTGCTTGGTGAACTTTTTGTCCAAAATAGCAATCTGGGGAGGAACACCGTCGAGCGAAGTTTCGCCCGGTCAAATCTCATCGGGTGAAACTTCGCCCTGTGACTTCAGAGGGCCATAACTCTCTCGTTTGAACTCCGATTGGGGCGTGTGATATGTCGTTGGAAAGCTAAGAACATAAGCTTTCACCTCCAACTAAAATCGCTTCAATCAGAGGTCTAGAACTCTAGATATATTCATTTGAAGTTCGACCTTTCCGGTGAAGATGCCTAATGGACTATACTTTTTCCTTTTTGCTAAAGGTTTCACCTCTTGGGTTTGGACTTTGGATTTTAAGTTGTGTGCTTTGCTTTTCGAACGGTATTCCCCTCTCTTATGCTCGTAGAAGCTGGATCATGCTTTCGGCGCCAAATCCTATCAAAATTGATAGAAAAACTACCAAAAACACGTAAAACGCACAAGAGGGACGCTAATGCGAGAAATACTCAAAATAAGGCAATAATCGCACTTTAGTCTCGCAAAACGGGGGAAAAATGGGTCTAAATGAGGGGGAAAACGGTCCAAATTTGACACACAACAATACTGTAACATCCATTGTTTTTACCCTATACCTTTTGCTATGTCAGTTGTTTAAGGACAAGTAAGTTTTGTCGTCGAAGTAGTTGTGTTTACATTCTTTGCATGCGATTTCACGTGACAAGCAGGCCATGAAAAGATGCACATTGGAGAGTAGAGAGTACTAATATTATAGGTATTAGCAAATCAGTTTTATGTGATAATACATATATTAGTCGTTCTCGTGGTATACCTTACCCGGTATTCTGCTTAAGATGCGTCGGTTCGATATTAATAGGGATGCGTCGAACCATACATGGCGAACACCGGGACTAATACGGAACCCGACCATCATTTTGTTCAATTTTAGTTGATTTACGTTTTGAATTCCGTGTTAGGTGATTTAGCATGCGATTATAAGGTCATAAAAGCAATAAATCATACGAAAAACTGTAAATGTGAATATAAGTAAATCACATAGTGAGGAGTTGCACCCTCGGAGTATACGCTAAACGGGACACGATGCATAGATAGTTTGAGAACGGATCTCTGAACTACTCGGGTCTATTTAGAGTATTTCAGTGTTTATGATTGAAGTAGGGACGTTACGTGTTTTAGTATGTGTAGTGGACCTAGTGTCCACGTTTGACATTATCGTAGTGCATATTAAAAGCACAAGAATGTAAAGTTTTGTTTAGATGACAACCTAGTGACGATTCGACTTCGAAAGGCGGGTCCTCCTAGCTTGCCTGGCGATTTCGGCAGAGTTCCGTTACCGTTGGCCCCTCCTGCGGCTAATCCAGCAGAACTTTGTTACAATTTGCTGGTTCTGCGGCTAATCCGGCAGAACCCCGTTACGAGACTCGGAGTAGCTAGTCAAACACAGGCACCTCGGGATCGAGTGGGGTGCTCGAAGGTGAGGAGTAGCGTCGATTTCGCTTATCGAAACTACGATTGAGTGGATCGTTTGCCTCGGATGTCGGAGTGCGAGCCCTAAGCGAGAAAAAAGAGAGGGAAGAACGAGTTGTGTAGAAGTAGGCACGAACTCGTGATTGTGTGTCGAATGAATGAGGTGAGGGGGGTAATTTATAGGTGTTTTCGGTCCTCGTAGCCCATATGGGCGCCCGGGGTCCAGCGACTCGGTCTTCAGACGCCTGGTGTGTGGCAGTTCAGTCTTCAGGCGCCAGAGCTCAGGGTGTCGAAGTTTTGAAGATCCGATATCAAAACTTTCCGAAACGGAGAAGATGCATATCTTAGTCTTTCTTGGAGGTTAAGGCTTCCCTTTAACCCTAGTTCGTCGTGCGTCGGGTGGACCTCGGGTGCGTGTCTCGAGGTTTGCTCGGCCTGACGCGTTGACTCGGGTTTGACTTTGCATATTTCGGGACCGATTCGAGGCCCCGGTGTCGGAATTGACTCTAATTATTGTCGACGCGACCGTAATGACACGACTAAGGCTGTCTTGATGTTAATTTAATCTTTCCGAGTAATTATTTGATCTGTTCTATAGAAAAACTATCTAAAACATCGCAAACTCGCGTCGCGTTGCAATCCGATCGTCATCGAGTGTTTTTTGGGCACTCCTGCAGCCACCACGTCCAAATCTAGGTGTCTGCAGGAGCATTAAAAGAAATAGTCGTATGTTATAATTCAAAAAAATAAAAAATCGGATGGAGTAGTACTTAGTGATCTGATAGGGTGAGACGTGAGAAAGGAGCAAGGGAGTCAGGAACAGATCAGCGAACATGGTAGCAAAGTACAATTGTCTCACAATCGCGTCACAGATATCATAGGTGTACCCATATTCGTACTTAACTACTCACTACTCTTTGAATTTCGTCCAGTCCCTCATTTTTGTATTTCACTCCATTGTTTACCTTATCATTCCAATCTGACTTGCAAATGACTCACCTCTCGCCAATCGCACACGGCGTCTACTACTCTACTCTACTAGTAGTATAAATCCCGAGTATTCAGCTACTTATTTTTTTTTAATTATATATAACGAGTGTCAGTCTCGCCTGAAGTGAAGATCTAAAACTCTAAATTTTGTGGGTCACAAAAACAATTCAATCATGCACAAGTTTGCGCAATTGAGGGCTAAAAAGGGTTTAACTTTGTTGGCTTCTTTCAACATTTCTAGGTATCTCATTTACTTTGTCATCATCAAATTTCTATCTGGTTTTCATTTTTAATGCGATTTCGTCATTTGGGTCTGAATTATTACGAAATCTGGTACATGGATTTTTTTGATTGATGAAATACCGATTAAAGCTTCGTCTTTGTTCTTTTGCCACGTTTGAACATTCTGTTTCTCAAGTTTTGTTCTGGGGATCTAAGACTGTTATTTTGATTGGTTTTTCCGGGCCAACGGAGACGCACTTAGTCGCATTATAGAGGGAGAATTGGACCTGGACCTATCGGATACAAAATCACTCGTCTAAGACATTTTCGGTTGTTACTTTGATTTGTTAGATGTGTTGTTTTGATGTTTCGTGGACAAAGTTATGTACATTTACCCTTTACTCAACTTTTGGCAAAAAATGTGATGGAATGAGTATGTTTTTTCAGCTTGGGTGGATGATGCAGCATTACTGATCACCTTTAGTAACCTTTGTAGATGACTCTTTGTAGTTAACAAAGGGAGTTGCGAACGAAAACTAGTAGTGGTCATTATGGTCTCCTATGATGTAACGTATTAACGCGACTATACGCCCTCCCTTTCGTTAAATTAGCATCATTTGCCCCTTGTGAAAAACATATTCCAACATTAAGCCCTACTAGTACTGACCAAAGTTGACGGGAATACCGTATACAAGTTACGAGACATGGATGGCATTGCATTGAAGATGCATTTATCGTATTGTGATGCTCATCGCAAGGTCAAGTACATTTAAGTTTCTTTGTGGTTTCGGGTAACTGACTTAAGTGTCTTGATCTTTGTAACCACTGCCTCAGTTATTGTGAAGAAGTTTATTTTGGCAATAATCCTTGATCTTTAGCATCTTTTGGTCCATGACAGGTTGGACACATCGGATCATTAATTCGATGACGATGATAATAGAAGGATATAGATGGTGTAACGGCATGTGTTAGATAGTGGAACGCAGATTATCTCATTTGTTAGGCTAGATAAACCAAGGGATTTGGCACCACTTCTTCTACCTCAAATTGGTTGAGAGGAATAGGTCACTAGCGTTGCATACTTCATTCAAATAAACAAGACATATAACCTTGTTCTTGTTGGTAGTGTTAGCAATTGCAGATAGCCATATATGTCATGTTTTATGTGATTGAAGTTTTTATTGTTGTAAAAGTCCATACCTTAGCACTTAAAAAAAACTGCTTTTCCACTGTCCACTTGAGCTCATTTGAGACTCAGTTGTGTTCCACATTTTTCCTTCATGAGATAGCTTTTTCTTTCTTTCTTTGTGTTTTTGTCTTTCATATATTGGTTTGATCCTCCTTCAATTCTCTATTGACAGATGTATGAGTTCAATTCCTTTTGCAACTGTTGAAGCAGAAAAAGTATCCGGCTCTCATCCTGCTGAAGTGCATAATTTGGGTACATTTGTAGCTGTTTTGCAAGTTTAGTCAGAAAAGCAACGTAGTTAGGATATCACTCTGATTATTCATAACTTCAGTGCAGGGGAAATGGGTTGGATCTTCTTCTTGGACCACTTACGTGGATCCACTAAATGGCGAACCATTTATTAAGGTTGCTGAGGTTGGCGAGTCAGAAATAAAGGTATGGGTGTTTCAACGTTTACCGAGCTCCCTCTATCGTCATACTGACTATAGACGCAAATATGTACATCTAAATAGCTGATGGATTCTATTTGCTGACTGCATGTTCAGCCATTTGTTGACAGCTTATCTAAATGCCCCAAACATGGTCTTCACAATCCTTTCAAATCTCCAGAGAGGTTGGCGCTGAATTCCTGGACATTTTTTTATGTTCAATGCATAATCATTTGTATGTGGCTTTATATGAACATTGAGTATGTCTATTTCTCCTAAAGCCTAATAAAGTACTCCTCAGATATCTGCTCTACGGAGATATATCAACAAAGGCTGCTCATATGCTTTCTCAGCCTAAGGTATTCTATGGTTGCTAAATCTCTATACTTGGTTTAAGTTTACATTACTTAGTGCTTAGTTTGATTACTGTTTGTGGATCATGTTTATTATTAATACATATAATATTCCCTCCTTCCGTAGATATCAGATTTCTTTGCAAGGCTAATCCAAAGGGTATCCCCAAAAAGTTACCAGCAGGCTCAAGGTGAAGTATATGTTACCCAAAAATTCCTGGAAAATTTCTGTGGTGACCAGGTACATTAACTATTAGGATATATCCCCTTAATTGTTTTTTCCGTAGTGTTTCAATTTCAAACATTTTTTTTGGCTGGCTGTGCCCTTAGGTGAGTCCGTTCGAGGTCTTATTCGTGATCTCAAAATCATGATACCTGAGCTAAACTGTCGAAAAAAAAAGAGCCTGAAACCATTGTAGAATACATATTCAGCTTGTATTGTTTTTTCTTTCAATGTTAAAAATGTTTCTTTTTTCAATCAAGGCTTGGGGCCAAGTAGTTCGCGTCTTCAACCCGTTACTTTAATGGTTGTTGCTACATTCTTTTTCTTTTGGACAGGTTCGTTTCCTTGCAAGGTCATTTGCTGTACCAGGAAATCATCTTGGCCAGCAAAGTCATGGCTTTCGCTGGCCTTTTGGTCCGGTGCGTCTCTTGCATCCATTCTCTCATTAATTTTAAATACATCTCAGCGTATCACATCTATTTTAGCATGCATTTCTTCATAGGCATGCCATGAACATTTGTTTGATTTCGTATTTTGTCATAACGATGTTCTTGCTGTATCTGAAAATTAAGAATTTTATTTTGACTGATAGCTTCTCAGTTGGCGGTTTCTTTTTGCTGTACTGATATTATTCCCACTTCAGGTGGCTATTATTACTCCCTTCAATTTCCCTCTAGAGATCCCACTTCTTCAACTCATGGGCGCTCTTTACATGGGAAATAAACCTGTTCTTAAAGTGGATAGCAAGGTAGGCACATAAATTTGGGAATTTCCATTCTTTATGCCCGATATGCCATTTGTGATACATGCTTTTAAGTGTGCTTACCTGTTAACTCCTTCATCCTCTCCCATTGTTCTATAATACGAAATGTTCTGAGCGAAGGAAAAGCTGAACACTGCGGTCAAATCCAGACAACACTGATGTCTTCTGAGTTAGAGTACTAGGACACTGATCTCTGTGTTTTGTCTGGTAATGGTTTGGGGCCATTTCTTGAAAGGGCTACCTTGTTTATAAGTTATAACTGCCAAATATGTGTATAGTGAAGCTAGTTTGTCTCACACAATCATGTGGCTGGATGTATTCATGTATATGCTGTAAGTTGTTTCCCAGTGATTGTACAGGTTTTTTTTGTTAGATCCTAGACTGAAAGACATCTCAAACCAATAAGAAACCACAGCTTCGTTATTATTTGATGGTGGGGTATAACAGAATAAAAGATGGTTCACTAAACTATATGTGCTTCTTTATGGGTCAAGGGTTCATTAGGTAAGTGTATATATAAACTCTCGTGTCTTACCACGACATGGGCAAAAACTTCCGAGGCACTGGGTTACTTTTATTGATGTAGTACAACACTAAAAAGTTTATTGACATCAATCTTTCCTAATTCTATATAATTTGAACAGCGATTTCATTTTGCCGTGTGTTATTTCAAAACTATTTTCTTGATTTCCCTTACAACTTCAACATCAGTATCTGGACATAGGACACTGTTTTGCTGTTGGGCGCCCTTCTCATGTGTTTCTTACATTTCTCCTTCATAGGTTAGCATTGTCATGGATCAGATGCTGCGGTTGCTTCATGCTTGTGGCTTACCTGTTGAGGATGTTGACTTCATCAACTCTGATGGCAAGACAATGAACAAACTGATAATGGAGGTTGCTTCTGAGTTACTTTTACATAGTCCATGCTATTGGTGACATATATCCTGTCAAAAGTATTGCATATGGCATCCTTTAAGTTTTAATGCTACGTGTTATTTATTCGGTCATGAAAAACTAGGTATTTAGTACTTAGGAGGAAAGTTGCCTAATTTACCTATCCATTTATGACTTTCTCTCTAGTTACCTTTATCAAAACTCTGCAAAGTTCTGCCCTGGTTTTAGAGTGCATGGGCATGAGTAATTGTCAGATTAAAGTTTTCCCTTACCAGCTGACATTTGACGTGCCAATTGTTGAAATTTTGGTTTTGGAGTTATCTTTCACTATATATCTGTGTTTTTGTGAACTCATTCAATTTATTTCATAATATCCCTGTTATTGTAGTGATGTTATTTCATAATGTCCGTGTTATTGGTAATTTTTTTTTCTGATACTTAATCTTCACTCACTACTGCAGCACCCGTTATTTTTGGAAAGAAATGTTTGGTGGCATTTATATCTGCAATGTATGTTTATTTACCCTCAAACTGAGGTATCAAGAGAGAGGTGATAGGTTATAAAAGAGATATCATAATTTCAGTTCTAAATAAGTGGAGATTAACACACTTGTAAAGATTTTTGAAGTTATGGCCACATTGCTCGCTACAGCTATGGTTCATCCTCATCTACATCTTGATACCGATCTTTTGTGACCATAATCTCGTTTTAGTACCATGCTCTACTATATATGAGAAGTTGTTGGTTGCATAACAAAAAACGTTTTTCTAGTTGTTAATAGTGCATTAGTGCATGATTCACTGTTGTTTTGGCATATTTTGATACCTAGGAATTAAACGGCATCCATTATGTAAATCAACAAGACCTGGTGTGAAGACTATAATATCCCTGATGCCTTATCATTCATTCCTTCTTGACATGTTCCGAACATGATTTATTTTGGTGATTTGACTGATAGTTGATAAGTATTTATGTTTGATACTATATGATACTCCGGTATAAGCAAGTATGTTTCTCATTTTATTGCTAAATCACAGGCAAATCCTCGTATGACTCTTTTTACGGGAAGCTCAAGAGTAGCAGAAAAACTGGCACTGGACTTAAAGGGTCGTGTAAAACTAGAAGATGCTGGATTTGATTGGAAAATTCTAGGGCCAGATGTCCAGGAGGTTTGCTTTCATCAGTATGTGATTAAGTACAATTTTGATTGATTATTGATTCTCATATGACCATCTCGATGGTTCCTGGTGGCAGGAAAACTATGTTGCTTGGGTTTGTGATCAAGATGCATATGCATGCAGTGGACAAAAATGCTCTGCACAATCTATTCTGTTCATGCATGAAGTAATTCGCTTACCTTGGCGTTGTGTTAATTATGTAGTCATAGGAAAAAAGACGAATTGGAAGAACTTTATTATGCTCTTCACAATCTATTCTAAATATTACTGTATGAACTTTAATGCAGAATTGGTCTTCAAGTCCTTTTATTTCCAAGTTGAAAGAACTTGCTTCTAGAAGGAAGTTAGAAGATTTGACAATTGGACCTGTTCTGACAGTGAGTTGTATACCCTTGTTTTTTCTTTGCAGATGTTGTTTTTCATAGTCTTATGTAGTGCCAAAATTTTTCTCTATCAGTCAAGGTTGAGTGTGTACTTTGAATATGCTACCTCCACAGTTTGTGGTGTCAAATGACTATTTTGTGCTGACTTTGATGCAACTAGAATTATCGATCTTCTGTCAAGAAGCTATCATTGAGAGTTATTAGTGCGGTTGAAACTCGTTAACATATGGCTCCTTTTACACCAAAGATTTCTTTTTCTTTTTAATATTGTTTTAATGTGTTATACATTCATGTAAAACTATGCTAGCTTAATAGGGACATTTAGAATTTTAGTCATGTACTCATGGAGCCAAACTTTTTTATGTGATCTTGAAGGTTACAACTGAGACAATGTCCGAACATGTGAAACAACTGCTAAAGATACCCGGATCGAAGTTATTATTTGGTGGTGTACCTTTAGAAAATCACACTATACCCTCGGTTTATGGTGCATTCAAACCAACTGCTGTGTATGTTCCTCTGGAAGAAATACTGAAGGACCACAATTTTGAGCTGGTTACAAAAGAAATATTTGGACCTTTCCAGGTTAGTTCAGTCAAAGCATGCAAGGGCCCTTTCTTTTCTTTTTATCAAAATTTAGGGCTTGCTTGGTGGTTATCAATAACAAACAGTTGAAAATCTGGAAAACTACATTTGATTTCTCATTGGATACTTGTATTTTTTTTTTATTCCAGGTTGTGACTGAGTATAAAGCACAGCAGTTACCAAAGGTGTTGGAAGCCTTGGAAAGGATGCATGCACATTTGACTGCAGCAGTGGTGTCGAACGATCTGTTGTTTCTGCAGGCAAGTCTCATGGACCTTTTTTTTAATCTTTTTTTTTTCCTTGGGTGCCTATCTGTTTCTTTCGCCGTTTCCCTTTTACTAGAAATGGTATCTGTGAAAGATTTAGAAATTGATAACCTTACAAGTTACATCAAAGAAACTTAACTCGTAGGCAAGATTGCTTAGCAGGTTGATGTTGAGTATGCGAAAGATGTCTCTTGTCTCCTCTCAAATCTAATTGTAGTCTAAATGACAATAGGAGAAATAGTAGATAGTTGATCAAACTTTTCTGTCATACTCCGTAGTTTATAACTTAAAGTGACAGAGTTTTCAGTAGGATTTGACACCTTCATGTGAGTAGGGAATTAATTTGTTGAAACTGCAGGAAGTTATTGGGAATACAGTAAATGGGACCACTTACGCTGGACTACGAGCAAGAACCACTGGAGCGCCTCAAAATCATTGGTAAGTTGAAGTTTGTGACAACCCGTCATTTGGGTCGGGTTAGTTTTGTAAATACCGTAGTCTGTAACTTTTATGGGTAAGCATTGATGGAAATAAAAATATGGTCCAGGTTTGGGCCAGCGGGAGACCCTAGAGGTGCAGGCATCGGAACACCAGAAGCAATAAAGCTTGTATGGTCATGCCACAGGGAGGTGATCTACGACGTTGGTCCTGTACCTCACCAGTGGCAAACTCCAGAGTCTACTTAGAGACATGTTGCTAGCAGTAGTAGTGTTCCCGAGCCAGGTTCAGCTGTGGATTCCTGTTGGTGTGAGTCGGGGCTAGAATAATAAATCCACCATGTCACTTTATCGGATGGTCGGATGGAGGCATGCATTTTCCTTTTTTCGTATTCTTCCGTGTAAGACGATAATCTTGTATTCCTCTTACTGGAGAGATATGGTGGAAGATAAAATGCATTGGATTTTTCCTTCATGAGAAGCTTGGGTCTGAAATTTCTGTCGTGGAGTTTATGCTTGATTGTTCTTTGAAATATCTGGAGGCAACTCTCATGCCTTTTACTGTATCAACGAGCTCACAAAGTCACAACTCACATCCTTATTTTTTTAAGTTGTCATTAGGTCTATATAAGTGCAAATCGTATACTCCGGCTTGTTTGGCAAACGATATACTCACTCCTATTTAGAGTATTCCTCCCCAATTTTTTGGGGGGGAACGAGGGAGTAAAATAATAATAAAAGATGGAGATAAAGTAAGAGAGATGAAAAGAAAGTTGGGTATGAAGGGTAAAAAGTGGTGTATAAAGTGAAAAAGTGTTGAGGTAGGTGTGGAGGAAAAGAATAAAGAATGATTAAAATTATTTCCAAAAAAGGAAAGTGGGAAGAATATTCTGAATAGGAGGGAGTAGTAGATTTGTAATAGCGGATAACATTAGCAGAATAGGTTTAGCAGATTGAAGTAGCAAAATTGACTATCAAAATAAATTAGCAGAATTAAAAAATACCTCGTGGATTATGAAAAAAACTTAAATATTATCAAAGAATAATTTGGGACAAATTAATATTACATTACAATGACATGAGTAAATATGTTATTAAGGGATACTTTGGTCCAAAAAATGAATGAAAAAGGAAAGAGGTCAATTGGATTTGAACGGTCCAAAAAGGAATACGTACCCTTCGGATACGAACGGAGGGAGTACTAGATTATAGGATAATCGAATTTTTTTCATGTATAAATTGAATATATTGTTTCAATATGCAACTATTAGTAGCATATTAAAAATAGTAGATTCCGGTCAATTAAGAAAAAAATGATTTGATAATTAGCAGAGAATTAAATTATTTTCCAGTATAAATAAATTGAATTTGGGAGGGAGTAGGTCGAGTGAGAGACAATCTTCGTCAAGTGTAAATTTATCGGGACACTTTGTGTTTGGGAAGATGAGGGTGAATAGTCTCTATAGAATGACCTAATTTTATTATCTACCATCTAAAAGTCGAAAGCCCTCAGATTTACAACTTCACTCTTCATAAACCCTCTCCTAAACCCTCTCCTCTCCTCTCCTCTCCTCTCCGCTATTCACTATCTTCCGACGCCGCCATGACTCTTCTTGAGCAAATCATCAAAACTTCAACAAAGCCATTAATCTCCGACGAACCTCTCAAGTACCCCATTCCCATTTCCCCCGATTCTATCTTCTCTACCCTAAAAGTGGATCCCCAATTCCCTAACCCTGATCCTGTCTCCCTCCTCAATCCTCTCACAGGCTTCCAAATCTCCAAAATCGATTCATCCATCATCGAATTAAACGCTACTTTCTTCATCAAACTCCAGAATTTTCGCACCATCAAATCGCCCCCCTCCTCATTAGCTTTTGTTGAATTGCTAACCCCCTTTCTGGAGAAAATCGGAGCGATCAAGTTTGGGGCTTTGCTCGAGGTTCAAAAGGGTACTGATGACTATGCTTGTAATTTGATTGCAAGGTTTGGGTCTTTTGTTGGGAAGGATGTTATGGGGTTGGTGATCAAGGTGTGTTTTCTGGTTGAAAATTGGAAGATTTTGCAAACCCTAATCGGAGGTAAGCTCGTTGATTACGAGCAGCGGTCCGATTTGTTATCAAACCTGGTTTTGAAAAAGCGGTCTGATTTGATTTGTTTGTGTTTTAAGCATTATAGGGATATGAAGGCTTCTGATTTGTTTGTGGTCTTGAAGTATTTTCTTTCGCCCTCCAAAGAGAGCTTGGTGAGTATGCTCGAGATTAGGAAAGAGTGGGAGAAGGAAGCGGCTTTCGCTATTGGGAAAGCAACTGATGAAAGGGTCAGTGGTAGTAAACAAAGGTTGGCTAAGGATGCTGCATTGATTTATATGGTTGCTTATGACGGGTTTTCATCGTGGGAGTTGTGTTTGCATTACTTGGTTTCGAGCTCAGTAGATGATGTTGTGTTTTCGAGTGCAATAAGTAAGCTCAGCGTAGGTGAAATATTGGGGTTGATTAGGTATTTGGGGAAGTGGGTGCGAAAGTATGAGAAGTTTCCAAAGGCCGGGCTGGGACGTGAGGCGGCTGCTACTTTGGGCATGTACTCAGCTCAATGGGTGCCGAGTTTTGAAAATGTGGTCAAGTGTCTTGGCTTGGTTGTCGATGAGCATTTCTTGTCGTTGGCAATGCATTCAGAGTTCCGTGACGAGTTGAAAGCCATTGAGGAGGTTGTTAGTTCTTTGGCTTTGGAAGGGAGGCTTTGCTGTTCTGTGGCAAGTTTGATTGATATCTTAAAGCCTGATGTTAAAGCGGTTTAGTTTTTACTGTAGTTTTTTAGCTACCAACTATTTTGAATTTACATGTAAGGCGTGTCGTGTGTTTTAATCTTTGCTATCATGTTGCTCAAACATTGCGTACATGGTGCTTCAATTTTGATGTTGTCAAGTCTTGTGATCGAAGTTGGTAAGAAACAGGTTAAATTAGCTGGTAACAAGGTTTTCAAGATTTATGCATTTTTGTTTCTTGTATTATAGTTTGGGTTTGGATATCTTCCTACCAGATGGCAGATGATGTAATTCATTACCAAATGAAAAGACGACCATGAACTTGTCCAAATAGTAATTAAACAAATGTCTTTACAGTCTGAGCATTAGCAAGGAGCAGAGAGCCACGATCTAACCAGTGAAATGAAACAACAAAAACCCTTGGGACGGAGAATGTTGTGGTTGCACAAGAGAATCAACCAGTGTAATGCAAACAAACAGGCTAATCAGGCTGCACATCATGGATGGGGTCACTCACAAAAACACTTGATAGTATACATACGACTGTATGTCAAGTGGGAAAGAATCGCGACCAATATCCCCCACAAAAGACATTCTCGTCCACCACAGTGTCTATTAGTTCACCTTTGAAGCATGTTTTACTGAAACTCTGTCCCAACCTTGATTACAAAATCATGGATGACTGTTGGGTTCCAGAATGTGGATTGTGTTGCCTCAACCACGGCTTCCGTGAGTAATCATCATTAGCCAACATGTAACCTAAAAGTCGGGCTTCGAGTTCAGAACCCTTCGGTAAGGGTAAAGATTCGGCCATTGAACAGCTCCGGCAATCTGGCCACAGCTTCCCTGATTTCCTGTAAAATTGGTTAACAGTATAAGAACTAAGGAGTAGAATTTATGTCTTATGTCCTAGTAGCAAAAAAAACAAGGAATTAAACAGTGACAAATGTGAAAAGGGATCATAGACTGAGAAAGAAGTTTTCTTGCATATGCTTGGTAGCGTGCTGAGAAGTGGATGAAAAGAATCGCTTTATTCTGAAACATCTCAGCATATTTTACAACCTGTATGTTGTGATTGATAAAATCATTTATTAGCATTGGAAAAAAAAAGTAACGAGGAAAGGAGAAGAAAATAACAGGGGATCAAAAGAACCTCATCAAGGTGTATGTGTCCATATTCTCTTGCATGAGCAATGGTAACTTGCCCATCTAAGAAGGTGCACTGCCAGGAGAAGCCAAAGCAAAAATTCCATAAAAATTCTAGAACATAATTCAAAGAACCAATATATTAGTTTCATCTCTGAAAGGATAACTATTACTTTCAACAGCAATCTTTCAAACGGCCACAGACAGCTATGCATGAGAAGACAAATTTATTTAATTCTCTGTCCCTTTTTTTTACCAGTTGAGATCTTGAGGATACACTTTTGCTCAATGGCCAGACAGATAAAATCAGTGAGATGGTACATGCAAATACGAGCATTATAAAACAATCGCGAGGCATTGGGGGTACCACATGCAAATACAAGCATTATAAAACAATCATGAGGCATTGGGGGTACCCCGTGAACAATAGAGGTATAATCAAAGTCCTTTAATAATTTTTTTGATAAAATATTCAGTAAAAGGAATCGAGACCAATTCCAGTATATGCCCTAGCATAGTGGAGGTTAAGCATAGCATGAAGAGCATTTCCCCTAGCTCCATCCAACACTCACCAAAAACTGCTTTATCTTTGACATCTAAATAAAACAGACCGCCAGATATATTTAAAAGGATGGTTCCCAGCAGGTAATGTTCAGTAAATAGGATAAAAATGCCTCAATGGAGCAATTACCTCCATTACAAGAATTTTCGCTCTTAACACGTCAACATTCGCTGGATCAACAATAAAGTCAGCCATTGTATCTCCTGTAAATGCTATCTCAGGTGAAGTGATTGTATTGGTAATCTGCTAATACCCAAACATTGCCATTATAAACTCAGCACATTGAGAAAAACATACTGAAGCTATAAACCTATAACTGGCGCAAAGTTAGTCAGGAAGTTATCACAAAGGTAAAGGCCTAACATTGTATAGCTTGTTAAATCATCAAGTAAAAGAACGAGTTAAAACTATATAGAATATAATAAAGCTTGAGACATATGCGATTATGCGCGCGTATAATCACAAACAGTATATGAAGAAACAGACCTCAACACCAGATAATTTCAACTCTTTAATCTCATTTCCAGGCAGGCCGACATACTCTGGCTTAAGCTTATGCTTGATTGAATAAACTACATAACCCTGCAATATATAATTTCTTAATGTGTAGTATGTATTACAAATGGATCCAGGAAAAAAATATGACATCTCACTAAGAGACAGCAATGACAGGAGGAAGTGATCACTTCTACAGTTATACCTGACTAGGGATGGAATGATATGTCTTAAACGCTTTCACTTTAATGTCCCTCCTAATACAGACCTCGTCTCCTGAAAACAGAAATATAGCAAAATTACATGATGGTGGTACAATTACCATAGAACGAATTCTGGAGACGGAATGAAAGATCGTAGAAGCAGATTGATTAGGCATATGTCAGAAATTAGTAGCATAGTGTGGTGTGGATACCAACATCAACACCGACTAATCAAGCATCCAGGCTGATTGGATTATGTACTCCCTCTACCCCGTTGAGAACTTACCTATCTCCATTTTGAGATGTATTATTCCATAGTTATCTATTTCCATTTTTAGTAGATTGTTGAGGGTCAGTTTCTAAGTGCAAGTGAGAGATAATGCTTTGTGTGATCGAAAATCACTCATTCTTCTTTTCTTGGCCTTTATGCCAAAAACAATAGATAAATATTGATTGGGAGATTACATACCTTTTCTCCTGACAATAGAAGATTAATCAAGCAATAACGTATACTATAATGTTTCACTGGTAAGGTTATCCCCAGAGCAAACTCCAGAGACAGTGATAGATATATACCAGGAAAGATAGGCATACGACGGAAACATATACTAGCATAGTATGGAGCATGAACCATTACCAACATCAAGACCGATTAAATTATGCTTAAGCTCAGAGAAATCCATGGCCCTATGCACGTCAAAAAGCTGTTCCACATGTTGTTTTACAATGCTTGGCACAAATATGGTAGGAGGTTTCATAGAATATAAGCCACGAGTTGCAACATACATAGGTAATCCTCCCTGAAATGAAGGTTACCATTAGAGATCACGTCAGTATGAAAATCTGTGAAAAGCAAAAAAAATCCAATAACACAAAAGCTTTGGAGAGACGGTCTCTCATTAAGTATCCTTACGTGTTGTTCATAACCTTTTTATTACTATTTGCAGTTCATTTCCCAATATGTTTAATAAGCATCTGTCTCTTAGAATACCTACTCGTCAGATATATAAAGAACTACATGTAACTAGTTGAAGCATCGTCGACTCTAACCGCTGAGTTAACTAGGTTATTTTGCATTACTAGAGAAAACTCAAAGTTACATAGATGATTATAAATCCAATATTGTTTATAAGCAATATCAATCATAAGGGCTATGACCTTTGATCGTGAATGTTCATCTTGACAAGAAATTATCTACATGTTAAAATAGGTTATGTAGTACAAGCAAAGGGCTATAGCTCAGTTAGGTAGATCACCTCGTTTACACGCGTCAATGTTTTTCAGGGGAGGAGATAATACAATCAAAGAAATTCCATTAATCTTTTTAGCTTACGAAACAAAATGAATAAGGAAGAAATAGTTGAAGTAAATGGAAAAAAGGAAGAAAGAAAATACAATGTGGTCCATGTGGGCATGGGAGATGAAGAGAAAATCCTGGTTGACGGCGCGTCGAGGACACCTTCCGATGTCAAAAGCAATGCTAAGGGAGGGAAACATCACACAAGTCTCTTGCCCACCAATTGAAATTCCTTGTATTTTATACCCTTCTATCTCCATTCCATCCTTCACCTTACAGCTGCGGCTACTACTACTACTATTACTCTTCTTCTCCCTAATTTTTTTACCCAGCAACAAAAAAATACTCGTCAATTTGAGCACAAGATTAAACTTGTAAGTTGTAATAGCAACCATCAACACTAAACATGAGAGAGAGAGAGAGAGAGAGAGAGAGAGAGAAGAGTTACATACATGAGACTGATTCAATCCAATCTAGCCGGGGTTTTGCAATTTGATCGATTAGCCGCAATTAATTAAACTTGAAAAGTCGTAATTGATGGATGCTTCAAACTTTGGAGCTTTAAGAGTGAACCTTTTTTTGCCTTTCCCCTGAAAAATCAATGAGAAGATTATACAGCCAGTTGCATATTCCCGAAAGTAGTAATTAAGCCCCTAGACTATATCTAATTGTGAAATTGGACCCCTTAGATTTCAATTGAAGTGATTATGTCCCATAAGTTATACATAATGTGAAATTTAACCCATCCTCATAATCTCACGAGAAATTGAATATATCACACTATAAAATACAAATACCAACCTAAAAACATAAAAATAAAAAAATAAAAAATAAAAAATTATTTATTTCTAACTATAAATTCATTTTTTTGCAAGAAAAATTAATCAATCTTAAAAAATTAGAATTTTCAAACTTATGAAATGTAAAAACTCAAACAAAAATTATATTTATTGCTACACTTTTGATTTTTTTTATATACTTTTGATAAAAGAATTAAAAAAAAGTGTAACTACATGATAAACATTTTTTGTAGTCATAATAAGTTGGGAGTTATATTACTTCGTACTATCTTAGATTTGTTTTCATGTCTAGTAAAAACTTTATTTCTTTTGCTATCCACTGGTGAAGATATTTCAAAAGACGGTAAAAACTTTAGGAGGAAAACTCATTATTGTAGATAAATCATTTTTGTAATTTTTCAATGAAAATTTGAAGGATTCTATGTTTTACAACAATTTAAAAAATATATATAATTAATAGTATAAATTTCTTAAATATTAATTATTTTTTCAAGTTAAGATTTTGAAAAATAAAAAATTTATTACTAATTTTTTTTCCGCTACGTATATTTAGGTATTAGGTGTATTATTTATATTTTGTAAGGTGAGATATTCAATTTCTCATGAGATTTTGGGTAAAAGGTTGAATTTCACTCTTTATCTAACTTAAGGGGCATAATTACTCCAATTAAAACTTGAGGGGTTCAATCTCACGATTGGACATAGTAATGGGGTTTGATTACTACTTTCGCGCTTGCATATTCGTGTACAACTAGTTTTAAGATTTTGAATTTTATCACAAGGTTTAGACTTTTGTTATAAACTTTTTGAGCTTTAGTGTCAAGTTGTCGAGTTAAGTCACATAAATGTTTAAGCTCAAAAACTTACGACTCAGCTCAAAAACTTTTATAAACTCGGTAAATATATACAAAAGCTCGACAATTTTACCTTGGTTGTACAATTCTATCGTACATCCAGGTGTATAATCCTATTTTTCCTAAAAAACCCTCCAAGTTAAGTCCCGATTCTTTTCAATTTGTTATCGATTCAGTTCAGTCCAACTTATTTTGTCTACGTAATGTAGCCCACTTTCAGTTCAGCTCACCCTAATTCATTTCAATTAAATTTGGTTCACTCCGGTCCAAAAGAGTAAGACCTAAATCATTCTCTTTCTTTCTCTAAAGTCTAAACCGAGACAAATTAAGCAAAAACTTTTGGATCATCATTAAGTCGGACATGGAATAAATAATTTATGTTTCGATAATTATCTCGTTAAATAGTACTTTAATTATCTCGTTAATTAGGTTTGACCAATTACGATATTTAGCACTTATCTCATATACTTGAGGCCATGCCAACCCCATTAATTGGCGGTTTGATCGATAAAGAGGGTTCATCTTCATTTTCACTATACAGTGTTCATGTCTTCATCAGCGTCAACAAAAATTTCATCACATATTTCATGCCAATGAAAACGATAGGTCAATTAATACCTAAAATATATTGAGAATATTTGATCGAGTTGTTCAATTTCAGACTCTTGATACGAACAGGTTGTCGGCGAAGGTTAAAAGTTTGGGGAGGGTAGAGGCAAAATGGAGGCCACTGGTGAGAGATGAAAGACCAGTATGAGAGGGCCGTCGTGCGAGGGTTGACGGGCAGATGAGTTGGCTTGTGTTAGTAGAGTAGGGTGGGGTTCGTGGGAGCAATTAGATTTGTTTGGTTTTTTCTTTTTCTCCCTTACAATAGGGTGTAAGAAATAGAGGGGTAAATACGGAAATTATGTTTACAATATACTCCCTCCATCCAACTTTAAACTTCTTGGGGGGAGTGGCACAAAAATTAAGGGTGGGGTAGATTATGTGGTGGAAAATGAAAGTTGAGGGAAAATGTGGGGTCAAAAATGATATGGACCACAAAAATCAATCAAAAGAGGAAATATTGTAAGTATGAAGTTTAAAGATGGACAACCCTTTAAGGAAAGTAGGAAGATTAAAATTGGAGGGAGGTAGTAGTAATTTTCATGTATGATTTACCATGTCTCTTATCTCCTGTTTTTTAGTGTGACCACTGTCTGGGTAGCAACTAGCACGTCTCTTAATTAGACCCTATTTGACAGATAACAGTAGTAGATTTGTAATAGCGGATAACATTAACACTAGCAGAACACGGTTAGACGATTGTATTAACATGTTTGACTATCAAATGACATGTTTGACTACTACAATAGAGCCTACTTCAACAAGAAATCAAGTACAATAGAGAATATCATTCTTATATCCTTATCCTTGGAGCATGCTCATCCCAATAATGGTTTTTCCATTCTTGGGTGGGACTAACTTCTTCCACCTCATTATATCCATCCAATTTCTCTACCCTAAAAAAACTGCTTCATCCAAGAATAATTTTTCTATTCTTCAGTGGGTCCCAACACTTTCCACCTCATTTATTATACCACCCAACAAATCATTTTTACCTTCTCTATCCTTTATTATATAAAGCTGCAACATTTAACGACACCACATTGCGCCACGTAGGATCGTGACTAGGATGATGAGTTGTATATGATGTGTCGTCCGATATGATACCTTAAAAACCGTCAAATTGGTGACATAATAGACGATAACCGTCAAAAATATATTCCACTAACCCAACCGTTGACAACTTTCCAGTATAGACAGTTTTGCAGTTGTTTGGAAACGTCAACTCCCTCCCTACCCTTAAAACTAGTAAACCACTGGTCCACTACATTGAAACCTTTCTTCTCCAACTCCTCCATTTCCCCCCATTTTTTCATATTTTTTCTCTAGCTCCTCCATTTTCCCATTTCTTCATATTTCTTCATAACCTATACTTCATCATCAATTGATCAATAAGGAGAGAAATTTGGGGACACCGACCAGCCACCAAGTCTTCCCGCACCACCACGACGAATGTCCATGTCTGTTCCACCTTGACGAATCACACTTCGCCTCTTTCGATGAACCACCAGGTATCAATGTATGGGAACATCTAAAATATTTCTAATTTTTTACTTCGATTACTTTTGTTTCTAATTTCTGATTGCCAAATATATTTGATTTCATTGCTTTTGTTGATACATTATTTCAATTTCTAATTTTGGTTTACATTTGTTATTGCTTCTATGATACATGCACTTATCTAATTTCAATATGTATGTTTTTTTTCTTTGTGTATTAAGGGTTTGATGAAGATACGCCCATATGATATCTATCACAATTCTAATACTCAGGTTTCCCTTACTGTCATTTCTATTGTATAATTTGATTTTAGTGCTATTATAATTTGGCTAATATAAAGTTCATTTAGTTGAATAATTTGGCTATTATAAGTGGAAAAAACAAAAACCTGGATTAGAGAAGAGAATTTGGTATAGAGAATTTCAATTTTGGGTTGAATTCAGAAGCCGGTTCAATTTTGGGTCACACTGGCTCTGTGGTTTTGTTATTTCGAAGTGGTGAATGGTTATTTTCCGGCTCAATAGATAAGACGGTTAGAGTATGGGAATATGAGTATATGCTGTGCGTATACACACTTAAAAAGCATACTGAAGGAGTAGCGTCTGTGATTTTGAATTGATGAAACTAATGGATTGTTTTCATTGATGAACTTGATTATATAAGTTGTTTGATTCCTGAATTTTGAGCTTGATTTTGGATTAGATTAGTTGTTTGTTGACTCATGAACAGATCGAATTATAGATGTACTTATTGATTTTGGATTTTGAAAGATGAAGAAAGAGAAAGGGTGTGGACGTGTGGTTAACCGGCAATCCTAGGTAAAAAAACAAAAGAAGAGTGAAATAAGATATATGAAGGTATAATTCAGTTTTTTGTGGGTTAAATTTACGTGGGGAGTAATATGAAAAGGGTCTCATGGTTTAGATTATTCCCGTTAAATTTTACTAAAATATATTAATTTACCTTTATTTTTATAATAACCCGGATCGTATTGAAAATTGAGCGGTAGCACCCGATGCGCCATTAATTATCTCATTTTCTGGCTGCCAAGAGAAATTACAAGATCATACGTACACTGATATAGAGTAGAAGAACTTTCTTTAAAAAAAATCGAACATATGAAATGGATGACCATATAAAACTACGATTATATTATATTTAATTTGATACTCCATATTATATTTAAAACTAACAAAAATCCTCATAACATGACCTCGGACTATGTATATAGGTAATAGGCCAGGTGAAATTAGGGATGTCAATTTCATTCGAACCCTCTTAAATTCGATCCACCCGAATACAATTAATGGACGAAAATCCGAACTAAATAGATTTAAAGCGGATGACAGATGGATCGGGTTGGATTCGGGTGGAGATTTTTCGCCTGTTATCCTATTCGTCCACCCGTTTATAGATTAAAAGAAAATTTTAAAATTGAATGAATTTAAAAAAAAAAAAATTACTCTATTTGTATACTCATTATCCTTTTTTTTTTCCTTCTAAAACTGGTTTTAGAAAATATTTTCCGTAATCACTTTGCTGGCCACCATCAAAGATTTTCTTTCTCCCTCTTCATTTCTGACGACCAAAAAATCCCAAAAATTTTCCATTAAAATAATTTGTATATTTTCTATTACATTTAAAAAAAAAAATTTCATTCGTTAATCACTCGAATCACCCGCGAATGATGGATGGATTCAGGTGGAGTATGCGGATTCGGGTGAGGCTCCACCCGATCCGAAACCGACCCGTTGACATCCCTAAATTGTTCGTAAGGGAATCTGAACCACCACCATCACGCCAATATTACAAGCTGACAACCATCAGACTACTACCACTTAATGATTACAATATACTTTAATAAAGTATTTATGAGATGAAATTTAGAGAATTTGGAACGAAAATTCAAAACAAAGTTTTTTTTTTCAATCTATAACATCGTATAAATTAAAGGTTATACTAATATTAAGAAAAAATAGGTCAAAATTTAAATAATCGAGGCGAAAAAATTCGTGCCCTAGCTCCCTACATCGAAATCCTGCATCCGCCCCTGTTAAAAGGAATCATGAAAATGAACTATGTATTATATTTGTGGTAGGATAATGACGGTGCGGTAGGCGAAATATCGATATTGTATTCCCATGCATAAAGAAAGAATCGTCATTCGGCAAAGCTGCTGGGTTTTCACTAATACGAATCACCTATGCAAGTCTTCATCAGGCAGGAACTCATGTGGTGAATGCTCTTAAGAGACCTATTTTGTAAGAAGATGAATTTTCTACGGATCTAATATAAGCTTGATTGATAATATATGTTAATTTTCTACGGATCTAAGATAATTATTTGTAAAGTTTGTATATAATTAATTGAGGTTGTAAATTGAGTTTCAATATACCAATTTAAGAGCTCAAAGAAATTAAATGGGGTATAATATTTTCATCAATTTCCTCAATTTCTTCATTATACTAATATTTCCGTCAATTTCTAATTTGTAACGACATAAATAATAAAATACCAAAAATTCACAACAACAACAAGGTTTTAAAATCAAATTTATTCCTTCAACATAATGTTTATTATGATGTTACGATATGCTTCTTAATTAAATATTTTATAAGGAGTACCATTTAGTCAATTTCTAAATTATAAGAATAAAAATCTTGAACTTATCAATGATAAAATTAACGATCAAGTACCACAAACTTATATTAACAGTATTAAAAATTGTCAAAAGTTAAAACTTGAAAGTTTGTTGTGACCCATTTTTAATAGACTTTGCCGTGCAAGTGCTCGAGGAGATGGATAGTCTTTTATGCAAGTATATCATTTGTGTTATGAAATCATATTAGGTGAATGTTCATTGGGCTTTTGACCCATATGTAAACTCTCTTATCATTATTGATGTACTATATATATCCCTCTCGATGACATGAATAAGATAACTATCTCACATATTTCTCGCTCTATTTTCTCTCTACTTCTCCTTTTTCTCTCGTTTCATAACACGTTATCAGCACGAGACTCTAATTACTGAGCAAAAACAATTGAGGGGAGTTCATTTTTTTGTCAATCCTTGTATCTTTTAAACAAGGAGTTCATTATTTTCTTTTTTCAATCCTTGCATCTCTTAAGCAAGGAATTCGTTAATTTTTCTCTCAATCCTTGCATCTATCAAAGCAAGAAGTTCGTTATTTTTTTCTTGATTCTTGCATCTTTATAGCAATGAAGTCGTATTTTATTTCTCAATCCTATATTAAGAAGTTAATTCATGTCTTTTGAAGATACATATATGATCTATTATTACCTTATGACTATAAGGGATCATAGTATATATATATGGGGTATTTTCAATGCATCTCCATGTTTGTATCTCTACGGCAAAGAATTATATATATATAAGTAGTCGTTTTAACGATTGAGATATATACTTTAAAGCATAATAGTTAAGTTCCTACGATACTAATATTTTGTTTATCTCTTTGTCAATATATTTTTAAACGGAAACTTTGACAACTTTATATTATTTCAACAATATGATTTAGATGTTAAATTTGGATGATTATCTAAAATACACATTTCCTAAAGTCATAGATTTTGATATCATAAATATTTAATTTCTATAATAATATATTCTCTACCTTATTATAGCTATGTAGTTATGGTAGTAAATTTTTCGTAATTACGGTAACAATCTTTCTATTTTGCTACATATTATATTGTGTGAAATAGTGATGACCATCCTTAGGGTATTACAAATTCATAGTGACATGATATACTTACTATTAGCAATTTAGAATGTTAAAGTTTTCATAATCATGTTCATTATTTTCTAAGTTACGTTTGTCACATGTAACTTACGTTATATATATTGTGAAATGTTATGTGATGACTCAATGTGAGATTGTCTCCTATCAATTTAATGCGAGACAGTCTCCTATATCGAGTTAATCTTAGACAAAAGGAAAATTTGTCAGTATAATGTCAGCCGATCTCCTATCGCATTAATGTGAGACGGAAATCATTATAATTGGAGATGATTGCACATAAATTAAGATCTTCGATCGGTATAAGTTGAGTCAATCCTCCTATAAATTTAATGTTATGAGTATTTATTTCTGAAATAATCTTACTCATAATCATTCTCTAATTTCTTACTTCGGAAATCTCCAATTTTTCACTCCGTAACTCTTAGATATTCATCATTTGAGAAATTTCTCGAACAGAATATATAATATCGTTATATTTCCCAAAAGGATATTAATATACAATTAATCTTGCAAATTTACATAAGACACTAGAAGTGTTCTATATGGCGAGATGAATATAAAGTTCCATGTCATATTGAGTAATAGCTAATCATAAGTTTAGCATCCAATAGTTTGGCATGTACTCCTAAGTGCAAATTGTACATATTGAGATATAGCCAACTTCGATTCGCATATGCATTATTACAATTAATTGCGAACAAATATCAAAAGTTGATATGAACTGATTAAGCATATATGATCAACAAGTGCTTGAAAAGTATAGGTTTAAGAATCATGAATTAAAATTGACTATGAATGATGATATTTGGAGATCCAATTGCACATTACTCGAGGTTGAATAAACATATTTTAAGTTCAATTCTACGAATTGATCGATATTGTTTTAAGTGGCTTGGAGACCACATATCAAATACGGGTAATTGTGCTATTAGAATTCACAATTCGATCATTATCATGTGAATAAATTGATCTCTTAAATTTGGCATTTAGAATCAGCCATTAAAAGTCAATTATTTTATGAATCACGTACTCCCCGAAATATATCATAATCTTGCAAAAATAGCCATCAATGAAATCTTATTTGCACATGATATGATAAATCGCATTCTAAGGTGGTTAAGTAAATGATTGCAATCTATCTTGAATATTTTTATTACCACCTTAGGGGAGGAAAGTGAGTGACAAGTTGGTAAAACAAAGAAGTTTTATCATATCAAATTACGCGTATTTATCGTGTACAGTAATATATAAGTAGAATGACGATTCTACGAAATTACATCATATGAAATGGCTACACAATTGCGCACAATATCAAGTAGCCTATTGAATAAGGATTTTATAAAGCCGTACAACCGTCGACATATATTTTTGGTATCAATGAGCTCATAATCCTGAAATTCATCAAATTTATTGATGATATTGAAAAGTATACAATACAGTTTGCATATCGAGTCATCATATTGATATATAGAAACTAAGTATATCATTTCATATTAGTTTTCTTATCACATCGTTGCATCATTTCATATTCATATAGTAAATTTAGTCGCATATTATATTCGTGCAAATTATTGATAATCTGACTATACTTTGAAATGTTGAAGTGATATTTGGATGAAGACGCAACAATCGAAGACTATCTTCATATTATCCGTATAACTATTTGAAGATCAATGATAAATTTCTAATTATCGAAGACATCTATGGAGTTTATCAAGTATGATGATTATTATTTCAAAGATCGAGATTCATCGTCACATCATGGATAATATTGTTATTTTCCGAGTGATGTAACTATCGTGGGGAGTATGCACGCGCTGTACTCTTTTTCCTTATCTATGGTTTTGTCCCACTGGGTTTTCCATGGAAAGGTATTGATGAGGCAGCATCATATGCGTGTTTGAGGAATAATGTGCTCTATTTTACACTAGTTTTTTTTCCCACGGGTTTTTTTTCGAGTGAGATTTTTATGAGACATATTATTCCGTAATGTACATTCAAGGGGGAGTGTTATGAAATCATATTAGGTGAATGTCCATTGGGCTTTTGACCCATATGTAAACTCCCTTATCATTATTGATGTACTATATATATCCCTCTCGATGACATGAATAAGATAACTCTCTCACATATTTCTCGCTCTATTTTCTCTCTACTTCTCCTTTCTCTCTCGTTTCATAACAATTTGAACATGATATACATTTTTAATACATCCGTGCAATTTTGCACGGGCAAAAACTAGTTTTATTTTATTGTGCTAATAGTGGTGGGGGCCTCAATTTTTCATTCTTCATCTTACTCTCGGAGAAGAATCATTCATTCTTCCATTTCCCTCTTTTTCCATTCTTCATGGATGGAGAACATAATTTGTATTCATTCTCCTTCATTTTTGAAGATTGAGTGGGGATGGAGATGGTCTTACTTCTATAAAAGAGGGAGGAGGGGTTTCATGGAGACGTTTGCGTAATTTTTCTTTCCAAGAGTACCCTCACTCATTTATTAAGTTCACCCAATTGTCCTTGGAAGTGACTTGGCTGGTCATTTGTTACTCCAACGAGTACAAAACCCGTGCCTACGCATGGTTTTTTCGTTAATTTTTGTTTATATAAATAGTTTAGTTACTTACAAAATTATTTCCTTCGATTAAGTCAATAATTTAAATTTTTCTTCCTTTTCAGTGTTTCAGTCTACCGTTTATGTTTTCGTTCTCGGTAAATTTTAACCATTACTTTTTTTTAACCATAATAAAAAAAATGTTCTCTCACTACTTTACTTTTCTGTATGGGGTAACATTCTATTAGAATGAAATGAGTATAATATTAGTCACTACCGGCATAAAATAAGTCACTATTCTATCTTTCGGTGTAAAGTACGTAGTAGCATTCTATTAGGTTGAAATGACTATTAAATTAATCAAGATATGTTGTTCAAGCTTTTATCTTCTATTTATATGTCGTCCATAAAATTAGTATTTTTATAAAAAGTATACATGATAAATAGATCGAATTGTGCCTAATTTATATTCCGTATCTCACATAATAGAATCAGAATATAAGTAAGTAATAACATTGGATGCCTTAATTACCCTACCTATATTTAAAAAGATCACATGAAACTTTGTATATTTAACGTTTAGTAGGGTATTTTTTTGGAAGTAATTTGTTCTAAATTTTAGTGATTATGATTACATAGCGGACATTTAAATATGGAAACAGACCTGTCAAATTTCGACTTGACTCGTAAAGTCGACCCATTTTAATTTGTAGGTTCAAGAGTCAAGACCGTAAAATTTTAACCCACGACCAGTTTGGCTCAAACCCGGAATAATCCATTAATTTAGGATCAAAACTCGTCGAACAGGTCGACCCGCTGGATTGATAACGTCATTCCTGTTATTACGATAGTAGTATATATGTGAGTATATATCATATTTAAAATAATAACTACAAAAATTATTAACATTAATATTGTAAACTAAAAAAAATAATTTTATACTCCGTATAATTTTTATAACATTTAATAATAACAATATTTATAAAATATAATAAAAATACAATTTTTTGAATAAAAATAATACTAATTATTGAATTTAATTGAGTTAGTAATATTAAATATGATTAATATTTTTCAATTAGTTGAACTGATCAATTGATGTTATTGTATGAGTTGATATTGCACATTTGTACATTTGTATTGAATTTGGATAAAAAATTCAAGCCCAATTTAGGTAATGAAGAGGTTGAAATTAGGCGGGAAAGTTGAAATAACTATTTTGCCCCTTGGTTTTTGTTTTAGTGTAAAAGGGATAGGGGATGGTTACAATTTTTTATTATAAAAAATGGTTATAAATCATACTCCCTCCCCCACTATGATCTTCTCACTCATTATTTTAATCTCTCCCATATTAATTAAAAGTGGGAAGATCATTGTGGGGGGAGGGAGTACAAAACTGCAATTTTCAATTTGTTATACAAAAATGCTACTATGAAACCGTTTCATACAATTCGTTATACAAAAATGCAACTATAAAACCGTTTCATACAATCTGTTATACAAAAATGCTACTATGAAACCGTTTCATACAATTTGCTACTCCTATAAAACTGTTTCGTAGGAGTTTTGTGTACTTTCCGAAACTATCTTTCTACTCTACATTTATACTCCCTCCAGTCGTTATTTATTTCCTCATTTCCTCAATATTTGTGAGAAGTATTTTAATGAAATTGGACAAAAAATAGTAATCAGAGGGAGTATATGCTATTTTCAATTTTACGATAGATTTGTTATTGAGTATTTTTTTCCTCTTTATTAATTTTTTTAATTTCTTATTTGTGTTATTAAATTAGGAACTTTGGTTGATAATCTATATATTCTATTAAATAGAAAACAAAACAGCCTCCATGCTCTATCTACCTAATGCTCAATTCTAAAGTAACCCACATGGCATGGTATGATTGGGTGGAAGCTGAAAATGAAGGAGTTTCTAATTAGTGCCAAAGTCGGTTATTTGTTTGTTATAAATTAGGTACAACTCATCAACTTCATCCTTCATTTGTTTGTCCGTCATTTCTTCCTCATTGATTATGTGGAATCCAATGTTAATCAATCAAGTTCAACCTTCATTGCGTAGTCCGTTATTTGTTTGTCATAAATTAGTTTAAATGTCCTCATTAATCATGTAGAATCCAATGTTAAGCAATCAAGTTCGACCTTCATTGCGTCATTAATTCAGCTCCCACCTCCCATCCTTTTCATCTTCCTCCCTTATAATCCACCACCTACAACAATGGGTGCTTGCCTTTCCCATTACACCACCCAAGTGTACAACGAAACCGAGCTGATTTCCGCCGCCAAACACCGTCTTACTATTGTCATTGGATGCAGGCGACCCCGATTTTTCCCACCGCCCAGACTAACTAGGTATGTGCGTGGCTATCAACTTTAATGGCTCCATTTTTCAGCACCTTCCTTCATATGCATCGACAAGAATTTAATGGCTCTGTTTTTACGTCAACTGTTTGTACTTGTTCATAATGTAATATAATATACATGACCATAGAGGATCATGATTAGGGGGGTTGTTATTGGACCATTCCACACATCATACCATGCATGCATGACAAGGTTTACAACACCGGTGCAGGAGATTACCAATTACAATCCACATATGAGACCAAGGTCTTCCTTGACTTGGACTTGCCGGAGACTAGAATGTTACTGCGAAGGTAACCGTTTGACCCCCACAATAAAAAAAGCTGGGCACGAAACATGTACCCGATCTTACATATACTAGATTAGAAAACATATAATTATTTGCGTTGCCATACCATCCTACAGGGACCAAGAAACCTGTTCAAATAAGGATTCACGATGCTGAGGTGGCAGATGAAATGCTCACTTCAACCCTTGCAGAGCTTCTACAAGCAGATGTCGCCGATCAGGTAATGTCGATAGACATCGCATGCTTACTGATATGATGTACCACCAAACATTTCCGATTAAATGAAACAATTGGAACAGAATGAGATATACAAATGCCACAGAACGATAACAGAAGTAAGAACAGATGTTGACTGGCGGTATCAATCTTGCACATCATGCCTTGCTGGAATCGATGAGGACGGAAAATGTCGCCAATGTAACGAACCAATACCCTACCCCAAACAAAGGTACGAAAATCCCAAAAATTATAACTCACCGTGTGATATGTTTGTCCTATCCACTGCTCCTAAACAATATCACAAATATGTTAATACCCACAACACAGGTACAGATTAATCACTACAATAGCGGACGAAACAGCGTACACAACTTTTGTGATCTTTGGGAGAGAAGCTGAGAAGATAATCGGGAGACCAATTGAAGCATTACTAACCCTATATGAAAAGGTACGCACAACAAATAACATACCAACTACGCGAAAAAAATTACCGTATTGACCTAACAAGAGAGCAAACACCAGGATTCCAGGAAGGGGGAAATGAGAAAGTGTTCAAATACTCCAACATTGTGTCGGGAGAGAATACACCATGAAAGTCAAGATTGAGATTACCAAATACAACTCCGAACGGGAACTCAAGTGTCAAAAGGTATTACCGCCGGCAAAGGACCCTCCAACTCCACCCACAATGGAAACGAAGGACAAAAATCCAAAGGTAACAACAATTATTACCCAAGAACCACAACTTCTTTGTACACAAAATGTCATATACCCAAACAAGTTTCCATGTTTTCGCAGGAGCAACCGAACCAAGACAACTTAGGAAGGCACCCTGCAACAGAGTCCGACCCTCCGGTGAACACCTCAGCTAAAAATGAGAAGAGAAAGATGGACAAGGGGTAAGTTAACTATTATTACGTACATCAACTACAAGCAATTCATTACGTATGTTTTAGTAACAAAACTAACACACCAAAAATGGGTTACAAATTTGAAGCAGCGGCGAAAGAAGCATCCATAGCAAAGGAAACAATAGAAAAAAAGAGGCCAAAAGTTGAAAACACAAAATAGAGCCCCGACAGAGAAATAGAGGAAGAACCAAGGCATAATTTAAGTAGATTACATACTACAATCACAGTTTCGGAAAAAAAAAACTTATTCTTTAGTACATGAATTTTAAATTGTTTGTTTCATCCTTCGAGTGGACCGTATCAACTTGTGTCGTTCTTCACACATACATGTCATATACCTTTTAGTAGCTTTGATGGTTCGATCTTCACGAGCTCTGCCTATTCACGATTACGGCAGCCTGTACAAGTAGACGCCATCACACCCACATGAAATTTAAACAAATAAATCCGTAGTCACGTTCGGTGCACGGGCATGGCGACTAGTTAGATTTATCAAACGAGTAAGATCGATCACACTAGGGACGAGTTATACAAATCACGAGTTGTATTGATGCCAAAATACGAGTCTAGGATAGTTCTACCGCCTTCTATTTATCATTTTTTAAGTTGAAAAATAAATATTTTAAATACTCATTGGATACTTATATTTTTGTTTTGATTTTTTTTGTGCAAGAAAAGTATGTCTCATTGATTAAAATGAGGCTAAGCTCCACTACTAATACATCAACAATCAAACTATAACCTCAAACGAGTTATATCAATTTGCCTTCCTCTAAGACGAGTGTAAATTTCAAACTTCACCTTGCTAACTATATATACTAGCAAGGCCCGAGCATCGCCGGGCATGCCAACTAGTCTAAGACCATCTGCAATTGATGAAAAAAAAGAAGATGAAAACATGAAAAGTGAGTGAATGAGAAGATGAAGATGAAATTGAGGTTGGCAGTGGTTGAAATAAGGGAAGATGAAGATGAAATGTTTTCAAGTTTTCATCTGCTTGAAAACATGAAAAGTAGAGAGAAGGTATGATGTTGAAGCAAATGGGTTCACTTTTTACAGAGGAAAGGACGATCAATGTGATCCTTTTTTTTAAACTTTCTTTTGGTTCCAACGTCCATATTTGCTCTTTCTCGACGACTATATTTTCGAGTTTATAATTTACTTTTAATTTTTTTGTAATTAAAATTTATCATTTATCCAAGCCGTATTTTATTTAACTTTAGGCGGTATTTTTTGTGACGACATTATTCGTCTTAAATTATAAGATGGTTCAAATGCATACAAAATGAATGACAAATTCGTCTTAAGAAATGTACAACTTTTAGCCGTTATTACATAATTAAGTAAACAACTTTTACAACTTATTCGTCTTTAGCGGTACCCTTATATTTTTCACTTTTCTACGTGCTACCCCTACCTTTTCTATGTTTATACATGGTACCCTTGAATTTTATTATTAATTTAACTAGCGCTCCGATTTTTTTTTTTTCACCAAGTTTTGTCGTTAGATTATGTTTTTAGCTTACGCTTAAGACTTCAATATCATTTACCTTAGATATATAATTAACAAGTAAATGAGCTTAATTTAAGCATTATCATTTGATTTGACAATATAACGTCAAAAATATAATCCGTTTAGATTCGGAGTATAACTGCAAACACGTACAAAATTGTTAGTTTAAGTTTAATTATCCGTTACTTAAGTATGTTAAATGACGTTTAATTTTTAATCTTGAACATAAAAAGATAATTTGTTGTGAATACTTAACGGGAAAAAAAGTTTAGGGGTACCAATAAAGATAGTAATAAAGTTTAGGGGTATCAAAGAAACTTTTAGTAAAGTACAAGGGTACCATATATACATGTAAAAAGTGTAGGGGTACAAGGTAGAAAAGTAAAAAGTTCAGGGGTACCACATAGAAAATCCCTTCTAAAAATTATAAAAAATTGATATTCATAATACATTCGATTAAACAATTCAAACAAGATCTCACATGACTATATTTCATCTTATATATTGTAAGTTATATCGAAAATTCTTCTCACTTATGAATAGTGTCAAAAATCGAAATGCATGAAATTGATTGGAACAAAAGGAGTACATTATATGTAGTACGGAGTAGTAGTTGATCCGTTTTAATCTTTAAGACGGAAACTCATCTAAAACCCTACGATCTTAACATAATGTGACCCAATCCGGCCCCAATCCCACCCGATTGCCACCTCTATAAATATACTCCAATATTTACTTCATTTCACACAACTCTTTCCTACTCAATCTCACATTTATATAAACTTAAATATCTTTTATAATTATGAGTTATAATAATAATAATAATAATAATAATAATAATAATAATAATAATAATAATAATAATAATAATAATAATAATAATAATAATAATAAGCCTTGTTTCCGGTACCTAAGCCTTGTTCTGCCTGTTCCCGAGTTTTTGAGGGGGATATTTTTGGAGATCATGCTGTGTCGTGTGCTGGTACCGTTGGTATTAAGCATAGACATAACCTGGTTCGCGACACCCTTTTGGATATCTGCTTCCGATCTGGTATTTCGGCCGGTAAGGAGGTAGATATCGGTTTGATTGATGGGCACGACAGGCCCCTACGCCCGGCGGATTTGCTTCTTTATTCCTGGGATATGGGGCGTGATGTGTGTGTCGATCTGATGGGGTCGTCCCCTTTGACTCAGTCCGCGATGTCTGATTTTTTGCCTGGTCGCGCGGTCGCTGATGCTGCTCGGCGTAAGTGCGCAAAGTATGGAGATTTGTGCACCAAGACTGGGTATGGATTCCTACCTTTCTCTTTCTCTTCTCTGGAGGAGCTCGACGCGGAGGCCGCTGCTTTACTCAAGCGGATTCAGAAATTCTCTATTTCTCAGGACGCGGGAGCTCGCGCAGCTGCTTTTATCTTTACCCGACTTAGTTTTTCTATTGCTAGAGGAGTGGGTGCCCAGATAGTATCTCGGCTACCCACTAACTTCTTGTAATTTGTTTCGATCTTAATACAAGTTCTGGTTTTTTTTTTTAAAAAATAAATAAAAATAAAATAATAATAATAATAATAATAATAATAATAATAATAACGGAAATTTCCCATGGTACCCTCGAACTATGTCACATTACACATGGTACCCCTGCTTTTAAGTTTGTTCCCATGGTAACCTTGTGTTTTATAGTTTAGTTCCCGATTTGCCCTTACCCAATTTTCTGTCATGACGCCGTTAAATTATGACCAAAAGTTGAATGATTAATTGTTAATTAATTTTGAAGGGAAATGTAATTACATCACTTAACAACTACTTTTTCCCATGTACCTCTAAGTTTTCATAGTTATTCCCATGGTACCCCTAAGTTTTCATAGTTGTTCATAACAATTTTGATAATAATAATAATAATAATAATAATAATAATAATAATAATTCATCAAACTATCATTACAATTTTGATATCAATTCAGAATATTTTGATGATTATCAGGACACACAACAATTTCCAAATAATACGATCGTACCTACACAAAATTCAAGTCAATCAACATATGATAATAATAACCATTTTCCTATATTCTCTACCCAAACTCCTGCAAATTATCATGGTCAACATCACGTTGATGATGATGTTGATGAAAATGTAGTTGAAAATTTATTGCCCCCAACATCACGGAACTCGAACATGTCTAATTTCTCCGTAAAGGAGGATGAGGCACTAATTTCCTCTTTCATTAGAATTCTTGAAGATGGTATTGTTGGTACTAACCAAAACAAGAATGTTTTCTGGAAGCGTGTTTTTGAAAAATATGAATTAGCAAGAGCTTCAAACCCTGCACTACGACATCGCTCTATCGGTATGCTCGATAATGGATTCAGAAGAATATCTACCATAATCATGAAATGGGGTTCGTGCTACGAGATGGCTGGTAGAAGAAGGGCCAGTGGGTGGAATGAAGAAAGTGTCTTAGCAGAGACCAGGGTTTTATATAAAACCAGATTCAACTTGGATCATGCTTGGTAAATGTTAAAAAATCATCCGAAATGGAAAGGTTTTTTAGCTCCCTTCGCTGCTAACGCTTTCAAAACGGGTTACGTTGGAGGGACATCTATCGGCGCTCTTAATGAAGACAGCACCAGTAGTGGTAAAAGAGCACGACTTGATGAAGATGAGCGATCAAATCATACCTCTAATGATATTGAGAGTGCATCTACTCAACGTCCCGAGGGTCGACAACAAGCAAAGAGAAACAAAAGTAAGAAAAAAGTCAATAATGATGAGTTAGATGAAATAAACTTGCAATTCGCAGCGATGAATGAAACAGCTACAAGTGATATAGCTCTGGAGAGAGAGAAATTGCAACTTAAGAAGACAAATGCGGAAGTTGCTTTGCAACAATTGATGGTCAATAACAAAAGAGAAGAAAGGAAGAGAAAGGATCAAAAGATTGAACAGCAGAAGAATAATTGGCAAATGCTTCAACAGTTGTTGCAAGCTCAATCGCTACCGCCACAGTTAGAAACTTTGAAGATTAATTTGCTTAATAAGTTTGGCGGTCTTTGATTGTTACTTTGTTGTATTTTCATATTTGTAGTAGTTGTTTGTTTAATTATTTGTATTCAAGTTGTATGTTTAATTTATTTTTATTTTTAAGTTGGGTTTTCAATTGATTGTGGTCGTTGGAGTATTTGAATTTGAGTCGTTGGAGGATTTGTATTTCAAAAATAGAGTCGTTACTCTATTTTCCTTATATGTAATAAAGTCGTTAGAGTATCTGGAGTATGTGGATATCCTTCTCCTTATCTAAAAAATATCCATATAGATTTCATCTTGTTATCCATATCCTTATCAAAAATGACTCTATATATATGGATAATTTTAGTTAAACATATTCACACCAATTTCAATCATTCACACATCATGTCTAATTCTTCATCCCCACCATCTTCCCCACCATCCTCCCCACCATCTTCAACACATTCTTCATAGGATTCAATTAAGAAATTTTATTGTGTACTCAACTATTACAAATACAAGCACAAAATACCCCCTCCCCCCATCAAAACCAACCACCACTTCGGAAACGAAGAAAATTCATTGAAAAAAACCGAGAAGATGGCCATCGTAGACTCTACAACGACTATTCGTATGTTAGCATACGGAGAGGCCGCTGATAGGGTCGACGAATACTTAAGACTTGATGAATCAACGGCACGGAACTGTCTATTAGTGTTCGTCGAAGTTATCATTGCTCAATTTGGTGAACAGTATCTCGGAACTCCAACAACTGCAGATGCTCAAAGGCTACTGCAAATCAATAAAACACGGGGATTTCCAGGTATGTTGGGGAGTATTGATTGTATGCACTGGACATGGAAAAACTGTCCAGTGGCTTGGCAAGGCCAATATCAAGGACGGTCAACAAAACCGTCGATAATTCTTGAGGCTATAGCTTCTCAAGATTTGTGGATTTGGCACTCTTATTTTGGCACGCCCGGATCAGCTAACGATATAAACGTTCTTCATTGTTGATCAACGTATTTTATATCGTATTTTATTGTCCCCCAACAACCGTTTTTGAGCTTTTCTTCTTCCTAATTTATATGCTTAATGTCGATTTTTATTAGAAAGTCGATGCTGCCGAATCTCGTGCTATTTTGCAGGTTAGGTGCAATTTCAAGCATATTTAGGAATAATAACTCGGATAGCCGAGACGAGAACGGAGGACGAGGAAGAAAACGAGAAGCCGAGAAGCAAATAGAAGCTCAATCACGAGCTCAGCAGTACCCACTCGATCGAGTGGCACTGCATGCACTCGATCGAGTGCGTTTGACCCAGATTTTAATTAATTAGAATTTTGGGCCTGTTTTGGAAGTCCAACTGATTTGTCTTTAAATCAGTTTTCTTAGGATTGTCAGACACACTTTATTCTACTCTAAAAACATTACGTTAGTTTTGGTTAGCATTGAAGTTTAGACTTTCTCCGCTTTTCTTCGCAAGATACATCAATTTCCGTTCTTCCCTTTTCAGATCTCAAATTGTTCGGTATCGATACTTTTGATTTTAATTTCAGTTTTCTAGTTTTAATTCTTGCCTTAATTCGTTCTTAGTTTTCATAGTAAATTTAATTTTAGTCTTATTATCTGTTAGTATAGAATTATTATCGTTTCTCATAGTTTAATTTAATTTGCATTCATCATGTTTAATTGCAATTCATATTTTGTTAGTTCAATTACAATCATTATGCGTAGCTAAATTTTATCTTGGGTTTAAGGGGATCGATGGGTATTAATTGGGTTATAGAAAATTGACATGTCTCTGATCACATGAACTGTTGCCTGAATGTTGTTTTAACTCTGATTGATTAATTACTGGCTAGGATTAATTAGTTAGTATCACAATTAGGACTTTTCGCCGATCGGCTTAAGGACTAATTAGGTCACGATATTTTGGGTAGACTAGCTTAATTCTAGTGACCGCAGGTTAAGTTTAGTTCTAAAGTTTGTAGTAGTACCGACCGGACCTACATCTTAGACAGTTCGATTATTGACCTGTTAGTTGACTCCCTGACCCGATTTGATATTCATTGTGAACCTGAGACCCTGGACTTCTTTATTATTGATTTACCTTATAGCAGTTATTTGTCAGCCTACTAAACAACCAGAAAAACAGTGACATGTAGTCTTAAGTCTAGACCGTAGAACAAGTATTTAAGTCCCGTCTCCTGGTGATTCGATCCCTACTTCACTATCTGCATTAGTTAGTGGACCTTAGGGTATCTTTGATTAGGGATACGACTACCCCTGTCAAATTTTGGCGCCGTTGCCGGGGAGACGGTGTTATTTATTTACTTGTTTTGTGTTTTAGCCTTTTGATTGCTTGTCTCGAGGAACTTCAGTTCCTTGAGACCGTTTCTCACATTTTTCCTGTAGTCTCCTCGTATGCCCAGGTCCTCTCGAATTTCAGGCTACGTACCACCATACGATCCTGAACCAGAGAGAACTCTCCGCAGGTCTAGGAAATTCTACAAGGAGATTAATGAGACAGAAAGATCAGAATCAATGGAACATTCGGACGACGAGTGCATATCCGAATCGCTGTCCTTTGAAGAGGATAATTCCATTACTGATCCCGAGACACCACTAGTCAAGATGCCTCCAGAACTTGCTAACCATTCCGAGCCGGAGCAAAGTTCCCTACCGAAACCGTTGAAGAGGCCCACAACCACTACAGGCATATTTGAGATTCGCCCCGCCTTTATTACATTGGTGGAAGGAAATCAATTCGGTGGAGGTCCCGATGAAGACCCGACGAAGCACATGAAGCTCTTCACCGACTATTGCTCTACTATTCCACTCCCCGCGGGAGTAACACAAGAAGAAGTGATGGAGATGCTATTCATGTTCTCCCTACGCGATAACGCAAGAGATTGGATCACGGATCTAGACAAATCAACCAAGGGAATCATAGATTGGAACTCCCTAGCCTTAGCTTTTTACAAGCACTACTACACGCCGCAGAAGACCAACATGTTGAGGAGTCAGATTACTAACTTCCGACAGACATCTCACGAGAATATCTACGAGGCATAGGTAAGGTTTAAAAAGCTAGTCAAGGAGTGCCCACATCACGGATTCGAGGTATGGTTTTTGTGCAATCAATTTTATAATGGTTTATATGATGATTGCCGAGCTACGCTTGATTCTGCAGCTAATGGCAGGTTCCAAAACAACATTGATGATGATAAAGCATGGAATTGATTGAAGATATGGCCACTCATCATTCACGTTGGGGAAATCCACGAGGTAACACCCGAGGAAATAGTGGTGACTCCGAGTCATCAAATGCCATAGTTAGCCACCTAGCCGCTTTAACTAAGCGGATTGATACCATGGAGCTTTCTAGAACCAAAAACCACCAACAACAACGTGGTATGTACCAAGTTAATGCAATGTCCGAGGTTGTTTGTGAGAATTGTGGGAATACTGGTCATTATGCCCAAGAGTGCGTAAGTTTAGAAACGACGAATGCATTCCAATCCATGAGACCACACCTCCCATACATGAACCAACCGGGCTATGACAAGTCCTTGTTGTCCTATAGGAGCCAGAACGTGCTTAACGCACTACCACCCAGCGGTAACAAAACCGTCCCTTATGTAGCATCCCATAACCGACCTTCCCAAAACAATAACCGACAACAATTTCAAGGAGGGCAACAACAAAACTGTGGTAACCAACAAAACTGGGGTAACCAACAATGGGGTAATAACCAACCTTGGGGTAACCACCAAGGGTGGGGGAACCAACAACAATTCCAACCGATCCCACAAAACCAAACCCAAGCTCAAGCTCCAACCAACACCGAGTATGCGAAGATCAAGGCATTATTAATGCAAGGTATTCAAGCTCACCAAAAGCAAGAAACCCAGATCAACCAGATACTTGCCCATAACAAGATCCTAGATACCCAAGTAGCACAACTTGCCGCCCAAAAGCAAGCTAGGCAACCAGGTACTCTACCTCCTCAAGGCGAACAATCGCACGAGCAAGCCAACGCGATAACATTGAGAAGCGGGACTCATTATGACGGTCCAAAAATGCCCGAGGAGTATGTTGTGGTTTATGAAACCGAGTTGGAGAAGCAAGAGTTAGCCGAAGAAGCGTTGAGAAGACCACGAACTGAGGCTACTCGATCGAGTAACACCACATCACTCGATCGAGTAGACCCCCTAAAAACTGGCAGAACCCTTCAGGTAGCCCACTCGACCGAGTCACGCCAGACTCGATCGAGTTGGAGGTCACTCGACCGAGTGGTGTCAGCCCACTCGATCGAGTAGATCCTTCAAAATCGACCAGTAGCTCCCCAACGATACCACTCGATCGAGTGCCTAAAGGTGACTCGACCGAGTATACCAACACTCGACTGAGTCAGCCTGGACTTGATCGAGTGGAGATCGTAATGCCTAATTCAGCTGTTTTTCGTCCCCAGTCTTCAACTAAGGATGCTAATTCTTCTCAAGCATCCTCGTCTCAAGTCAAGGAGCCTGCAATTCTGATTATACTTCCATTTCCCCACCGACAGCGTAAGGCAAAGCTTGATCAACAGTTCGGTAAGTTTATGGAGGTCGTTAAGAATCTGCAGGTAAGTGTTCCTTTTACTGATTTGATCACTCAAGTTCCTGCTTATGCGAAATTTATGAAAGAAATACTAACTCGTAAGCGGTCTTTTAGTGAAACTGAGACAATTGCTTTCACAGAGGAATGCAGCGCGCTACTATAGAGTTGTACTCCGCCCAAGCTCAAGGATCCAGGGAGTTTTTCTATCCCTTGTACTATAGGGACATTAGCTATAGATAAAGCCTTGTGTGATTTAGGAGCTAGCGTCAGTGTTATGCCGTATTCTATTTGTCAAAAATTGAATATGGGTGTTTTGAAATGTACTAATATGACTCTGCATACGGCTGATAGATCGGTCAAATATCCTTTAGGTGTCTTAGAGGTTGTTCCGGTCCAAGTAGGAAAATTCTTCATTCCCGGAGACTTTGTAGTCTTAGACATGGTTGAGGATGTCATAATCCCTATTATCCTTGGTCGCCCTTTCTTACACACAGCAGGGGCGATCATCAATGTCAAAAATGGGAAGCTCACACTCTCCATGGGAGATGATACCGTGACTTTTAGTCTCGATCAAGCTCTTAAGAAGCCCATGATAGAAGAGTCCTGTTATAGTATAGACGTCATTGATTTGGAAATTGAAAACTATATTGAAGATTATCTTGGCAGGGACCCTTTGGAGAAATTGCTGACATCCGGCGATGCTGATGCCGAGAAGAGATCATGGAGCGCGAAAGTGGACGAGCTAGAACGCATGCTAAACGGGAAGGAGAGCGCTATCGAGAAGGTATATAGTCTCGCCACCCCTAAAAAGGAGGTCGAGGTAAGTAAACCTGAACTAAAACCCCTCCCCTCTAATCTGAAATATGCATTTCTAGATGATAAGGGTCTAAACCCCGTAATCGTCAACGCTGCACTCACAGATAGCCAACTTTCGAAGTTGTTAGTTATCTTACGACGACATAAGAAGGCTATTGGGTACAGTACTGATGAATTACGTGGCATTAGTCTCGAATTTTGCATGCACCGTATTCATCTACAGGGAGACCATAGACCATCCATTCAGGGACAACGTAGGTTGAACCCGAACGTGCAGGATGTGGTTAGGAAGGAGGTTATGAAACTTCTAGATGCTGGCATTGTCTATCCCATTTCCGACTCTAAATGGGTTAGTCCGATCCAAGTGGTCCCTAAGAAGGGAGGGACCACGGTTATCATGAACGAGAAGAATGAGCTTATTTCTACTCGATTAGTGACTGGATGGAGAATGTGTATTGATTACCGTAAGCTAAACGTAGCTACTAAGAAAGACCATTTCCCACTCCCCTCCATCGACCAGATGCTAGAGCGTCTTGCCTGCCATAATTACTTTTGCGACTTAGATGGCTACTCGGGATTTTTCCAAATCCCAATTCACCCAGACGACCAAGAGAAAACAACATTCACCTGTCCCTACGGCACCTTCGCATACCGAAGGATGCCTTTTGGCCTTTGTAATGCCCCGGCCACTTTTCAACGTTGTATGATGTCCATATTTTCGGACCTTATCGAGTCTGTAATGGAAGTCTTCATGGATGACTTCAGTGTATACGACACTGATTATAATGCATGTTTACTTAATCTTTCACGGGTCTTACAACGTTATGAGGAGACCAATTTGGTCTTAAACTGGGAGAAATGTCACTTCATGGTGACCGAGGGAGTTGTTTTGGGTCATTTAGTGTCCGAACGTGGCATCCAAGTGGATAAAGCGAAAGTCGAGGTGATTGAGCAATTACCATACCCAGTTAATGTTAAGGGTGTGCGGAGTTTTCTTGGTCACGCGGGTTTTTACCGCCGTTTTATCCAAGATTGCCAAACCTCTGACTCAGCTGCTCCTCAAAGATGCCCCGTTCGCATTTACTAACGAGTATGCTCGAGCTTTTGACAGGATTAAGCAGGCTCTGGTTTCCGCACCTATTATCCGATCTCCCGATTGGGATTTGCCTTTCGAGGTTATGTGCGACGCTAGCAATTACGCTGTGGGAGTTGTGCTCAGGCAAAGGAAAGACAAAGCTTTACATGCGATCTACTATGCTAGTCGGACGTTAGATATTGCGCAGATCAATTATGCTACCACGGAGAAGGAGTTATTGGCCATTATCTATGCTCTAGACAAGTTTCGAGCCTATCGCATTGGCTCGAAGGTGATAGTGTATACAGATCACGCAGCTTTGAAGTACCTTCTAGCGAAGAAGGAGGCCAAACCAAGGCTTATTAGATGGATCCTATTACTACAAGAATTTGACTTGGAGATCCGTGATAAGTCCGGGGCTGAGAATGTCGTAGCCGATCACCTATCCCGGCTAAGATATGATGGTGGGGATCTCGCCCCAATTGATGATTCGTTCCCGAATGACCATTTGCTCGCTATTACCATGGATAATCCATGGTTCGCTAATTATGCTAACTTCCTAGTTGGAGGTACTTTACCTCCCGACCTTCAATATCAGCAAAAGAAGCGATTTCTACATGATGTGAAGCGATATTTCTGGGACGACCCATATCTTTTCCGAGAAGGTGCAGATGGCCTATTTAGGAGGTGTATTCCCGAGAGTGAGGTACATTCTATCCTCACTAGATGTCACTCCTCCCCTTATGGTGGACATCACGGTCCTTCGAAGACTTTCGCGAAGATAATGCAATCAGGCTTTTATTGGCCCACTATTCTCAAATATGCCACCACCTTCATCCGTTCTTGCAACGCATGCCAACGAACGGGAAATATCTCTCGACGACATGAAATGCCTCAAACCGGGATTCTTGAAATAGAATTATTTGACGTTTGGGGTATCGATTATCAAGGACCGTTCCCTTCTTCTTATTGGAATCGGTATATTTTGGTTGCCGTCGATTATGTTTCGAAGTGGGTGGAAGCCATCGCTTCACTTACTAACGATGCCAACGTGGTGATCCGGCTCTTTAAGAAGACAATATTCCCTCATTTTGGGGTCCCACGGGCTATTATTAGTGATGACGGTTCACACTTTCATGAACGCCAACTCACTAAGTTATTGAAGAAATACGGTGTTCACCACCGTACCGGGCTAGCTTACCATCCACAAACTAGTGGACAAGTCGAGATCTCGAACCGTGAGATCAAATCTATTCTCGAGAAGGTTGTCAATACCTCGAGGAAATATTGGAGTTCGAAGCTCGATGATTCTCCTTGGGCTTACCGGACCGCATTCAAGACTCCTATCGGGACATCCCCGTATAGGCTCGTTTATGGCAAAGCTTGCCATTTACCGGTGGAGCTCGAGTTTAAGGCAATGTGGGCCTTAAATGAGATCAATCTTGACCCAAAGCTAGCCGGAGAGAAGCGCCTCATGCAATTGAACGAGCTAGATGAATTCCGTCTCCATGCTTATGATAACGCAAGAATTTATAAGGAGCGGACCAAAAGATGGCATGACAAGCGCATTATCTCCCGAGAGTTTCATGTCGGCGATAAGGTACTTTTATTCAATTCCCAACTTCGAATCTTCCCCAGGAAACTTAAATCTCGATGGTCTGGACCGTTCACGGTGACTGAAGTAAACAAATTTGGGTCGGTTACACTCACTACCGACAAAGGCGAAATATTCAAGGTGAACGGTCAACGCCTCAAGCTTTATCACGAAGGTGCGTACGTCGGTGTCGTAGAGGTTATGGACCTCAACGACACTCTCGATTCCACCTAATCCAATTGAGGTAAACCGGTCAAGCGGGACCGTAAAAACCAGCGCTAACCGGGAGGCAACCCGGCACCACTTGTATATATATTTGTAATTAACCTTTCCGCATTTTTTTATTTTCTTTTTTTTTAGTTAGCTTGGTAGCTCTAATTGGGAGTTACTAATATTTATCGAGTGAGGACGAGGGAATTTTACGATTTATTTGAATTAATTTCAGGAATTTAGAAGCAATTAAAGAGAGAAAAAAGAGGAGTAGCGGCTACAGCGGCCACTAGATCGAGTGGCCCAAGCACTCGATCGAGTGCCCTGACGGACAGCAATCTGCCAGTTTTTCATGGGGTTACTCGATCGAGTGCCCTGACGCACTCGGTCGAGTGCCTCTGAACCGGGTTCCGAGTCGGTTTTTCATCCTCTCTTATCTATTTCTTATTCTTTTTGAAATCAGTTTTATGAATCAAACCCCCCTCTCCCCCTCATAACTATTAAGAACCCTAACCCCCAATTCACCCAAATCACTCCCAATTCATCAAATCTTCACCAAAATCACGATTTTTGCTTCTAATTTGCAATTAGTAGTATCTACTTGTGTTCCTTGGTGTTATTATGTGAATTTTTCGTCCCCTCCTCCCTTAATCTCGTCCAAACCGTCATCCTTGAGGTATACTTCGAGTTTTTTATTTTCTTACTTCTTTTCTTGATTTTATAGTTTAATTTCATCCTTAGTTATATACTAATCCCGTTGCATGCTTGATTTTGTGTTAATTTCACCACTTTGTGCTCAAAAATCAATTTTTGTGTAGAAGGATTGATTTTGGCCGAGATGTCGTGTTTTTTGTGGGATTTTTGTATAGTTCTGTTTTGTTATTATGCTATAGTCAGGGCAGGTAGAAGGAATCCACCCCGGAATAACAATAGGAACAGGAACACAGGGCAGCCGGCTGTTCCGGCTGTTCAGCCTGTACCAGGCTATGAGGAGATTGTTTGCAGGAACGAGGCGCAGCGAACTCGTTTAATTGCCTTGATACCAAGGACGATGGAGGCTACCTGGTGTTGCTCATCGCAGTTCGCGATCGAGCTTGGTCTGAACGAGCAATTGCTGCAGCTCTTGTCCATGACCGGATTCGGTGGACTATGGACGCTTCGTGAGTTATCTTACCGACCACTCACTTTAGAATTCCTTAGTTCGTTTGAGTACGATAGACAAGATAGCAGGATATCCTTCCGCTTGAACAATGTTGAGCAAAGCATTGCCCTTAGCACCCTGTCTGAATGCCTAAGGCTTACCTCTGACCAGGATGACGACATCCACGACATACCCGATAGTTCGAAAGCCCCCCCTTATTTTAAGTTATTTTCGGGTCGTGATGTAAGTGTCACCGCTATGGCACTCAACGCCATGCCACACCCCTCTATCCGCCTATTTTTGCGGATTTTGAGTCATTTGGTTTTCCCACGCTCCGACATGAGTAAACTTCACTCATTGGAGGTGCTGATTTTAGGGCACTATCTCAACCCCTTCAGGCGATCCCTGAAGGCATTCAGTGCACCGGGTATGATCTCTGTCGGTATCGAGCGGCAGATCAATGGATCTGGACCGCTCGCCTGTGGCGCCATCGTCACTGCACTAGCAAAGAGTTATATTATGGGTTTTGGGGAAACGGTCAGATATGAGAGTCTCACTGAGCACGTCCCTTTGCTAGGATGTAGCTACCTCACTTCCACTCTAAAGTGGATTCGGGGCGATCCCCCGAACTTTCTGTGGCGCATCCAAGACAAAGTTTGGATGAAACTCCCGGTCGCCGAAGGGACAATCTTACTGCTACTCCTTGCCTTGCAACCCACTCCCACAGGCGAGGACACACCCAACCCACCTAGCTACCTCATTCCCGAGGAGCTCTTCATTTTCGTCGAGGGCGTTCAACCCCCTCGACGTAGGGTTCGCGTAGAGACCAAACCCGAAGAGACCGAGCCCCCTACGGCCACACCTACACCCACCCCGACCTTCCCGTTCCACACCCCGGGTGCCGAGTTTCTGCACCCGTATCCATTTATGTATGATCCAGTTTATGAGCACCAACGTCGGATACACGAGGGGATTAATCAGAGCATCGTCAACCGCGAGATCCAGGAGTTCATGCTTGCTCAAGGCATCTCGGCACCTCAGCACCCGTCCTACTGGAGAGGTCCGGGAGACACTAGTGGTATATTCCACGATTATAGGGTTGATCCAGCTGCTTGGGTCCGGACTACGGGCACACTTACGGCGGCCTAGGAGCACAGTGGTTGAGAGGTCTGAGACAGTCGGGTCAGCAGGGCGGTACTGGCGGCTCAGGCCAGGGCGATACTGGAGCCGGTCCATGTGGGACCGGTAGAGACGATGATATGGCTAATTAGCTGGTTTGGGGGAGCTACCATTGTATATACGGTACTTTCTTTCCTTTTTATTTCTGTTTTTACTGCTTTCTTAGATTTTTTTTCTTCCCCTTAGGTCGAGTTGTCCTTAGAATTGGCTGTGGAATTTTCTGTCTTATATGTTGTAGAGTCACATTGAGGACATTGTGACATTTAGGTTTGGGGGAGAGTTTGTGTGTTTTTGTGTGCTTTCAAAAATTCTAAAAATCCAAAAAAATTGAAAAATTAGAAAAATTCAAATAAAAATTTATTTTGTGTGCTTTGTGTCTGTCTTGTGTCCGATGTGAAACATGCAAAACAGCGATAATGACATTGCGTTTTACATGACTTCTCCTAATTGACAGCTGACTCCGTACCTGAATGCATATAATACTTGGGATGAGATGATTTTAATTGATTGCCTATTAAACCGTTAATTGCCAAATGAGTAAATTTGACCATTTTGTCGACAAACCACATAAATTCTGAGGATTTAGAGCTTCCTAGGCCGGTAACACCCATAACTGGTCTCATTTATAATTAGGAATTGAGTGGTTTCTCCTTATGGAATGTGTAACATAAATTTGCATAAATATGATGTCCGTCTCTTGATACTGAATACGTGTTTGGTTTGAGGAGGAGGTACATGAGGAAAGGCATTTCTGTTTTTGATGAGCTCCACATAGCCAAAACGACCCATTTTTAGTACCCTGTAGATTTAGGTCATTTTCCCTCTGTTTAGCCCATTTAAGCTGTTGTAAGCATGTTTTTATTATATATCAATTAGTTACAACCCAGAACAGCTTACCTTACCAGGACAGTCGCAGTGAACATAATTGGAGTTACTTCACTAAGAGATCATAATTTGGATTTTTACATCATTCGGATCCTAGTGTATAATGTCATTGTTGCACGACTTTATATTCACCTTCCCCTTGTCCGAATTGAAAAAAAAAATATAGAAGCATGAAAAAGAAAGAAAAGAAAGAAATGGAATTAGAAAAAGAAGAAAAATTCCAAGAAAAGAAAAAGAAAAATATATATATGCTTCTTGTAATTTTCGGGGAATGGTCGAGATGTTATAACTAGAATTGAATTGTAATTAGGAGGATGACGAAATTCCCTCTTAAGCTCTTTTGAGTTGTATTTCTAGTTAGTGGCCGGACTTTATAGATGAGTTTTTGGATAGACAGTTTTTATTGTGTAGCTGCGACTACTGGTCTTAGCCCCACATTCTCATACGTGCTCTAAGCACAATCCATTTTATTCCCTCACATATAAGCCACCCTTTGTAAGTCCTTGGCATGTACTATGGTCCTGATTGGTGGAATACGTATTTGATTGGGGAGATTGATTTCATATTCGATTGCATGCATATTTCATAAGTCGAGTGAGTGTCTTTATTCTTTCTTATCTTCACATATATACTTACCCGTACTTATGAGTGTCGAGCGACAACCGTAAGGAAGTCCGACATTATTGGTCTTGCAAGATTGAAAATTTGGCAGGCAATTGTTTGATTATGGCATGATTATTGATCTCATTACATTCTTGAGCATTACATGTTTTCTCATCGGTTTGAGTCGATTTTAGGAGAATAATTGTAATTCAGCTCTGAGTTGTGTTTCACATCACTTGTCCTCATATGTATATATTAGTTGTTTGCTTGAGGACAAGCAAATGTTTGGTTTGGGGGAGTTTGATCAACGTATTTTATATCGTATTTTATTGTCCCCCCGACAACCGTTTTTGAGCTTTTCTTCTTCCTAATTTATATGCTTAATGTAGATTTTTATTAGAAAGTCGATGCTGCCAAGTCTCGTGCTATTTTGCAGGTTAGGTGCAATTTCAAGCATATTTAGGAGTAATAACCCGGATCGCCGAGACGAGAACGGAGGACGAGGAAGAAAACGAGAAGCCGAGAAGCAAATAGAAGCTCAATCATGAGCTCAGCAGTACCCACTCGATCGAGTGGCACTGCATGCACTCGATCGAGTGCGTCTGACCCAGGCCGCGGATCAGATTTTAATTAATTAGAATTTTGGGCCTGTTTTGGAAGTCCAACTGATTTGTCTTTAAATCAGTTTTCTTAGGATTGTCAGACACACTTTATTCTACTATAAAAACATTACGTTAGTTTTGCTTAGCATTGCAGTTTAGACTTTTTCCACTTTTCTTCGCAAGATACATCAATTTCCGTTCTTCCCTTTTCAGATCTCAAATTGTTCGGTATCGATACTTTTGATTTTAATTTCAGTTTTCTAGTTTTAATTCTTGTCTTAATTCGTTCTTAGTTTTCATAGTAAATTTAATTTCAGTCTTGGTTATTATCTGTTAGTATAGAATTATTATCGTTTCTCGTAGTTTAATTTAATTTGCATTCATCATGTTTAATTGCAATTCATATTTTGTTAGTTCAATTACAATCATTATGCGTAGCTAAATTTTATCTTGGGTTTAAGGGGATCGATGGGTATTAATTGGGTTATAGAAAATTGACATGTCTCTGATCACATGAACTGTCGCCTGAATGTTGTTTTAACTCTGATTGATTAATTACTGGCCAGGATTAATTAGTTAGTATCACAATTAGGACTTTTCGCCGTCCGGGTTAAGGACTAATTAGGTCACGACATTTTGGGTAGACTAGCTTAATTCTAGCGACCGCAGGTTAAGTTTAGTTCTAAAGTTTGTAGTAGTACCGACCGGACCTACATCTTAGACAGTTCGATTATTGACCTGTTAGTTGACTCCCTGACCCGATTGATATTCATTGTGAACCTGAGACCCTAGACTTCTTTATTATTGATTTACCTTATAGCAGTTAGTTGTCAGCCTACTAAACAACCAAAAAAACAGTGACCTGTAGTCTTAAGTCTAGACCGTAGAACAAGTATTTGAGTCCCGTCTCCTGGTGATTCGACCCTTATTTCACTATCTGCATTAGTTAGTGGACCTTGGGGTATCTTTGATTAGGGATACGACTACCCCTGTCAATCGTTCCCCCGTCTTTGATGATCTCTTGAACGGGCGAGCTCCACGTGTTAGTTATTGGGTAAACGGTAATCACTACGACACTGCTTATTATTTAACAGATGGGATCTACCCAAGATGGTCTACTTTTATCTCCTCTATAAAACATCCATAAACACCTAAAGATAGGTGTTTCTCAAAAAGACAAGAGAGCGTAAGAAAGGATGTGGAGCGTGCGTTTGATGTCCTACAAGCCAGGTTTGCGGTAATTCGTAAACCAGCACTATCATGGGTACTACCACTTTGAAAAAAGTTATGACGACATGTATAATATTACACAACATGATTGTGGAAGATGAACGTGATACATATGCCGGATACGGCATTGCTAATGAGTATATGGAACAACGCAATGAAGAATCATCTACTAGTGTTGAAGGTCCCGAGTACGATGTAGGATACGTTCTTGATATACATCAATTTGTGGATAATCGAGATCGTATGGAAAATGCAGCTCGACATATATCTCTTAGAAATGATCTAATTGAGAATCTTTGGCAAAAGTTTCGCCACTTAGATTAAGTTTTATTCAATGTATTCGTAACGTGTTATGTTTAATTAGATCTTAAGTTTCCTTCTATGTACTTGTAAACTTATGTTTAATAAAGTTTTATGCACTTTACTTCCAATCGACTAGTTTTTTTTTCTACAAAATCAGAAAAAGAAACCAAATTAGAAGTGACTAAGCACTACTCTATTCCGACATTACTGTGCTGATAAGACAATACAAAGTCAAAAAAAGAAAAGAAAAAAATTGACAACTCAATTGTATTTTCTGACGGATGCTTTAATTAATAAGATACCAAATTCGAAGTGACTAAACACTACTCCATTCCGACATTACTGTGCTGATAAGACAATACAACGTCAGAAAAAGAAAAGAAAAAAAATCGACAACTCAATTGTATTTTCTGACGGATACTTTAATTAATAAGTGTAGACACCCGCATTTTGACTGCCACGTGTCTATGGTAGTCTCCGAAAAACACCCGATGATGATCGGACGCAAACGTGACTTGGTATACTCGGATTTGGGCTCGGAATCAATAATATTCGACATGGACTTTTAGCGGAGTAAAAATCTCACAAAACAGACCTCAAATCCAGGCCCAGTGGGTCGTTCCGAGCAAAAAGAGACTAATTTGGGCCAAAACCGACACCAAAGATAAATCCCATCTTTTGGCGACCGGGTCAAAACCCGGTCAAAGACGAAACCGTCTCATAAATCAGCCAAGTTCAGATTGGCGCACAAAATAAATTCAAAAATAACAAACAAATCAATCAAGTCAAACTTCCCTATTTTATCTCACCCGTTTGACCCACTCGATCGAGTGGATTGACCCCACTCGATCGAGTGGAGCCTTTTTTACCCGGGTTTGGCCCATTTGTGAAGGCACTCGATCGAGTGCACTAGGGCCACTCGATCGAGTGCCCCTATGTCGAGGCGTGAGGTCTATAAATACCGCTTCAACCCCCCCCCCCCCCATGCATTTCAGATTTTTTAAGCACTTTTACCCTACAATTTCAGCCACATTTTACCCTACTTCAACCCTACTCCATCACCTTACAAGCCTTAGAAATCCTAAGCCAAAAACACACAAGAAACCGAGCTCTCGTCCCTCGATAAACCGACACATACACACACGCATCCATACACACCATAACTCGCATACATCCTCGATACTCCCGAGCCCGTGCCGCTGTTACGAGTCCATTTCCGAGGTCCTTACTAAGCATGTATGTTGAGGGTGTCCTAAACCCCGTTTTAACCTCTTTTATCTAGTCTCATTTTCGCTTTATTTATCGTATTTTTGCATCATCTTTGTAATCGTAGAAACACTAACACTAGCATTTTTGTACCTTTTATATTTTCGTTTTTGTATCATTTTATCGTCATTAACATTAATAATACCGCGTATACGTAAACTAGTATCAAATTCCGGTTTTAAATCCGTTTGACTACGATTTTTGCCTAAAATCCGTCTAAGCCCTTTACGAGCAACAATGGAGGTGGAGCCCTTTCGAGGAGCCCCGCCCCAACGTACTCAAGGGCGTGACGCGATTGCAAACGATCGTAGTTGAATGCATTTAATCCCATTTCCATAATTGGTACGAAACCCGTTGACACGAAAACCGACATCACGTAACCCGAAAGGGTTAGTTCCGATGTCGTGACGTAGAGGGATACATTTCGTCACCAATTCAAAATTTCCTAATCTAACGATAAAACGTTTTCATAAAATCCCGATGACGGTATTATATTCGTTCATACACGATTATAGTACCGGAGGCCAAACTAAATACGAATCATGCGATATTCGTATTTGGATGGGCCGACCATCGATTTCAGGTCATAAAATAAAGCGAGTTATCACTCGTACAGGGGGCACTCGACCGAGTGCCATAGGCCACTCGATCGAGTAGCACCCCAAAAAGTGGTCAGTAGCCACGTTAAACGTGCACTCGACCGAGTCACACCACGACTCGGTCGAGTGGGTCCTGTAACCCACAAAACCGAGGGGTTTGACCCACAAGTCAAGCCCCGACCTTTTATCGACTTTAGTCATCACGTGCAAAGACTATCACGTGACTATCCTATTTTCAAAACCATTCACATCACGACACGTAGAACGACTTTGACCACCATTTGACGTGATAAGTCGGGACAAGACTACGGGATGTGAGATTAGGCTAGCAATATGCCACAGTCTCATGTTCCCGTCCTTCGTTTAATATGCGACATAATGCGTATTTAATCGGGGTTAGTCCATCTACATATTTCGCGGTCTAGTTTATATACGGGTCCGTTTCTATCTTTTTATTGCATTATTTTTATTTCGCTTATCATTTCTTTACGTAATGTTGTATTGTGAATTCCGGGTTGTATTTCCGCCCGTGTAATTTGTACGTTATTTCTATTTATTTTCGAGCTTCGTTTATTTACTTGCTTTTACGCTTTATAAATGAACCCCGCATGCTAAATCATTTCGACAAATAATAAGATGCATTAAATGACGTAGTTAACGCAAAATTCACATGCTTAGACAAAACGCTGTTTGCATATCATTTAATCAATTTACTAGCGCGCGTACACGAACACGAACGGTGTCTTAGTAGAGGCCGCCATGTGCGGGCGGGGTTGGGTGTCCTTAGTGGGCTTCCCAACACGTACCCTCACCCCTTACTCAGAACCTTTGGTTTCCGGATGTCCGAAACCCTTGGCACACGAGAGTCATTTTATATACGAAAGTCGGTGTAAACGGTATCGATATAACAATGCAAAGGGACGAGCCCCATGAACTCTGAAATCGGAGTGGGCTTACTTTGTGTAAAGCCCATGACGACATAGAGTGGGCTCGTATGGTTCCGAATAACCCCAAAATTCGGTGGCGACTCCATTTTGACTTAAATTTCGAACCCGAGAACAATCTTACCACGAGATTCATTCGCCTACCCAAACCCGCGCTTCGCCGCGTCGGGGTGGACCTACGTCATGTCCACAATTTGGCGACTCCGCTGGGGAAACCTGATGTACCACATGTCATCGGGGTTCCTAGGGTGAGACTCGAAGAGAAATCGTTCGTAGATTAGTGTGCGCGCATTAGTTTAATGATTCATGCATAACCCAAATTTGCCCGGGCCGGTTACTTGTGACCGACGTCCCACTATACCACGGTGCATTCCTACATGGGTGCGCTAAAGACATCGATGGTGGAACTCGTCTCGGTTTTGCGGCATGTCCTAAGACCAACTCGGCTTAGGGAGTCCGTCCATCACACGAGAAAGCCATCGTTGTTGGTATAGACCCTATTTTGACCGACCGAGACTTAGCGTAAAGCATACATAAGCGTCGTTATAATGCTTGTTTGACTACATGCTACCTGGTTTCCGTGTCATTTTTCAAAAACCGTCATTTCAAAATTGCATCTTTCCAAAAATACCCACCTTTCGAAAAAACCCGAAATACTGTCCATTTCGGGACCCGTCATTCTAAAACGCTCAATTTTGGAAAACCCGAAATGCTGCCCATTTCGGGACTCACCTTTTTCAAAAATATCCCATTTTCAAAACTCAGAATGCCGCCGAAATTTAGGATCAACGATTTGACTCAAAATATCCTTTTCTGTAGTCGGCATGCTGTCCGTTTTAATTCTCGAATTTCCACGCCCCCACCACCTTGATTTTCGGCATTTTCCTTTTCAAAATTCTAATCTCGGTTTTTGAAATTCCGTTTTCAGTTTTCAAAACTCTCGGAAATTCGTTCATTTTTGCATTCAAACCTCAACCTTTCCGAAACTTTCAACTTTCTTAAAATAAACCTTCCTTATTATAGGACCTACCGTCTATCCGTGTGTCGGGTCTTTGCATAGTACGTAGAGGGTTTATAGCGTCGAAACTCCGTCGATCTTATATCACGAGTTTCCCCCCTTTCCCGAGTCCGCCTTATCTGTCAAGGCACGACCAACCCGCGTAGAGCATACCCCTACAAAGGAAAGTCCGTCCAAACACTCGAGTCAAAAGTCTGGGGAGTAGTCTCACGTGGACCTTCCTTCGAACGGGACTAGGCCCACAAAGCCGAAATCCTAAGGAAGTCATACCACCCACGAGTCATCCGTCTAGGTGTCTTTCTCGAGTCTTTTCCACCCAGTCCTTTCCTTTTGGGTCGCTCGGGATGTACTTTTTTTACGGTTTCGAGATCTGGGTTCGGTTTCTGATTACGTGGTGTTCTTACAGACAGGCCACCATCAACCAGACACACTCACAGAATGGAAGCTGCTTTAGCTGATCTGAAAACCTCTGTGGACGCCATGGTCGACAAACAAGCCGACATCGACGCCCAAATGAATGAAATGAGGGCTGGACAAGTTGCCATCGTTACTCGATTGGTTGCGGTGGAGCACAGGACTCCAAATGCCGGGACTATTGGGCCTCTGGCTGATCTAGTTAGCTCAGTACGCCGACTAGAGGAACAAGTTCACTTGACTGGGAGTAACAATATCCATCGGGAGAATAGTCGTGAGTATAACCCACTGAGTGACAAGTTGCCTGCAAACCTGAACCTCACCGGTTTGCCCATGTTCGAAGGGACTGAAGACCCGTTACTACATGTACGGGCCTTCAAGGAGTTCATGGCCATCAAAGGGGTGGACTCTACCATGTTCAAGAACCTCTTTGCTGCGTCTCTTGAAAAGCACCCTCGGGCCTAGTACTACAGGCTAGACCCGAAGAAATACCCTACTTGGGATGATGTGGCCACCGAGTTCGCTCGGAACTATGCTGACAACACCGAGATCCAAACCACAATGAGATCTCTGGAGGTTATGGCCCAGGAACCGAAGGAAGGTTTTACCAAATACCTTCAACGATGGAGGGCCGAGAGCGTTAAACTGGTCGATAAGCCCAGTGAGAAGACTTTGGTGGAGGCTTTTGTCAAGAACCTCCTCCCATCCTACCGGGTTCACCTCCGATATGCTGTCATACCCAATTTCACCACCCTTACTGAAATGGGTATGAGGATCGAAGATGACTTGAGACTGGAAGGCCTCACTAAGGCCGCTGCTAAGGGTTACCAAGGGGCTTCTTCCTCCACTACCAAGCCTCAAGCTGCAACTCGCAGCATTTTCGACGCGGTGAATCTACTAGATACCCCGTCCAAGAAGAACACCCCACCTCGGGTTTTTACTGATATAGGTACGACCTATACTTATGCCTTACAAAGGCTATCCTCTAAAGGCCTAATCCAACCGATAGGCCCAACTCCTGAAGTTCCGGTCGAGCGACGCTCCAAGAACTACAATGCCCAAGCCTATTTCCAGTACCACCGAGGTAATGGGCATGATACCGAGAAGTGCTGGAAGCTGAAGCACTTGATTCAGGACCTGATTGAAAGCGGTAAAATCCCGCTACCCGGAGATAAGCCCAGCAACAAGGAGAACCCTTTCAGCTCCCACGCCATCTTTACCGGGGAGGTTATTGATTGCTCCCACCTTATCTCTCCATGTATCCCGCAAGTGAACGGGATCTGGTTCGACGACGAAGATGATGTCTACCTCGCAAAAGGGGAAGCTGTTCCCATCACCGCCGAGGAGGTTCGAAAGACTAAATTCCGAGTCCTAACCAGTAACCACCTTGGTCGTCCCTACCAAGCCACTAGCTCTAGGGACGCCCCTATCCCGACAACCGTCATTATGGAGGTCGCCCCTGAAGAGCCAACTGCTGAGACGGCTCTCGTGAAGCAATTGAAGAAAACCCGAGTTGACCTCACTATATGGCAACTCCTGGTTAGTTCTCAAGAGCATCGAGAAGCACTTACAAAGGCTCTCGATCAAATTAAGGTTGACTCTTTGGTTACCCCTGCTGAGATGGTAGCCACGGTCCTGCCCCACCTAAAGGGCAAAGCCAAGGAAGGAGGTCCGACGATCACTTTCTCCGAAGCCGACCTACCACCATTTGGGGCCACCCATAATCTGGCCCTCTACATTACGGTGGTCTGCCGAGGAAAATACCTCCCCATGACCCTAGTTGATGACGGGTCTGCTGTAAACGTCCTTCCCTTGAGGACCGCAAAAGCCCTCGGCATTACCGAGGCTGACTATATCCCGACTGCTCAGACCATCCAAGCTTTCGATGGGAGCCCAAAGTCGGTAGCTGGGGCTGTGAGACTGACCATCGTAACCGGCCCAATAGAAAAGGAGCTCGAGTTCCAGGTGATCGATGTCACCTTATCATTCAACTTGCTCCTAGGTAGGCCTTGGATCCACGCGGTCAAGGCGGTGTCCTCCACCCTGCACCGAAAGATCAAGATGCCTCTGCTTAACGATGTCATCACTTTAGAGGCAACACCAATGACTGTGGCTAGCTGTAACGCCACGGGACGCACGGACCTCTGGGGGTTCGATTTTGTGGGGATGATCGAGGAAGAGTACCTCTTTAGGCCTTACTTCACTACGAGTATCGACACGATGCTCCAAAACCTAGGGTACTTTCCGGGGGCTACCTCTCGACCCGATCTTCCAGCTGGGAAGATCATCGAGGTTCTCAAAGACGAAGAGTCTCACTTTGGTCTCGGGTATGCCATAACTCCCGACAATGTTGTCCGAGCAGGAATTGAGAAGGCCTGCAACATCCTTAAGGGTATCTACTTGAGCCCTTATAGCCCACGGTTGGCTGACTACTTTGTCACACCGGTGTTTGGGGCTATCCAGGTTGGTCTATACCAACCCAATGCTATGCAGCTCGGGACCCACTTGGCCCGAGACTGCAACTACATCCCGGATGAAGTGTTCGCCCTCATCCAATCCAACGGAGCTGAAGATGCTGAGCCCGCTCTAGGGCTACTATTTAGGGAAGACACCATAGCCCCAACTCCAAAGGAAGACCTGGTCAACCTGATCCTCCGCAGCAACAGGTTTGACCCGACCAAGCTGATCTCGGATGTTGGTTCCGAGACGGGAAACAGGGCCTGGAGAAAGACTGTCAAGTGGACTGACAGTCAGGGAAGGATCTACAAGCTGGTCACCGGAGAAGGAGACATGCCTGAGTCTGAGTCCGAGTCTGAGTCGGAGTCTGAGTCAGAGTCTGAGGTCGAGTCTAGGGAAGTCGGTGCTAGAGTCACTCCTGTAACCCCTCTCCCTTTTATTATTCCTGCTGCTGGCACTTCGGGGTCTGTCCCAAGTGCCCTACCTATCCCGCCACTGACCAATGATCAGATGGCTGCTCTCTTTGAGTTGTTCTCCAAATTTTCAATCAATAATAACAACCGTTCTGCTTACGACTTGTCTCTTTTAAATTCTGCTTTTAAAAATGTTTTATGCTATGACATTGAGAAACCAGACGAACAGGTACCCTTACCTCCACATCTGATCGAGCAACTAGAGCAAAGGGAGTCCCGGAACCCGGTAATCGAAGAAACCGAGTCCATAAATGTGGGAACAACCTTAGAGCCTCAGACACTTAAGATAGGGTTATCCTTAGATCCCGAGGAGAAACAACAGTTCGTAAGCCTCCTCCAAGAGTTCAAGGATGTCTTCGCATGGTCCTACAAGGACATGCCGGGGATAGACCGGGAAATAGCCGAGCACCACATACCAATCAAAGACGGGTGCAAACCGGTCAAACAGAAGCTTCGTCGAATGAGGCCCGAGTGGTCTGTAAAGGAAGAAGTCGACAAACAATTCAAAGCCGGCTTCATACAAGTGTCCGAGTATCCGGACTGGGTGGCAAACATCGTGCCGGTTCCTAAAAAGGACGGTAAGGTGCGGGTATGTGTAGATTTTCGGGATCTTAACAAGGCGAGCCCGAAAGATGATTTTCCGTTACCACACATCGACATACTGGTGGATAACACGGCCGATCATGCCCTTCTATTATTCATGGACGGGTATGCCGGGTATAATCAAATCAAGATGGCGGAAGAAGACATGAGTAAGACTACCTTCACCACACCTTGGGGTACTTACTGCTATACCGTCATGCCTTTCGGTCTGATTAATGCCGGGGCCACATATCAAAGGACCGCTACCACTTTATTACACGACATGATGCATAAAGAGGTAGAAGTTTATGTAGACGACATGATCGTCAAATCCAAAGAACGGGACGGTCACATCACCGCCCTAAGAAAATTCTTCACCCGATTGCGCAAATACAACATGAGGTTAAACCCTCAAAAGTGCAGTTTCGGGGTAACATCAGGCAAATTACTGGGTCATATCGTTAGCCAACGAGGTATCGAAGTCGACCCAGCTCAAATCAAAGCCATTACCGAGATGCAACCTCCTAAAACCGAAAAAGAAATAAGGGGATTCCTCGGGAAAGTCCAGTACATCAGTCGGTTCATTTCCAAACTAACCATGGTGTGTGAACCAATTTTCAAGAAACTGAAAGTAGGAGAACGGGTACTATGGGATGACAAGTGCCAAACTGCTTTCGACAAGATCAAGGAAATTCTGTCTGCACCGCCAGTTTTAATGCCACCTCAACCCGGTTTGCCTCTGTCGTTATACCTAACGACGACCGAGACAGCCATGGGGGCTATGCTGGCTCAGACAGTTGACTCCGAAGAAAGAGTCATTTACTACATCAGCAAGAAGTTTTTAGAGTATGAATGCAAATATACCATGCTCGAAAAGACGTGTTTGGCTCTAGTCTGGGCCACTAAGAAACTCCGGCACTATATGCTCAATTACGAAGTCCATGTCCTATCCAAAATGGACCCGATCAAATACATCTTCGAAAAGCCCGTTCTCAACGGCCGAATCTCTAGATGGACTCTAATGCTGGCAGAGTTCGACTTAAAGTTTGTACCGTTAAAGGCTATTAAAGGTCGAGTAGTAGCTGAATTTCTCGCCGATAGCCCGATAACCGAAGAAGGACACACCGACACCTGGTCCTTCCCGGACGAAGATATTTTCCATACTGATACTGAAACTTGGGATTTATACTTCGATGGCGCATCTAATTTTCGAGGGTTCGGAGTCGGGATCCTCCTAATTTCACCAAAAGGGGAGCATACTCCCATCTCCATCAAACTGGACTTTGATGTTACCAATAATGCAGCAGAGTACGAAGCATGCATTTACGGGCTACAAGCCGCCGCCAATCTGGGGATTACAAATCTCCGGGTACATGGTGACTCATCCTTGGTCATTAACCAAACACTTCAAAAATGGAAGACTCGAAATGCTAATCTCGTGGCCTACCAGGCACGAGTAAGAGATCTCGAGAAAACATTCCAAAAGGTAGAGTATATATATCTGCCTCGGGAAGAAAATTAGTTTGCAGATGCACTCTCAAAATTGGCATCTTTACTGAACATTCCCGACCACGTGACCAGTATGCCAATTTGCGTCGAAAGACGTTCCGAGCCGGCGTACGTCCACGACATCGAAGACATTGAGATAACTGATCCCGAACCATGGTATCAGGCTGTGTTAACGTACCTGACAAACGGAGAATATCCTCCCGGGTCGGAAGGTCGAGCCAAGAAAGCCTTACGAAGGCTAGTCACCCAATTTATCCGTACCGACGACGGGCAACTGTACAAAAAGACGGCACAGGGGGCTCTTCTCCTTTGTGTTGACAAGTATAAGGCTGAAAAGGTTATGGCCGAAGTACACGATGGTGAAAACGGCCCACACATGAATGCCCACATGCTGGTCCGGAAAATCATGAGGCTCGGTTATTATTGGAATACCATGGAAGCCGATTGCCGGTCGTATGTCAAACATTGTCATAACTGTCAAATCTTTGGCAATGTGCAACATATGCCGTCATCACTACTCTATACCATGACGTCACCCTGGCCATTCTCAACGTGGGGTATTGACATAATCGGGAAAATAAATCCCTCGGGTACCGGTGGGCACTGCTTTATTTTGGTAGCTATCGACTATTTCACCAAATGGGTCGAAGCTGAATCATATCGCATTCTCAATGCTAAGCATGTCGCCAAGTTCATTCAAAACAAGATAATCTGCCGGTATGGGATTCCCTCTGAATTTATCAGTGATCACGGGACTCATTTTCAAGCCGAGACTGCGGCCCTGCTGACGAAATATAAAATTCAAAGGCATACTTCCTCGCCTTACCGTCCCCAAACAAATGGAGCAGTAGAGGCGGCTAATAAAATAATTGTCACCATACTCAAAAAGATGGCTGATAATTACCGGGACTGGCAAGACAAAATACCTTTTGCCCTATGGGGATATCGAACGTCAATCCGCACCGCAACCGGGGCGACACCATATTACCTAACCTACGGGATGGAGGCAGTCCAACCAGTCGAGCTGGAGGTACCGTCCCTCAGAATTCTGCTAGAAAGTCAAGTACCCGAAGCTGACTGGGTTCGAGCACGATATGACTCACTGGTTCTACTAGACGAACGACGGTCTCGTGCTCTCAATAATATCCAAATCTACCAGAAGAGGATCCAACGGGCCTTCAACAAGAGGGTAAGGCCCAGGAACATTAAGGAGGGTGATCTAGTCCTTAAGTCTGTTCGAGCTCTACTACCAGTTGACCCGAGGGGAAAATTCAAACCCAATTGGGCTGGGCCATATCTGGTGAAGAAAATCCTATCAGGAGGAGCAGTGATGCTGACGGACCTGGACGGGAATGAATTTGTCAACCCAACCAACCTGGACCAGCTGAAGCGTTACTACCCTTAGCCATTTCTCAATGTCATTAGCAAATTTTATCAAAATCATTTTTTTTTACAAAAAGCAAGTCAATTAGCTAGAATTATTTATTCTACTGTCAAAAACATCTTGAACCAATAGTCTTGGTGTAATTCGAGATTGCAAATTTCCTATGCCTGAACTACGTTTGGTTTGATTCTGCTAATTGCGGATACGTAGGCAACCCCTCAAAAGGGTACAACCAATGCAATCGAGAAAAGACAGGAGCGGTTTAATAATAAACTTCTTTTATTAATTCAAAAAAAAAAATCCCGATAAACTCGGAAAATTACAAAAATGCAGGAATTCAAAAAAAAAAATATACATACAAAAAGGGGCACACAACAAATAATAATAATACTTAAATAATAATAAAGCTAAAGGACTCGGCACTTAGGGCATCTTGCCCTTCCCCTTGTCCTTAGCCTTTTTAGTCGTCCACTGGCGACGACGCGGAGGGGAGCGTTCCCGAATCACCACGGGAACTTCTCTAGCTCAGGCTCGATTTTTTGAGCCCGACTCCTCTGTCACATCAATAGGCCCAAGTCGAGCCCTCACGGGCTCAGGGAGCCGGTCACGCGGACCAAGTCGGTCCCGGACCGCCAACCTCGGCCCAAGTCGTCGTTCCAAGTCGGTCTGCCCTCGAGTGCTGCTAGAACCGACTTCCTTAGATCGAGTCTTAGTTTGTGACTTAAGACTCGATTCTCCCCGGACTGTAGCCTCAGGAATATATTCCCCGGTGAAAAAGTCCCTGTTGTCCTTCGCCGACTCGCGATGAACCAATTCAAAGGCCTCCTCAAGCTTCAGGGCCTTTCGAGCTTCCTCGGACTCCTCAGAAGTCCATTTCTGATAAGCCCGTGACACCCAAGCGGATTGGCAAGGGCTGGGTATAGTCCATGTAGGACGAGTGAACCATCTCTGCAACCAGGTGTCGCACATAGCGTCCGTCAATTGGAGCGAGACGCTGATGATGGCTTCAGTCTCAGGGATGCGCTGAGACAAACCGAACTGTCTTAGGAGACGATCCGGATAAATGTGAACTGTTCAGTCAAGGGACAGAATCACCAGGTAGCGAGCTTGGTCTCTCTTGGCCAATCCGGTCAACTTCGAAAGAAACCACCAAGCGACGGTCCACCTGATCAAGGGACCTCCGTGGAATACCAGCTCTTCATCCCAGTAAGCTCGGGTTATTTGATGGTACGAGCTTATCTTTCGCCTCCTTGAGCTAATTTGACTACTCCGATAATTGGGAATGCTCGGGGGAGTCTCTATGATTGACAGCCGTTTCGACAACCATATATGAAAAGCATACACAAGCTTCGTAAGCCATTGAGTGGTCCGCTACAGCCAACTCGATCGAGTACAGCAGCTGACTCGATCGAGTAGGCCTGTCAAAAACAGGCAGTAGCCCGGTATGAGTGTCACTCGATCGAGTGACAGGTCCACTCGATCGAGTGACTTTCGAAAATCAGGAAATTCGTGTGAAACGTGAAAAAAAAAAAAAAAAAAAATCGAGAGGTATACCTGCAGGAAACGGGTACTCCCCATCAACCGTCGGGTCGGGTCGAGCCGTCTAGCATCCAGACCCATGATGATTTCTCCAGTGGCTAGCCAAGCAGGGCTATGACCAGTCTCCATCTGGTCAACCACTCCAATTAGCCTGATTTGACCCCTGCATGAATCAAGCTCCATCAGCCCCTCGAAGACATAGCAATGCAGCATGCAAAAGGCGAATGCCCTACGCCTATGAGCAGGGGTGGCCCTTACGTCCCGTGGGTTCATGAACTTGTCGACCAGGTCAAACAGGGAAACGGTATCTCCCTGCACCATTCGGTTTGTCTCAGCATGAGACAAACCCAAAAATTCCCTCAAACGCCTCCTTGGATCCGGGTAGAACGGGGGAATAGCGGGCTGAACAGCAAGACCCCAGCCGCCTATGGCCGCAATCTCCTCGGGAAAAGGACACATCTCGCCCCTCGGGAATGCAAACACGTGATGGGTGGTGTCCCAAAACGACAGGCAGGCGTCCAGAAAATGCGAGTCAACTATCAGACGCTGAAAAGGGAATAAATTGACTATCCCCATCTGAGTCAGTCGGACCTTTTCTTCGTCCCGAAAGTACTGGGACCAAGCAAGCAGCATAGCAGTCAAGTGGTCGATACCCATGACAGAAATTTCTAACTTTCTTAAAAGTCTAAAAGATTTTGAGAAGGGAAAGAAGAGTTTGAGTTGGGATGTAAAAAGTTGAAGCAGGGATTCTCATATTTATAATGGGAAAACCTAACTAAAAACCTAATTACCCTGCCTCCTCAGCAAGCTGGGCCCTATGCGCGCGCAGGCCTGATTTCAAACTAGAACCCAGAATAGGAATTAAGCTGTCCCGAGCTTTCCTAAGAGTTTCTAAAAGAAATTTTTTTTTAAAATTTCTTCGCGTTAAAAATTTTTCCTTTCAAAAAAAATTTCAATCTTTTTCTCCCCAGCACAAGTCAATGTTCTGCCTATGTGTTACATACAAGTTGTTATGTGTCAGCATACAGGTACACCCCAGACTTCAGAAGCAAGTCCCCGCGAAACTATTTAATTTCCCCAACGGAGTCAGCTTTTCCCCGGTATGCTACATCCAAAGTGCGATGTGTCGGCATACGGGTACACCTACTCCCCAAAAGAAGCAGGCTTTACTCCCTACGGAGCATCATCATCAGCTCAAGTACGACTCAGGGCTTCGAAGGCAAGCTCGTACAGCTCACATACTTCCCCAGCTGAACGCCCGAGGCGGCATTTTTCCCGAAATGATGCGGGATGGGCCCACACATAGGCACGCCCAGGACTTATGCTACAAGTCTGACTCCCCGCGAAGCTATCATCATCAGGACAGGTATGACCCTCTGCTTATGGCTGGCGAGCCCTTCACGCAAGTCTACTGGACTATAAACGACCCGATCGGAAGTCTACCAGGTCTTAGCGGGCTTGGTAGATACTCTGACTTTCGCCTTGTCCAAGCCTCAGTCAGAGTGGGGGCTCTGTAGACACCCGCATTTTGACTGCCACGTGTCTATGGTAGTCTCCGAAAAACACCCGATGATGATCGGACGCAAACGTGACTTGGTATACTCGGATTTGGGCTCGGAATCAATAATATCCGACATGGACTTTTAACGGAGTAAAAATCTCACAAAACAGACCTCAAATTTAGGCCCAGTGGGTCGTTCCGAGCAAAAAGAGACTAATTTGGGCCAAAACCGACACCAAAGATAAATCCCGTCTTTTGGCGACCGGGTCAAAACCTGGTCAAAGACGAAACCGTCTCATAAATCAGCTAAGTTCAGATTGGCGCACAAAATAAATTCAAAAATAACAAACGAATCAATCAAGTCAAACTTCCCTATTTTATCTCACCCGTTTGACCCACTCGATCGAGTGGATTGACCCCACTCGATCGAGTGGAGCCTTTTTTACCCGGGTTTGGCCCATTTGTGAAGGCACTCGATCGAGTGCACTAGGGCCACTCGATCGAGTGCCCCTATGTCAAGGGGTGAGGTCTATAAATACCGCTTCACCCCCCCCATGCATTTCAGATTTTTTAAGCACTTTTACCCTACAATTTCAGCCACATTTTACCCTACTTCAACCCTACTCCATCACCTTACAAGCCTTAGAAATCCTAAGCCAAAAACACACAAGAAACCGAGCTCTCGTCCCTCGATAAACCGACACATACACACACGCATCCATACACACCATAACTCGCATACATCCTCGATACTCCCGAGCCCGTGCCGCTGTTACGAGTCCATTTCCGAGGTCCTTACTAAGCATGTATGTTGAGGGTGTCCTAAACCCCGTTTTAACCTCTTTTATCTAGTCTCATTTTCGCTTTATTTATCGTATTTTTGCATCATCTTTGTAATCGTAGAAACACTAACACTAGCATTTTTGTACCTTTTATATTTTCGTTTTTGTATCATTTTATCGTCATTAACATTAATAATACCGCGTATACGTAAACTAGTATCAAATTCCGGTTTTAAATCCGTTTGACTACGATTTTTGCCTAAAATCCGTCTAATCCCTTTACGAGCAACAATGGAGGTGGAGCCCTTTCGAGGAGCCCCGCCCCAACGTACTCAAGGGCGTGACGCGATTGCAAACGATCGTAGTTGAATGCATTTAATCCCATTTCCATAATTGGTACGAAACCCGTTGACACGAAAACCGACATCACGTAACCCGAAAGGGTTAGTTCCGATGTCGTGACGTAGAGGGATACATTTCGTCACCAATTCAAAATTTCCTAATCTAACGATAAAACGTTTTCATAAAATCCCGATGACGGTATTATATTCGTTCATACACGATTATAGTACCGGAGGCCAAACTAAATACGAATCATGCGATATTCGTATTTGGATGGGCCGACCATCGATTTCAGGTCATAAAATAAAGCGAGTTATCACTCGTACAGGGGGCACTCGACCGAGTGCCATAGGCCACTCGATCGAGTAGCACCCCAAAAAGTGGTCAGTAGCCACGTTAAACGTGCACTCGACCGAGTCACACCACGACTCGGTCGAGTGGGTCCTGTAACCCACAAAACCGAGGGGTTTGACCCACAAGTCAAGCCCCGACCTTTTATCGACTTTAGTCATCACGTGCAAAGACTATCACGTGACTATCCTATTTTCAAAACCATTCACATCACGACACGTAGAACGACTTTGACCACCATTTGACGTGATAAGTCGGGACAAGACTACGGGATGTGAGATTAGGCTAGCAATATGCCACAGTCTCATGTTCCCGTCCTTCGTTTAATATGCGACATAATGCGTATTTAATCGGGGTTAGTCCATCTACATATTTCGCGGTCTAGTTTATATACGGGTCCGTTTCTATCTTTTTATTGCATTATTTTTATTTCGCTTATCATTTCTTTACGTAATGTTGTATTGTGAATTCCGGGTTGTATTTCCGCCCGTGTAATTTGTACGTTATTTCTATTTATTTTCGAGCTTCGTTTATTTACTTGCTTTTACGCTTTATAAATGAACCCCGCATGCTAAATCATTTCGACAAATAATAAGATGCATTAAATGACGTAGTTAACGCAAAATTCACATGCTTAGACAAAACGCTGTTTGCATATCATTTAATCAATTTACTAGCGCGCGTACACGAACACGAACGGTGTCTTAGTAGAGGCCGCCATGTGCGGGCGGGGTTGGGTGTCCTTAGTGGGCTTCCCAACACGTACCCTCACCCCTTACTCAGAACCTTTGGTTTCCGGATGTCCGAAACCCTTGGCACACGAGAGTTATTTTATATACGAAAGCCGGTGTAAACGGTATCGATATAACAATGCAAAGGGACGAGCCCCATGAACTCTGAAATCGGAGTGGGCTTACTTTGTGTAAAGCCCATGACGACATAGAGTGGGCTCGTATGGTTCCGAATAACCCCAAAATTCGGTGGCGACTCCATTTTGACTTAAATTTCGAACCCGAGAACAATCTTACCACGAGATTCATTCGCCTACCCAAACCCGCGCTTCGCCGCGTCGGGGTGGACCTACGTCATGTCCACAATAAGATACAAAATTGAAGTAACTAAACACTACCTCATTCGGACATTACTGTGCTGATAAAACAATACAAAGTCAGAAAAGAAAAGAAAAAAATTGACAACTCAATTGTATTTTATGACGGATGCTTTAATTAATAAGATACAAAATTGAAGTGACTAAACACTACCCCATTCCGATATTACTGTGCTGATAAGACAATACAAAGTCAGAAAAAGAAAAGAAAAAAAATTGACAACTCAATTGTATTTTCTGACGGATGCTTTAATTAATAAGATACCAAATTTGAAGTGACTAAACACTACTCCATTCCGACATTACTGTGCTGATAAGACAATACAAAGTCAGAAAAAGAAAAGAAAAAAATCGACAACTCAATTGTATTTTCTGACGGATGTTTTAATTAATAAGATACCAAAAATTGAAGTGACTAAACACTACTCCATGCCAACATTTTACAAAGTATTAAAAAAGAAAAAGAAAATATATAGAAAAAATAGCTCTATATAAGTTACAACTTCATTTTCCATCTCTTCACACCTCTTTCTCTCCTAAATAAAATTAACTAAAATATATAACATGTATGCCCACTATGATGAGGAAGTTGCAAACACTCAGTGGAAAATCAATAAGATTAGGGATGAAACTCACAACTTTTTTACTCGTGTTAACTTAGTCGTAATAGAAAGCATGTATATGTTACTACAGTTGGTCTCTCTTGCGACGGATATATCTGTCGTAAGCTTAAGACGGATCAAGTTGAGGGAATAAGGACAATTATTGATATAGGTCCCACAACTTCACTTTTTTCTTATCTTCCTATTTGGTATATATTTGACCCGTCATACGTTTGTGACGGATATCTCCGTCACAAACAAGAATTTGTGATGTTACTATTACATAGTCCACCGGCCCTAACCAAACTCCATGGTATACTTACTGGAAATGCAGAAACTG